>CM046726.1:30329880-30744880 GCA_025584915.1 Monochamus saltuarius | reverse complement strand
ATAAAAAATGATGTAGATGCCCTACGTACGTTATTAAGAAAAATTCGTGGATTAATATGAGTTGTTTCAATTGTTTGTGCAATATTGTCCGAAATGGTATTAAAAAAAATATTGAAATCATGTGGAGATAATGTGCTATGTACTGAATTGGTCCCAGTAGATAGCTCGCGCTTAACCAGGCTCCATACAATTTTATTTTTATCATCTGCCACAGATATGAGATTAGCATAATAATTAGTTTTCTCTACTTTCAATGCCCACCTATAATTCCTACGTAATTCAACATATAAAGTCCAATCATGATAAGAACTAGACAATTTAAAATTATTATTAGATACACGTAGTTCAGATCTAAGTTTACGGAGCCTTTCGTTAAACCATTTTACTCCGGGTTTTCTAGGTCTGGTAGATTGTAAGACGAAGCAATTATCCCGCTGAGTGCATAAAGTCTCTAAAAGTGATTCTGATAACTGATCTGCACTTAGATTGTTCTCATCAAGCTGAAACCAGTCAAATGAGCGAATACTACATACAAATTTATCAATATTATGTTTATTAAAATTTCTTTTTGTGAGACAACCCTGAGGAGATGTACTATTACAGACTGTATACCAATGAATATACACTGCACAATGATCAGAAATGAGAGGATCAATGACACCGGCAGTAAAATGCTGAGAAGATAGATTACAAATAACATTATCTAGACACGAACTAGTCGTTGCTGTAACCCTGGTTGGTGAAGTAATACAAAACCTCAGCCCGTACATAACAAGAATATTACGGATATCAATAGCATGTTCTGTGCTACATTGCAAGTCCAAATTTATATCGCCCAGTACAACAATGTATCTATAGCGAGCAGATAAGTAGTCAAATAAGTTTGTAATTTTATCCTTAAATAATAATAATAATAATAATAATAATAATAATAATAATAATAATAATAATAATAATAATAATAATAATAATAATAATAATAATAATAATAATAATAATAATAATAATAATAATAATAATAATAATAATAATAATAATAATAATAATAATAATAATAATAATAATAATAATAATAATAATAATAATAATAATAATAATAATAATAATAATAATAATAATAATAATAATAATAATAATAATAATAATAATAATAATAATAATAATAATAATAATAATAATAATAATAATAATAATAATAATAATAATAATAATAATAATAATAATAATAATAATAATAATAATAATAATAATAATAATAATAATAATAATAATAATAATAATAATAATAATAATAATAATAATAATAATAATAATAATAATAATAATAATAATAATAATAATAATAATAATAATAATAATAATAATAATAATAATAATAATAATAATAATAATAATAATAATAATAATAATAATAATAATAATAATAATAATAATAATAATAATAATAATAATAATAATAATAATAATAATAATAATAATAATAATAATAATAATAATAATAATAATAATAATAATAATAATAATAATAATAATAATAATAATAATAATAATAATAATAATAATAATAATAATAATAATAATAATAATAATAATAATAATAATAATAATAATAATAATAATAATAATAATAATAATAATAATAATAATAATAATAATAATAATAATAATAATAATAATAATAATAATAATAATAATAATAATAATAATAATAATAATAATAATAATAATAATAATAATAATAATAATAATAATAATAATAATAATAATAATAATAATAATAATAATAATAATAATAATAATAATAATAATAATAATATATACGTTGGCTCAGTAAAGAACTACACGGTAGATATCCCCACTTGAACAGAGAACTTATAGATAAGGCCGCTTCACTGGAATGGTTAAAAAATGGATATTTATTTCCTGAAACGGAAGGGTTTGTTATAGCTATACAAGATCAGGTTGTCGCTACATTAAGCTACCAAAAATTCATAATGAAGAGAACAGAAATAAACCCTAATTGCAGAATGTGCGGTGAGCAAAATGAATCTATTGACCACCTTATTAGCGGATGCACAGTACTAGCACCAGTGGAGTACACACAAAGACATAACAACATGGGAAAAGTGATACATCAGGCAATATTAGCAAGACTCCGGCAAAACTACCAAAAAGTACCATACTATAAGTATAAACCTGAAACTGTAATTGATGAAGATAATTTCAAGCTATACTGGGATAGAGAAATTATAACAGACAACTTTATACAGAACAATAGACCAGATATGGTACTTACACTAAAAGAACAAAAGCGTACATATATAATTGACTTCTCTGTACCTCTCCCTGCTAATATTAAGAAAAAATACTCAGTAAAAATAAACAAATATTTAATGCTGTCTCGAGAAATAAAAGATATGTGTGGACAAGACAAAGTTAGCACGATACCCCTCTTAATAGGCTCAACTGGAGAAATACCAAAGTCTTTAAAGAAAAATTTAGAAGAGCTTGATATAAATAAAGACCTCTATCTAGAAATGCAAAAATTGTTCTCCTCGAAACATGTGCAATAGTTAGGAAAGTACTCAATGACACAAATACCTAACAAAGATTAAATTAACCATCTGCCAAAATATACTTACCATATCCTTGTACATACCCTGGTACCCGAATGGAGGTTTGCACCAAGGAGCACCTTGAGAAAATGAAAAATAATAATAATAATAATAATAATAATAATAATAATAATAATAATAATAATAATAATAATAATAATAATAATAATAATAATAATAATAATAATAATAATAATAATAATAATAATAATAATAATAATAATAATAATAATAATAATAATAATAATAATAATAATAATAATAATAATAATAATAATAATAATAATAATAATAATAATAATAATAATAATAATAATAATAATAATAATAATAATAATAATAATAATAATAATAATAATAATAATAATAATAATAATAATAATAATAATAATAATAATAATAATAATAATAAAAAAAAATTGTTCTCCTCGAAACATGTGCAATAGTTAGGAAAGTACTCAATGACACAAATACCTAACAAAGATTAAATTAACCATCTGCCAAAATATACTTACCATATCCTTGTACATACCCTGGTACCGGAATGGAGGTTTGCACCAAGGAGCACCTTGAGAAAATGAAAAATAATAATAAAATATGGATGACCTTAAACTCTACGCCTCCGGAGAGAGGGATTTAAATCAGTCCCTCAGAGTGGTACATGAGTACACGCAGGCGGTTGGGATGGAGTTCGGGCTGGACAAATGTGCACTGGTTCATCTCAAGAGAGGACGATGCGGTCCATACGGAGAGGACGCCCAGCTCATAGACGGAAGCATCTTTCACTATCTAGATGCCGGAGAGTCGTACACCTATTTGGGTGTCCCACAGCGGGGCACACATGAGGTGGCAACGGTGAAAAACGCTCTCCGCGGTAGGTATCGGCACCGCCTCCGACAGATCTGGTCTTCGGAGCTGTCGGGTAAGAACAAGGTGAGTGCCACAAATATGCTTGCCGTTCCGATCCTTCCTCTACTCCTTTGGAGTAGTGAAATGGACACAAGAAGAGCTGAGGCAACTCGATGTAGGGACTCGTAAAATGATGCATCTCCATCGGAGTTTGCATCCAAGATCGTCCGTTCCGCGGCTATACTTCCCAAGAAATCGGGGAGGCCGTGGACTCTTGAGTTTGGAGTGTCTCCAGGACAGAGTGGTTTTGGAGGAGGCCTGTAAAGTCATCAGGAGCTCGGATCCCTTCTCTGCATGGTCCAAGACCATGAAGCAGCAGGGATAGGAGCGTTTGTATATAAGGCAGCGAGAAGAGCAGCCGATGAACTTGTTCTCGTGTTCGATACTGAGCGGGAAAATCCAGACTCTGTCACCGAGTCGGATCCTGCTCAGTTAAAAGCCCAAATTAAAGCTGCAGAAGCGCGTCATCTTCTGCAGCTACATAAGGATAAGCCAATGCATGGTCTCTTCTACCGTCATCTAGAGGGGCTTGGCTTATCTGAAAGGCTGACCTTTGCTTTTTTGAGGTCAGCGGGGCTGAACTCTGAGACCGAGGGATTCATAATGGCTTGCCAAGATGGTGTAATTAACACACTCGTCTATCGTAGTCGTGTCTTGGGTATCGAGGTTCCTGATACCAGCTGCAGGGCCTGCCGCCAAGCGCCGGAGACGCTTATGCATCTCCTGTCTGCTTGTCCGGTATATGCGGCCACAGCGTATATCCAAAGACACGATTCAGCCTTACGGGTGTTGTATTATCATTTACGACAATCGTATGAGATAGACGAGACGCCAGTGCTGCCTTATGCTCCGGGGGATATAGAATCCGTAGTGGGGAATGAGAAGTGCCGAATTTATTGGAACTATTCATTCCCCACCCTCAGGCAAATCCAAGCCAATAAGCCTGATGTAGTCCTCCTCGACCACCAGCTTAGGACGATGTTTGTGATTGAGTTCTCGGCTCCCACAGAGAACAACATCGTTTTAAAAGAGGAGGAAAAACGGAGGAAGTATCGAGATCTTCTCTCCGAGCTCCGCAGGCTGTATCCAGACCACTCTGTTAAGATTGTGGTGCTAATTATAGGCGTCCTGGGTGGAATGAGACATACGTTGCTTTCTGACTTAAAGATCATACCGGCTTGTCGAAATTCGGCAGAGATCTTAGCTGGCAGAATGCAGAAGGCAATCGTCCTTGGTTCGCTACGTCTGCTCAGAACACACGATTTACGGGCGCAATGATTACTGACTCCACGGAGTGGAGAGTAGTCATTGCTTGACTCTCCAGAACATCTCCGAATGTGTCGGAGCCTCGGAAGGTGTTTACTGAAAAAAAAAAAAAAAATAATAATAATAATAATAATAATAATAATAATAATAATAATAATAATAATAATAATAATAATAATAATAATAATAATAATAATAATAATAATAATAATAATATTTATATTATACTCGTATACTATTATTATTATTATTATTATTATTATTATTATATCACTGTAACGGAGTAGCGTGCTCCATTTGCAACGCCGTATACTGATAAGCACTCGTCCCCGTTTGGAACTACCACTGAGACCCCATATATTACCTATTCATATTACCCATCATCTATACGATGCGATGGTCCAGCGCTAGGTTTATGAGAAGAAATTAAAGAGAGTTTTAAGTTTCATAATGATTTATTTTCGAAACATTAGATTATATACAGACAACTACAGTTTCAAATTATTAAATTTTTTTTTAATTTCATACATTTTTATGTCCATTTTTGTTTTGTTTAGTATTTTAATGTGCTCCTCCAAATATGTGTAATATTTCTTAATAATACGTTCAATTTCCACCCGTCTTGTAGGTTTCATTCTTTCCCTACAAATATAATGTCTGTTGTCATGTCAATGGGTCCTTTACTAACCAGATATACTATCCGACTTCTTAGACTGTCGTTGAATTTTTCAATACTTTCTTTTTCAAAATAATAATACATGTATAAGGTAATTTAATACGAAAAGATGTTAAGCTATAATCTAATAGATTTCAGCCAGAAAACACCTACAAATTTTTGCAAACGTAATTTAATCTACAAAGTCCAAACTAGTCATTGTAATAAAAAAGTATATTATGGGCCCCACTCTAAGATGTACAAATCTATTCATATAAATATTTGTCTAAAACTTGCAAGAGTATCATTGTTTTCATACCACCATAATAATAGCAGTCACCCCCGTTCTGAATGGAGCAGTATAGCGGTAAGAATATGGAACATAAAGTTCTGTAATAAATGTTATATGTTTTATGTTCCTTTTACAGAATTCGTCACCTGTCCATTAGTACCTTACCATCGTGTGTTAAAACATCGTCTAGACAAACAGTCAGAAAATTTGTTAGAAAATATGTCTTTTAATTATCTGTCTATAAGAATAAAAAACATTGCTATCGATATTTTTAATACTGGATAATAGACGTCACATGGTTTTTATTTTAAAACATAATCAATAACACCGGATGCTAGCATCAGCGGTTTCTATTTATAGACTAAGTTCAATAACCTGTAACAGACGGTGACCTTGAATATGACACCGGATGCTGTCCAGACATCACGTGGTTCCAAGATCAATGGACCGGATGCTAGCATCAGCGATTTCTATTTATAGACCGAGGTCAATGACCTGGAGCAGAATCGACACAGCTGATCTACTGATAAGCTCATTAAAAAGGGGAGATGGGACGTGGACCACCTCCAGTGAAGAATGCTTAGAACTCTTGCTGGAGACTCACTTTGCGGGTGAAGGGCGCGTCGCTGTGACTACCATGGAGGAGCCAATGCTAAGTATAAATTGGCCCGTTGCCTGGAAAATATTCAGCGGCGAGGCAGTAACCTGGGCAGTGAACGAGTTCGAACCCTAAAAGGCTGCAGGGCCAGACGGAGGTGGAGTTGGTTTGGGTTCCTGGTCATAAGGGAATCCCCGGTAATGAGACGGCTGACTTGCTAGCTCGTCTCGGATCTGGGGCACCTTGCCAGGGACCAGAACCCATTCTGGGAATTACGGGAGGTAGTATGAATAGTGCCCTTAATAAATGGGCCTATCAAACGCTAGGAGGGAGTTGGAGAAGGAATGGAGGATGTAGATAGGCCCACGACTTCTTCAATGAACCCAATAAATCTAGGACGATGTGGCTGCCGAGCCTTAGTCAAAGGTCCCTGAACCAAATGGTGGGGGTCCTGACAGGCCACTGCAGACTCAGAAGGCATTTGAATTAGGCATAGAGGAGAGTCTTATATGTCCGGAATGCGGAGAGGGGGAGGAGACCCCTATCCATTTTCTAGGATATTGTGCGGCCCTTGGAAGACTAAGATATAGGATTTTTGGCACCGAGGAGCTGCAAAGGGAAGAGATTAGGGGCCTACCATGAATCAAGGTCCTGGCGTTCATCAGGGCGTCGGGTAGGTACGAGGGCGGATAGCGGAGAGGTGATGGGATGCAAGGGTAGGCAAAAAGGACCCACGTGTGGCCTAATTGCCAGGCTGATGCCGCCCACACCACTACTACATTACATTTTAGTAAACATACAAGCTTCTGACTAATACACAAATGCTGAAATCATAGGAACATCAGAATTTACCTCTTCGTTTAACAATCGCAAAAATAACTCATCTAACTCACTTGTAACTTTGTTAAAATTCTACAATTTGCAGAAAATAAGCTATTAAATCATCAATTTTGTCAACTCAGCTAATTTAGAGGAAATGAGTTCTTAAATTACAAATTTTTGCTGTCAACTGCAAGAAATAATTCTCGTCGTACTATTTTTTTATAATTTTTTTTATGATTCTACAATTTTTGTTGCCTCAGTAATTTGAAGAAAATATGCTATCAAATTACCAATTATGTCAACTTAGGAAATTTAGAGACAAATAATCATTAATTTAACAGTGTTTGTTTTCAAGATAAAAATGCATACATTATTGGTTTGAAAAATGTTATCTTTCATGCTTTATACCTACAAAATTGCATTTTTTTCTTTGTTTGGCTGGAGAAGCACTAGCTGAATATTTTTGGTGTATCTGTACACTTTCTTTCAACTTCTGCACTGTAACTTAGGAACTCAAATGAACTCATCATATTAAAAATAATTCAAACACAACACACGAAACACTGAAAGATAGTATTTTCTACAATGTGCTAAACTGAGAAATATAGCATAAACTCGGAAATTTTATATGTACCCGTTTCCGTTAGAACATTAAGCTGATAAGTCATTGAAGATACACATTTGTGTGCCCTAATGCAACAACTCTGAAGCAGAGGTAAATAGCTATAAATCAGTAAAACAGTTTAAAGTATTTAAAATAACTATAAATCAATTAAAAAAAAACAAGTCTAAAACGAGTTCAAAACAGTAAGTAACTGTCAACTGCCTGGATATATGTAGGATTGTTGATAGTAAGGACAGGTATTACCACATCTATGTTTTATGGTATTCTTGAAGATATTACAAAAGGTTGATGTTATGAAGTTATGACATTCAGCTCTAAGGCATTTTATAGAAGCAGTAAAAAACAGTTTTGAAGAGTAAAACAGTTATCTTAAAACAACTCAAAAAGCTGTTCAATGCAGCTATAAGTGGGTAAAAACAGCTCTAAGTAGGTAAATAACAGTTATAAATGAGTAAAAACAGCTAGCAGCTGAAAGCACCCCTAAATCTGTTTAAAACAACTCAAAAAAGCTGGTCAAAACAAGTTTTAAACAGGTAAATATTTATAAGAGCAATGAGAAACGAGTCTAAAACAGTTTAAAACAGCTCGAAGAACTAGAAAATAGTTTCAAAAGCAGTAAAGAATCAACTCTAAATGGTAAAAACAGCTTTAAAATAACACACTGTAGGAAATACCTTCTTGAAACACTATATATGATTTAGTTCCAATGGGTGGCCTTGATACAATTTTATATCAGCAACATTAATAGTAGTGTAATACGGTAACATGACACTCACAATGCAAATATATTACCTTTGTCCCACCTGCAATATAAAACAAATATCTATCAAGAAAGCATTTATAATTTATTTAAATGATTTTAATAAAACATTACACGTTTATTAGTTAAACATGCTAGACATCAAAGGAGAAGGGATGAAAGAATATGCAGGAATGGTTTATCTGTTTTTTTAAGAAATTCCTTATACCTACATAATTTCAGAGTAATGCATATATGTTACTTAATAATTTCTTTATAACAAATTATAAGACAAACATAAATTTATCATTAAACAAAGACACACACATGATATCTAAAATTTAATATTTTTATTCACTACTCTCTTCACCACCTCATATTCTTTTGTTATTTATTATTATTTTTGGATACGACATATACCGGAGTCCATAAAGAACCATATCTGTAAACATTTACCAGTTGTGAAGTCTCATAGTTCAAGAAAATGTATTTTACTTTACTTTATAAATGTATTTTTTATACCCACTACGTACATATTATGCGATATGACTATTCGAGCCTGAATGATTCTCATTCATTGATCATATCTCCAATAAATTCGCTTGTGGATACACCGAAGTCCTCAGGTCTTGATACACAATAATTAATACCATTTTATTTTTAATCTGACTTGCGCGATAACATAGTTATTGGTTCCTTCGGGAGCGTTCAATAACAGTTGTTTTTGTTGCACTAAAGAAAGCACTTTATTGCCTATTGGTTACAATGCTAACTAACGCGACGAATGTCGAATCTATTATTCCTTGGCTCTAGTCGCCAGTTGAAGCTTATGTGCTTACGTGCTTGAGTAAGCATAATTTTATCTTAGTGAGTTTTCTGAGTAATCTACTGTAACTACATAACGTTATAAAATGAAATGTGAATAATAATAATAATTTTATCTTAGCGAGTTTTCTCAGTAATCTACTGTAACTACATAGCATTATAAAATGAAATGTAAATAACAATAAAATATATATACAGGGTGTTTGGATAACACCTCCTTCCTTAGAAGGAATTCCTCTGAAGTTGGAGCCTTGGGGTAGGTCCAGGATTGTTGGACCTCGAGGCGTCAAATTCTGGTGAGGAAGACCTTGGATTTCCTGTTGACTTCTTCCTGGGGGTGATTCTTGATAATATCCTCTTATAGGGATTGCAATGTGGGCACATCTTCACATGGAATATACATAGGAGTAGAATGAGTATTATAACTTCTAGGGTTGTAGTGCGGCAACCAGGAGGTCGAGGAAATGTAATGTGAGTGGCATAAGTAAGGAGCGACATTAGGAATAAAAGTGGGAAAGATCTAGTTTGCGGAATCTCCGGGAGAGGAGAAGAGACCAGCGTGTGTGAATTGACGAGCGTCATCGAAGAAAAAGTAATATTGGCTGTAATTTCCAGCACACAGAAAAATAAAAGGAAAAGGGAACGTTCCTCTAAAGTAATAATATTGAGTGTATTAGTGGAAATAAGGGCTGTCATAACCGGTAGCTATTAGCGTAAACAAAAAGGCGTTGGAACCTGACCGGTAGCAGCTGGCCGCCATTGTGACAGGAATTTCTTCATTGTACCTCCTTGCCAATGTTCGCTGTTTCCTTGTGAAGTGAATGAGGGATCCTGCGCATAGAGATAAACTGGTATTGAGCATTTTTCCCAATTTCTTTCCTAATGTCGCTCCTTACTTATGTCACCCATATTACATTTCCTCGACCTCCTGGTTGCCGCACTACAACTGCTGTATATCTAGAGTCTTATTGCAGGGTGAGCCAGATCCATAGGTTATTGGATTCATTAGGGTGAATGTGTTGAATATGAACTTCAGGTAGTTCGGAGATTGATCTTTGAATGTCTTCTAGATACAGAAGAGATTTATTGGAAATATCTATTGAAGAATTTGAGTATTTTGGTTGTGGCAATATAATGGTTTGAGATGGCAAATTCGATTCTGGAGTAGAAATGTATTCTTCTTTTACTATTGTAGAACACTGGCTACTTAGTATAATAATTGTTGGGGTTGATATAGAAGTTGTAGTTAGATGTTTAGAACAGATTTCTCTAACTAGGACGTTTTCATTAACTGGAACGATGACAAGTCTGTCATAACTTATGTCGATGAAGGAGTGATTTAAGTGAATTTTTGTTTTTGGGCAAAGGCCGGGTTATCCTTTGAGCAAAGATTCGTAGCAGGTGTCTTCAATCTGTTGTGGCAATTCGTCTAGGCATAGATTATATTCTTCCAGGGGTTGGCATTCTTCTTTATTCCATAGACTACTGCGTGTATCTTCTGGTATAAGGATTATCGGATGAGGGGGAATAATCGTGAAGTTAACCAAAGGGATTGGGATCAATTTATATTGAATGTAATTTACTGGATGGCAACAGAAGTGAATCTTTAAGTATATTAATATATGTTCTAATGATTGATATTATTGAATAATTGATTTCTAAATTTAATAATTGTTCAGGTTTATATAATTCACTAAGTTGACTGTTCATATCAAAAATTAATTCCTTTGAAATTAAATATGGAGAACTGAGGCCAAAGTGAGATAATTGAATAGCTTCATTTAGGAACTCTAAATTAGTTATACATTTTTGTAGTAAAATTTTGAGTTTAATATTATTAATTTTATTATCAAACAAGTTCCATATCTCAAAATAGATGTACGGGCGTTAATTACTTCTTGAATTTGATCTTGGCTGTTTACAAATGTCTCGAATTTTGAATTTGTTTCCTCTAGGTCGTCTGAATCAAGGGTCCCCCATAGGTATTTATTGATCTTACCTACTAGATTAACCAAACTTCTTTTTGAACGTGAGTGAGATTTGAATTTGTTCAATTGTAATTCCAATTCATTTATATATTGTTGGACGTGTTTAATTTGTAATTTTGAAACTTGCAAGATTTGTTTATAAGGTGTCAGTGAATATTTAGTAATGAAAGAATGTGGATGGGATAAAACTCTAGTTTTTAGGTTGAGAAGTATTGGTAATAGAGGTGTCTTTATTTCTTTTACTTCGAGAGAGTAGATTTCTGGTAGGATAACGATGTACAGTAGTAGAAGGTACATCTGAAACATAACGTTTCACTGTAGTATATCGATTTTCGAAACATTGAGGGGTTAACTGAGATGGTTCGTCTTTATAACGGTTTATTTATAAAGTTCTAGCATGTCTGAATTTTTTATCTGGTTCTTGTCTAGTAACTATAGGGTGTGCTATTGCAGATGGAAGAGGTTGAGGTGGAGAATTTGGAGGACACATTTGGTTCTCTTTAGCTTCGTGAATAACAACTTCTTTATTTTGGGTAGACCTTTCTTTTTCGTTTTATTTGTTGTTTATGAATTCGTCCCTTATCAGTGGTTACGTGGTGAGGTTAGTCTTGGGAAATGACGTGTCTCTTTGAAAACATAGGGGGCGCTTTCGAATAGCCTGGGTTTTTAACATAGATATCTGTATCTATTTAGACATCAGCGGGTTCTTCTCGTTTTTCATTTGCTTTTGTTATTGTCTTATCTTTTTGTTTTATGTTGTTCGCAATAATCATTAATAATTTGTTTGTCTGAAATTTCGAAAGGGGATATATTAGGGCTGTATAAAATTTCAAATGGTGTTTTCTTAGTAGTGAAATGAATTGTATTATTATAACCTAATACACATAAGAGTATTTTATATTCTACATCTTCTTCATTGGGTTTTTCAATAGAGAGTGTACGATAAGATTCTGTGAGAGTGGAGTGGAACCGCTCCATGGGAGAATTTGAAGTTGAATGCATGTGTGTTACTAAATGTAAATTAATATAATGAACCTTACAGAATTCTTTTAAAAGTTGAGAGTTAAAGGCTTGTTCGTTATCGCAAATGATTTCTTTGGAAAGTTGAAACAACTACCAAATTTAAGAAATGCGTTAATTATGTCTAATGTATTTTTAGTTTCAATTTTTATTGCTTGGCCTAATTTTGAGAATGGGTCAATTAAAGTTAGAAATTTACAGTTATCAATAAAATAAATGTCTATGTGTAGTTTCTGCAACTGTTTTAAAGGTGTTGGAGTTAGTTTGAATTTGATTTTTACTGGGTTTCTTTCGTATTTTGCCGATTGACATGGAACACACTCGTTGATGAAATTCTTTACATCATTGTCTAATAATGGCCAATAATATAACCTTGTAATGGAGGCTATTGTTTGGTTAGAGCCACGGTGTATTTGTTTACCTTGATGATGGTAACGCATAATTTTTCTTTGTTCTCTGATGTCGGTGACATCTTCCAATTTTATGTGAGAGATGATAAAGTTCTTAGATATTGTGGTAGAAAATGACGATTTTAAAATATTAGTAATTTCTATATTTGAATTTTGAAAGTAGAAACAATTTAATTCGTTTAGATTGAGGAAGGGTTTTATAATGCTAAAGGTTTAATTATCTGAACTGGTAGTCTTTAAAGTGATTTCATTTACTCGGTATTTATTGAACAAAAATTGAAAGGAAGAGGCATTTACTTTTATATTTGGGCTTTCAGTGTTTCGTAATTAATTTTTATAATTATTTATTGGTTTTTTCTGTGATAGCAATAGTGAAGACAGGTTCTTCATGAGAGGAATGGACTGTTTGATTGTCTGGTAAATTTTGGGCTAATTCTTCTAATATTTAAGGATCAGGGGTGGAACTTTGGTTTAGTAGATCGTCGATGTCTACGTCATCTAAATCGTCTGGGATGTTAACAATCATTGACTACTTGTCTTCTAAGGCATTAAGATCTTCGATTTTTATGCGTGATAGGGCATCTACTACTTTGTTAGTACCGGGTTTGTCGTTAATTTCATAATCGTATTTGGATAGTTTTAATTTCCAGCGTACTAATTTTGATGATGGATCTTTAAGATTGAAAAGCCATTGGAGTGGGCGATGGTCTGTATAAATGGTAAATTTTCTGCGGAAAAGATAGGGTCTAAAATTTTGCACTAACCAAACTATAGCAAGGAGTTCTTTCTCTATGGTAGAGTAGTTTATCTCGTGTCGATTTAACGTTCTTGATGCATAACAAATAGGTTTTGAATTTTGAGTCAACACTGCTCCTAAAGAAAAGTTTGAAACATCGGTGGTAAGTCCGATTGGTTGTTCGATATCTGGGTATTGCAAAATTGGGTCATTAGTTAAAAGCTTTTTACATGATTCAAAAACACTTAAGGAATTCAGGGGTATGAACAATTTTTTCTTTCTTTTTAAGGCATGATGTCAGAGGTTTTGTTAATTTAGCGAAATTGTCTATGAAACGGCGGTAAAAACCTAACATACCTAAAAATGATTTTATTTCTTTCTGAGTTTTCGGAATTGGATAGCTTGGATTGAATTTTGGATAGCTTGGATTTTTCTAGGATTGGGCTTAATTCCGTCGGGGGTTACTATATGTCCAAGAAATTCTCCGTTTTTTGCCAAGAATTCGCATTTATCTAACTGAATTTTAAAATGATGATCGGAAAGACATTTGAAGACTAGTGATAGATTTTTGATATGATCTTCGAGATTAATTGAAAATATTATGATGTCATCCATGTATACTAAACAGATACGGTTTTGTAAATCACGTAATACTTCGTCCATGCAACGTTGAAAGGTGGAAGGGGCATTTTTTAATCCAAAACGCATTCTACAATATTCGTAATGCCCGTTTTCTACGGTGAAGGCGGTTTTAGGGATGGAATTTTGCTCTACTTCGATTTGGTGGAAACCAGAAGCGAGATCTAGTACTGTAAAGTATTTAGCGTTACATAGTTTGTCCAATATGTCTACGATATTCGGTAGCGGGTATTTATCGTCTATAGGTTTTGAGTTTAAGTCTCGGTAGTCGATAACGAGTCCCCATTTTTGTTGTCCAGAAGCGTCGGGTTTTTTCGGTACAACCCAAATAAGGGATGAATAAGGACTGTGCGATGGTCTGTTGATACCATCTTCAAGCATCTGAGATATTTGCTTTCGGACTTCTTGTTTGTGTACATAGGGGTATCGGTAGAATTTTTTATATATTGGTTTTTCATCTATTATTTGTGTCATGTTTAATTTTGCTCGTGAAGGTTAATTTATCGCCTTCTTGATGAATAATGGAGGGAAAATTGGCAAGCGTTTTAAAAAGGGAATGTTTTTCTTGAGAATTTAAATGGGATCGAAGGGAATTGTTGTGGGTTTAGTGTTGCTTTCAGTAAGAATTTTTGAACAAATTTTCTTCTTTCGGAGAAAATAATTAGAAGTTGGTTCAGCTGAGAAAGGCTCTCTAAATTCAATGGTTTGTGGGGAGTCTTCAAAATTTTGGATTTCGACTATACATTGACCGTTTTTAATTTTTGAAACAGTATCTGGAATTATCACCTTCTTGTCCTGAAATTGATCGATCTTCGATAATAATTTCTGTATCATCGGGATAATTTTGTTCAATGGGAATTTTGACTAATTTACCTTGGTGAGGTTCTAAGTAATAGCTGGTTAAAACAGTTTCGGGTCTACGAAAGAATATAGGAAGTTGGAAACTAAATCCGGTTAGGATATTTTTTGAAAAATCTATGTGAGCTTGAGCTTTGATTAAATCTTCCAGTCCAATTACGCCATCGAAATAATTATGAAAATTAAACGATATTACATTCATCGTGTTTTCTAAATTAAATTCTAGAGGATAAGGAATATTGGCTTTTTGCATTATGGTTTTAGTACCTAAAGATGTGTACAGGATCGCTATAGAGATATTCAGAAAAATGATTTTTCCAAAATTTCAGGGCGAAGAATTAATTTGGTAGATCCAGAGTCAATTAAAAGTTTTAAAGTAGAATTTTGATTTCCTCTAATTTGAATATATGGTAAAAGGGATGAAAATTATATAGAGTTATATTCTAAAATCATCTCTGGATATTGGCTGAGGCTGTTTTGGGAAAATTTTCGTCAATAGGGTCTGAACTATAATTTTTGCAAGAATTTTTAGGATAATAATTTTCGGTATTACATCATGAGGTGTTACATCTGAATTTTCATAATATGTCAGGTCAGGTTTTTCAGTATTGTATTCTTGATCTGGATAATAATAATATGGATTACTTTGCATAGAATATTCGTCAGTATCGTCAGTTTTTGGATCAGAGTGTTCAATATGGTTTAAATTAAAATTTTGGAAACTTTGTCCTGCTTTATTAATATTTTTAGTATGCCAGTCAATCGTTTTTGGCCTAAAGGGCTGTTGGAATGGTTTATTTTGTTGGGATTGTATGGTGGATACACCTGACATTGGGGTAGGTACTGTCTGCTTTGTAGAGGTTATATTGTTAAAAAATGGTTGCCTGATTGGCTGTTATGGTCTATTAAAATTTTGAGAATTGGATTGAAATGGTTGATGTCTTTGAAAGTTGTTGGTTGGTAGAGCATGGCTGGGTTGATAGTATTGATTTTGATGAGGATTTATATTTGGTCTTGGTATATTAATTTTGGATTTTTGTGGAAGTGATTTTAAATTTAGATTTCGGGAAGATTCGTCAAATTATTCTTCTGCGGTGATGACTTGTATCACTTCGGTAATATTTCTGATATTTCTAGATCTAATTAACTGTTTATAATTAAAAGGCAAACAACGCGTGTATGATTCTAACGCCATCTCTGAGTAGATGTTTACTTGGGCTTGCTTTTCTTCGATTGGTCGGTTCTGCTCGTAGACTTTCGCGACTGAATTGCTTAAAATACTCATAATCTGTTGTCCTAAAAGTTTTGGTGTAAGTTTTGGATCTGATTGAATGTGAATTAACTTGTTTTGCAATGAGGAAATAGTATGACCATCTCCAAATAATTCAGATAATAATTGTTTCAGAGCGTCCCAACTATTTAGTTCTAAGCGACATGATATGGCTAAGTCTGCTTCTCCTGCTAACCTAGCTTTTACAGATGAAAAAAGGAATAAAAGAAACGTTTGATTTTCTGAGGGAAAAGCCGAAAAAAGTTCATCAGCAGCACGGATGAATTTTGGTAAAAGTTGAGGATGTTCACCACTAAATTTTGGGATATTTTCAATATACATGCGCACAAGAGTATAATCTATAGACATTGGGCGACTCATAGTGTTTTCAGGTAGGGTTCTTTCAGTAGGAGGATTATTAATCAAAGTAGGTCTGGTATTTACGTTTTCTCTTTGAGAGTTACTAGGGGTATTAATTGGTTCGTCTACTTCTTGACTAAAACGACTCGGGCGAATTAATGAAATATTTGGCATCTAGAAAAAAATATTTGAATGGAAAATTTTGTTATTTGATTCAAGAAATAATTTTGAAAAACTTATTTTCGAATTTGGATTATGTAATCTCAACGTTGGTTCACTCAACTCTGTCAGGCCTCAATCTGCCTACTCCTAACAAAATAATGTCAAGTTTGCTACTAGTGTGTTGATTCAATGTTGATTAAAATTAATGATTAAAATTAATGAGGACAATAGATTCACTTTGTTAGCAGAATTGTTTTATAGGGCTTGAGGAAAGGTGTTACTTTGAAAATACAGCAGAGCCTGGTTGTAGACAACAGGCTTTCGTCAGTGAAGTCTTCCTGGAAAGTGCTTCTTCGTGAGGAATCAGTTCTAGGGACCGTGAAGAATGCAGCAGCTTTTAGACAGGTTCTCTCTTGATCCTTTTACTAGAATAACTTCTTCTCTCGTACAGTTCTTTCTCGGGAATTGCAGTTCTAGGAACTATGAAGGTACCGCACAGGTTTTAACTTAATTCTTTAACTAGAATAACTTTACAAAAAATGCGGCTATAACTACATCTACAATAGGTAAAGATTGGCAATCAGTGTGTATTCCATAGTCTATGAACATACTAAACAGTTCACAAGGGTTTCGAACAGTTTTTGGGTTTGACTGTTGACCGAATTTTCCTCAAAAGCTGTCCCAAAATTAATTACAATTTCTACAAACTCCAATTTTACCCCTTCGTTATTTAAAAAAGTGTAATATATTGATCATTTTGCGGTTGAGTAATACATTTTAACTCTTATATCTACAAACAGCTTAGAAATTAGTTTTGTCATACCGCTGAATATTATACCTCCAGATTAGTGTAAAATTTAGAGAAATTAATGATCGTTTGAGCATATCAAATGAATTTGACATTCTGATGTTCACAAAAAAAATATATGTATTACCTGGTCAGTTTATTTAGTCATGATGTTATTTTAGCGAATAGTGAGTAAATGCGACAAATCGTTTTTACTTCATCAGCAGTGCGTGAAACTGGATATTTGTTTATAATATTGTAACCTCGAAACTAGGTTATCGTTGAAACACGTCACGTAGACAAATAATCTTTATTATCACTCTTGATAATACAAGAAATATTCTTCAACAATTTCGCAACTGTCAACGCTTTACTTTGACGTTTGTCACTTGCGTTTGGCTGCTGAATACAAACTGACTCAGCGGCCGAGAATGATCTGCTTATATAGGTTTTTACAGTTCTCGAAGTTTCTGAGATTTCGAGAACGTGTCGAGAAACAAATAGAATATAGCCTGGAATATTCCGGAAAACGTCAAAATAAAGGCATCACAAAAATTGTAAATTCTAACATAAACAGAAACGTAATTTACAAACTAATGAGGTATGTGAGCTTCAATTATAAATTCTAACGAAAACAGGAACATAATTAACCAACTAAAAAGGTAGGTGAGCTTTCGTAACAATATCGTATTTAAGTATTATCTCTGTTTGTGACCTACATTTGCGACTTAATTTCTAGATGATTTACGTACATTTCTCGAGATTTAATTTATATACATATACTACGGGTTTCAATTATTTAATTAATTATTCAATTATTTGGGTAATTATTCTGTGAACAACCTTTAACTTGAAAATTGCAAAGCACTTTAAATATTGTATCAGCATTTTTCTCAAACTTAATCTTAACCTTTGATAGAAAATCAATGTGATTAAACCAACAAATAAATAAATGAAATAGTCGATTTACCTCATAGCTTACAATTTCAAATTAAACCTACCTTTGTTAGGATGGTGATGAGATATTAAGGAACATTGAGCGCTCAAAATAAATTTTCAATCATTGATGGTGATATTGCATTAGAGCAAATTTTTGTCTCAGCCACATTGGTGAATGTAAAATTTAAAAATTAAGTTTAAACTTAGGTAATGTGCACTGTCAATCGGTTTAATGAAATATTAAAACAACCTTTGTATTATTCTTTGATATTCAAAAAAAAAATAATTTTGAGCTAAAATAGAAAGATAAAACTTATAGAAAAGTGCCACGACAATCTTTTATTAATATATTACTGCAGTACAAAAAATAAAAAAACTTGTGTGTTAAAAAATATGTCTAGATATATCATAATTGTGAAATGTATGCCTGACATGTATGAAAAATTTCAACAATATTTATTTATTCATTCAAATATTGCAATCTACAGACATAATCCAATAATCGATTACAATCATTAACAAAAAAAATCATAATTTCCATGTGAGAAGCCAGTAACACACAACACAAAATAATATTTACAATAACAAAAAAAAACAACACTATTATATTATGTTATTCTAAATATTATACACTAAATTTTAGGAATAATATAGCATAAGAAAATAAAGAGACATAAAGAAAGATGAGATCTGTCAGGAACAAAAGAGCCTCTGTAAATCGTTTTTAACTTTCCTTTTGAAAAGTGAAAATTTATCAAAAAATATATCTACTTCTTGCATATCGTTTATAATTTTAGATAACCTATGCACAGGCAAATATTTCCCCAAATTTGTTCGTGATTTCGGAACATAAAATAAATCTAAATTTCTACTATAATATTGTGGTACTAATATCTTGAATTCATTTAACAGAAACATACAATTAATTTTATTATTAAATAACTTGAATACAAATAATGCTGATGAATATAATCTCCTAAATTCTAATTTGTTAAAATTAAATTCACATAACAATATATTATAAGGTGTGTCATAGTGATAAACGCCATATTTTCTATAATATAGATATCTGAGAAATTTTTTTTGAACCTGCTCAATACGATTTTTATACGTTTCATATAGAAGGGAACACATAATAGATGCATAATCTAAAATACTTTTAACATAACTGTTATATAAACAAATAAATGTGTTTTCGTTCTGAAAATTACAAGAATTTCTTATTATAAACCCTAACATACGAAAAGCTTTTAATACTGTTTCATTTATATGATCATTAAAGTTTAATTCAGAATCCAACAATATACCAAGGTCTTTGATAGTTTTCTTATTGGTAAGTAATGACTTATTTATATTATAATCAAAAATGACATTATTAACTTTACGAGAAAAAGTAATAGAAAAACATTTAGCTACATTAAAAGATAAGCAATTCTGTTCTGACCACTGAAATATGCTATCCAAATCATTTTGTAAAAGGCAACAATCAGTCAATGACTCAATTCTCTTATAAATTTTAAAATCGTCTGCAAACAACTGACAATGTGAATATTGAACAACATCAGGTAAGTCATTTACCATACATAAAAAAAATAATGGCCCCAAATTGGACCCCTGTGGTACGCCTGACAATGTAAAAAAATTAATTGATTCCGCGCCTCTATAAACAACATACTGTTGCCGATTTTTTAAATAAGACACACATAACTGTAGTAAATTATTAGAAAAACCAAGTCCGTATAATTTTTTCAACAATATATCATGATTGACTTTATCAAACGCCTTAGTGAAATCTGTAAACACAGTATCAACCTGATCATTGCTATCAACTACATTAATTACAGTTTGTGCGAAACACATCAAATTAGTAACAGTGGATTTATTTGACATAAATCCATGTTGTACGTCATTTATAAGTGGATTAACATGAAAATATATTTTTCTATATAAAATTGATTCAAATATTTTACTAGGTGCACAAATTAGAGCTACTGGTCTATAGTTTTCTATTTTATTTTTGACGCCATTCTTAAATATAGGACAAATTTTTGTTCGTTTCCATATCTCTGGATATGTGGACGTTTGTAAAATTAAATTAAATATAAATTTTAATGGCTTCAAAAGTAATTCGTTACAACCCTTAAATATATATGGCGGTATATTGTCAGGACCCATAGATTTCTTTGGTTTTAACTTTTTTATGGCTAATATTATATCATCATCATTGATAGTTTTAATATCCAATGTATTATTATGCACATAATAGTCAAATGTTGTGGTGTTATATGAGGACATTTCAGTATTATAAACACTTTCAAAAAAATTACAAAACATTGCAGCGATTTCTTCATTTCCATTTACTTGTTCCCCTTTATATGTCATTGTTGTACCCGCACCACAACAATTACTCTTTAATGTGTTTACATGTTTCCAAAATGATTCTGGCTTAATATTAATTTCATTTTCAATACCACTAATATAATTATTGTACAAATTTTTAATGTTATTTTTTATTTTACTTCTTAGATAAACAAAATTCTGATAATCCAGATCATTCTGCGTTCTCTTAAATTTCTTTCTATAGTAATGTTTCCTTTTTATATATACAATTGTCTCTCTGTCATACCATGGTGGATAAGTTCTTTTATTAAAAACAGCTAATGGCACACATTCATTTAAAACTGTATACATATGGTTATAAAATAATCCAACTACCTCATCTACATTTTGTGAATTATAAATGTCACTCCAATCAATTTCCTTAAATAGATTGTACATTTTCAGAAAATCAGCTTTCTTATAATTATATTTAGCATTAAATGTTTTAGTGTTATTACATTCATCAAATTGAAAGTTAAATTTACAAGATAACGCAGGATGATCCGAATTCTCACGAACAAGAGGAAAATCACATTTTTTTACAACAGTATCATAATTACATAAAACCAGATCTAAACATCTTTCTCTATCATTTAATATACTATTATACTGCTTAAGATTAAACAAATTAATAAATTGTAAATATGCTAAATTAATATTTGACCTGTTATCTACATTATTCAGGTGAACAATTCCTGGTATATTAAAATCTCCCAATACCAAAATATTTTTAGAGCAACCCAAAAAATTATTTCCAACTGACTCATAAAATGCATCATAACAGTCCAATGACATATTGGGTGGTATATAAACCACACAAATATACAAAACAGTGAAATTTAATTCCACTTTAACCCACAATAATTCCACCTTTGGGTGGTTACAAGGTAACAATAATACATTACTGTTAAATTTAGTTTTAACGGAGATCAAAACCCCCCCGCCCGTTTCTTTATTAGTAACAGCAGTATCTCTATCTTTTCTATAAACAACATAACTATCATCAAATAATTCATGATCAAAAACAGATGGGTTGAGCCAAGTCTCCGTTAAAATAATGACATCATAATCAGATATGGTTGTATTTAATTTAAAACTTCTTAACTTAGTATTTAAACCTTGAACATTTTGATACAACAAATTTAGCTCTTTTATTCGAAAATCAATGGACATCATTTAAATCACGCACTGAACTTATCACATACACCTTCGCATTTTCAGTTTTCCTCATTAAAATCTTGCCATTCTGCACCCAAAGAAATTTGATATTCTGCTTCTTTCTGAATTCACGACATTTGAAAAACAACAGTCTGTTGGAATCCGTTAATGACTCATTTATATAAATAGGCCTTTTGCCATCCTGTGGACTTCTTGACCACTGAATATTGATATCAGACAAATTTAACGTATTTTTAACTTTTTTGGCTTTCATAAATTCTTCTTTTCTCCAGCGAGAAACAAATTTCAAAAAGATTACTCGTGGTTCCAATTTTTGCTGTTTATTAATTCGATAACAACAATCTATACTATTAGCATCCATTTTTAAATTTAGTGCTTGATAAACATACCCGACCGTGGATAGAACATTTTCTTCTTTAATTTCAGGTATTCCACAAATTTCAATGCTATTTAGTCTGGTATATTGTTCTTGATTGTTTACTATTAATTTCAGTTCACCTATTTCCTTCTCTAGGGTTGTACATTTTGTTGTTGACTCTTCAATTTGGCTCACACACTGAGTAATCCTTGATTCTTGGGTTTTATGAAATCATTAAGATCATTAATTTTTTCATGACAACTATCTAACGATTTTGCCATATCTTTGTTCATATTTCCTAGTTTTTTTATCTCACGCATCAAATCATTTAGTGATGGCTCAGTACAGTCTTTACAGCGCCATTTATCCACAGGTTGGTCAACGCTTAGACATTCCTGATGACATAACTTCTGACAGATTTTATCTGCGCATTTTATAGCTTTTCTTTGATTATTTATTTTACTATCACAGATGGAACACGAATTCGACATTTCTTTTTATGTTCAAAATATTTCACTTTTTTAAATCCCAGAAAAAGTTTCAAGCGCAAAAACGCAAGTCTCCAACTACAATGGTATGTTAGGAAAATCACTGTTAACTTGTATAATTTCTGGTTAATAATTAGGAATAACAGTTTTTCTTGATATAACTTTCATATAATACTAAGGTACTCTCTTCACAGAAGAACAATTGATAACTTTTTATCACTTTAACCGTACTTTGACTGATTAATACGGAGCTCGACAAAATCGTGTGTGTACTGCCTGACTACCCACTTTACACTCTTACTATGAAAAGGAGAATTTGCGACCTGCTGTAGAAATTAAATTATAATGAATGGATGTAATAAAGATATGTACTCCTACTATTGTCATAGATTTCATGATAGTTTGGTTGAGTATAGTCCTAACTGGTGCTATAGAAAAGTGCCACGATAAATCTAAAAGCTGTATGTAGAAAAATATGTATAATTCTGAAATGTAGGTATGCAAAATTTCAACAGTATTACGATGAAAAGGAGAATCAACCACTTGTTGTTGAAATTAGATTATAATTTGAATGTAGATATGTAGCCTTACTATTGTCTTACACTTCATGAGAGGTTGGTTAAGTATATTCCTAACTGGTGCTGTTAGAAGTATGTATTTTTTGTTATAGTTATATACTACCACTACACTTTTTTTAAATTATAATAGATATTTTTTAACTTCATTCAATAAGTCAAGAGTTCTCTTATAATGATGGAAATGTGTAGAAGTTCAAGATGCGGAATCGGGTCCACAGTTCCATCCTAAGGAGGCATCTGGATCTTGGTCCTCACATTATCTGGAACCCATTTGAGAACACTCATATGACGATGATTTGTTGATGGTTAAAATTTCCAGTATATCTTCTTGGATTCTTCTTGAATGGCAAATGTTGACGTGTATCAGTTCTGCTGATTTTGTAATAACTCCATCAATGCAATAGGCAATTGTTTTATAATTATTTTATATATTCTCCACAATGGAAAAGCAGTACTTCAATAAAGCATATATGGCTAATATTTACTGACAAAACTATCTAGTAGCAACTCAAATAAGTAAATTTTAAATGAGATCTTAATTGAAGGATATATTGATTCTACAACACCATGTAACTGTTTTAACTTAATGTCTTTATAATCTTCTTTTTTGCACATATTGATCATATTTTCAACAATCACACCAAGATACTTTGTCATCAGTAGTATAATTGTGGGATGGTAAGGCATTATTTCATTTTCAGGTAATAACTTAAAAGCAATTTCTGGTATTGCCACTTCCTTCAATATATATTGTTTAACAGTAAATAGTTTTCACCATAAAGAAGAGACTACCTTGTTTGTGGTTTTCACTGCAGTCAGTGTCAACTATGCAATGTTTAATAAACTTGTTGTACCGCATAGTACAGTAAATGTCACAGAGAGGTAATTCCACTGGAAAATATAAATTTGCAAACTAAAACTATATGATCTACTGAATTATGATTTATCAGTAATTTGCTGGAAATCAATTTACAATTTTTGCTGGCAGGATAAACACAGGTGTTAAAAAAAGATGCAATACGTTTATGAACCTTTGATCTTCACATATCCTTAGCTCCTCTGTGATTATGTATGAGGTATCAAATTGCATTGCAGGTTTGGGAGACTTAGCAATTTCAAAGGAAATAAGGTATAAAATTACCAATTATACCAATTCAGGTATTGAGGTGTTATATTATAATTTTTACTAACTCAATAATTTTCATGAAATACGGTATGTTCTCCCATGTCTCTTGTCTAATTTCAATGATATGAATAGTTTTGTTAAAATAAAAATCAAAAAAATATTAAAAGTTTTATATATTTATTATAACTGATATTGTTGAAGACTCCATTTACACATGTGACATTTAGATTGTGATGGTGCAGATCCATCGACGTGTGTACGTCATTCTGGGCGGTTGTACTGTATTAAACACAGTAGCTGTACTTGTAGCTTCTGTCATGAATGTAAAAGATCAGTTAGATAAAACCTTTGAAGGAGATAGTGCAGCGGAAAAAATGTGTGAGCTCCCTTTCAGTAAAGTCTTACTATGATTTACAGTTTTGACGTTTACCTATCAATTCTACTAATACATTGTACACACCACAATTCCTTAGACATATTCCCGAAATATGTAACAATTAGCAAAAATTAAGAACAAATGGCTATATACCATCAGAAAAAGGTATTTGTTTCGTATTCCCTTTCCCACTCACTGTTTATGGTATGGCTAAAGTTATTAGAAATGACTGGTTTACTATAAAGCTCTTGCAGCTCTTATTAAGAACAAATAGCTATATACCATCAGAAAAAGGTATTTGTTTCGTATTCCCTTTCACACTCACTGTTTATGGTATGGCTAAAGTTATTAGAAATGACTGGTTTACTATAAAGCTCTTGCCAATCAGAGTCTTGAATTATGTCATTACACCTTCTTATTCACAACTTGTAGCTGGTACTATTTGTCTGTAAAGATGATTTGAACATTTCTTGATAACTATATCAGGTTTAATTCTTTTCCAATTATAGGGCCAACTCTCAATTCGTGTCCCATTTGTATCAACACAAGTATACACCTTTTTGGAGTTATAAGGTCGTTATATAATTAGCGAACTTTTCAAAATATGACCCACATTAAGTTCTGAAAAATTAACAGTTTGAATATTGCTCACCTTAAGATCCAGTCCTCGCTACCACTCATTCTTTCTTCCATTGGAGCTGCTGAGGACCCAAGTTGATCACCCTAATCTGAGCCCTCTTGCCTGAATACCTTACTACACCGCTTGGCATCACTATGGTGCATGCGCCTGTCTCAAGCAACTTCACCTCTATAAAATTCTTATCACCTTCCCGTATGTTGGGCACACATACACCTACTCGCCTCTCTATGCCTGGCTCCAGCGCAATATCCTCCTCTAAAACAACTAGATATCTCCTATCTTTCTCATTCTATTCAAGGCTCATGTCCTTGAAAGGGTCCTCTAGGCCTACCTCCTTAACAAAAGTCACTTTATTGTCCCTCATCACCATAGTAACATCTTTCTCGCCTATCGCCGGTTGCTCTAGAATTAAATCTGCATTAGAAATATCACACAGAGTAACTAATGCGGTGATTGTCATGGTGATGCCATCTAACTCGATTGAACACCTCGTGGCCCATGAGCAGCGCCTAACCGTCCACCAAATTCTTTTAAAAACACCGATTCTGTGGTCACCTGTAACCCTAAGCGCTCAGCACATTCGTCTGACAGTAAATTATGTTAACACCCTGTATCAGCATACAAGGTGTATGCTGATACACCTCCCATTGACCACAACTTTGTTATAAACATTATCTAAAATAGTGGTACGGTGAGTCTCACGTTGATTGATATACTCCTCTTCCCCTTCTCGCCTCCCTCTTTCACCCCTCCATCTTTCCTACGAAGATACTCCTGCCTGACTAGACAATGGTTAAACCAATGTCCCTCCTTTCCACACCAGCTGCACTATCTGCTCTTAGGGTGGGAGCAATAATCCCTGCTAATGTGTGTCCCATACCTCTGGCAGTTATAACACCCGCCCTTGTATTTTCGTGGGGGGGGGGACACCTGGGCTGCTTACCCTCTTTGACCTTACGCTTGACGTTGAGGGTTTCGCTCATCTACCATTGCTGCTAGAGATCTGTAATTGTCTAAACCGGCTAGAAAACCGGAATATAAAGATTCAGGTGACATGCTTCTGCAAGCCCACGCGTTCGCCCATAATTCCTCAGGCAGCCCCTTGATGCAGAAAACTGCATCCTCGCCTATCACCTTTACCCTTTCACATAACGCCATCAGCTTTGAATAAAAGTAACTGGTGATTGTTTCGCCTACTCCGCCTACTTAACTCCTGAGACTCGGTGCTCGCCCGAAACTCTGTCTTCGCCTGTCCCATACTTACAGTTGCACCTGACAAACTGCTCGGGATAGCTGCTGCCCCCGTCGCTCGACCTCGATCCTCCTCAGCATTTTTTCCATAAAGATGTCCATGCATCCTGCCAGTTTCTCATCCAGAACTCGCCTGACCACCTCCTCCGCCTTCTCCGCCCCTGTCGCCGATACATCTGCCTCCAATTCCATATCGTAGTCTAATTCTATTTCGCTATCACCTTCCAATGTGTCGCCTATGCCTTCCTTTCTTGATTTGTCCGCTATTTTGTAAAATGGCCACGCTGCTCCTACCACACCTGACAAAATTGTCTAATTACCGTATTTAGCGGCTAATCAACTCTCACAAACACCACACAGCACGTGATAATAATCCAACTTCTGAATTGTTACACCCACACTTTCGTCTACTGAAAAAAGCAGATAATAGCTTCAGGCAGATTAACATATTTATATTTACATAATATATTATTATAATACGTATATCTTTTTTGAAAAGAAAATAACTGATTTTCAAATAAAATTTTACATTTTCAAGATAAATAATAATGTACTACACTGGATGATGCGAAGACAAGTTTGCTGACACTTGTTATTCAATAGAACAAATAACCTGCATATCCAGAACTACTTCTTGCGTGGAAAACCAATATAAATTAACAATTTTATTCAAATTGAAGTACAAGTAGCGCCATAATTATGCGGTGGCAGAAGTCTTCATTTTAATATTGTTTTGCAGTCAGTTATGTAATTCAGGGCTCGTACTTTTGGCACTAGTTAGGACTACGTTAATTAATTCGCCGATTATATTGGTGACTAAAACTGTAAGGAACATAAAATATGTGTATATTCACAGTTTAATCACACGAGTAATTAACCAAACCTTACCAATTCCAAAAGTACCGGTCCTTTGTGATAATGTGTACATTCCTATTTGGGTTTTTTTTTTAATATCTGACAATTAAAAGTGCATTACATCTAGATAAAATAAATTCCAGATCTTGGGTGATACTGTAAACTATTACTTTTTGTTACACCTTGTATCAAGGCCTCATTTTATATTTTCTACGTTAAAATAGAAATGATGCATATTTACCCGAGTTAGGCCTGTGATATTATTTAACTCAAGTGGCCATCTGGTACCGGCCAGGCCTATTTAGGTAAATTCTCGGGCAGCCCTTTTTCGAGAAATGCATAAAACAAGCATTTCATTTGCTTGTGTGTATTGGTGGAGAGAAAGTGTCGTGCCAAATCTGTACTTGATATTATTGGGTGAGTCTTATTTCTCACAGAGCATCCCTATCTTATATAATTAATTTGATGTTCACATGTTTGTGAGTCTTACCGGGCATTTGATATCTAGTAGTAGTAGCTTATTTATAACTGAGCATATCTGTTTTTTATGACGAATATCAGAACCATTTCATATTGAGCAAATCTTAAATATTATTACAGTAATTATATTTTGATCATATTTGATTGATACCTGCAATAGAGTATCTTGATTAATTAGTAGGTACCTCAATCACAGTTAGTTTTGATATATATTGTTGTTAATGAGTTATTAGTGTCCTGTTGCATAGACCAATAAAACTATATACGAGGTACATCCAATGAGTACAATGTCATTTGAGTTAGCATTGCTTAATAAAAGAGCCAGTTTATGTTAGTAACTGTTGATGATTTGATTGAAGTGCTCAAGCTGCACAATTGATTGATTAGTTACTAGTTTTAATGACATTTGATGTGAATAAGTTATCTATGCATTTGAGGCACTTACTGTTTTGCTCGTCAGTACTGACAGGTGTAGGGATCCATGGATAATATTTTGTGTGTCTTGTGGCGTGTTATGTATGTTAGTGGGATGCATCGTGAGTTTGCCCTTTGCATCTGTTAACACCTGGTGAGTTAATCCGTGAGGTGGTACATCGTGAGTTTGCCCTTTGTACCCGCAGCGCCCCTCCGACTATGTTATGTCGACAGTATTTAGTGTTGTATTAGCCCGTGAGGTGGTACATCGTGAGTTTGCCCTTTGTACCCGCAGCGCCCCTCCGGCTATGTTATGTCAACGGTATTTAGGTGGAATGCATCGTGAGTTTGCCCTTTGCATCTGTTAACACCTGGTGAGTTAGTCCGTGAGGTGGTACATCGTGAGTTTGCCTTTTGTACCCGCAGCGCCCCTCCGACTATGTTGTGTCGACAATATTTAGTGTTGGATTAGCCCCGTGAGGTGGTACATCGTAAGTTTGCCCTTTGTACCCGCAGCGCCCCTCCTGCTAGTCGTAACCACAAGACCGTGTGTTGAGCACACTGGAAGGGTGTTTTGCGTGTTTGCCCCTAACACCCATTGCACTCCTGGTGTTGGCACTCCCGATGGGTGCCAAGAACCGTACGATAATGCTAGACCTTAAATAATCAACATGTGTAATAGTGTGATAATATATTGAATCATAATGGCTTATTGATTGTGCAGTAGATATATCACACCCTGTATATGCTCAGAGTTAAACGATCACTGTCACGTTCACCATTTAATGTTACATACAGTAGTATACACAGTAGTCATTTGTATATATTTTATAATTAGAAGGTAGGGTGCTCAGGTATGTTTTAAATCATTTACAGACTTATTTAATGGCCGCCTACAAATTACGAATCATCTCATCTCACCATCCAAAATGCTCGAGTCCTGACCTGCCCCGACTACGATCGAAGTAGGATATTCATTTTAGGTATTTACCTATATCTTGCTATAGTTACACACATATGTTAGACCGTCCACGTAATAAGTAAACAAATTACCATTACGTCGTTATGGTATCAGCTGACCATCATATTAAACCCTTGTCTACCCCAATATCTCCAATCTCCGATCTTACAATACCTATCATAAAATGTTGATTTACTTGTATTTTATGAAGACAATGTAAGAATACCGTTTTATTGCGAAATGTTCGAAACATCTATATACAGTGTGGAAGAAAAGTATGGAATAAATTCATTATTTCTAAAACAACGAAGTTTCATGAAATTTCCTCGAACCCGTCGATTTTGCTTTTTAAAAAGACTGTTTTTTCTATACCAACGCGTTTCCGACGTTCGTTTGTTTTCGCGTGATGACGTCATTGGATATTTTTTTAAATAGAACCCCTATATTTTTTTATCGGATTGTTGTAGAGCTTAACTTGCTGAATTCAAAAATGTATAATTTCAACACTTTATTCCTTCAACTTTCCAAAAAAAAAAACCGATCCAATAAAATCGGCTTGAAAAAATGTGAATATTTTCATTTGTGTCTGTGATGGGCTGGTTGAGAGTAAAGTGGATATAGTGAATTCATCGGCAGTATCACAAAATATAGACTCTTCATTTTTAAAACAATTTAACAATAAGTAACTAATTAATTAATTAAATTCTGGTTGTCTCAATCGTATTTGACCCCCTAATTTATTATTTTGTTTTATTAGATTGCGTCACCTCAGAAACTGTTTCTGGCAGCTAAACAAAATTTAATCAGAATTGACATCTGTCAACTGCAGCGTTTATTGGATCGGTTATTTTTTTTCTCGGAAAGTTGAAGAAATAAAGTGTTGAAGTTGTATATTTTTGAATTCAGCAAGTTAAGCTCTACAAGAATCCGATGGAAAAATATAGGGGTTCTATTTAAAAAAATATCCGATGACGTTGTTACGATTTTTTTTTATTAGGTACATTTCACATATTTTCATAAATAATAATTATTTTCAATATTTTCAATAAATAGTATTTTCGGACATGGCGGGACATCTATGAGCGTAAATTAAAAATATTCATGTTTAAAGACCGTGACCACAGGTCTCAGTCGCGATGGATAAAACGAACGGTTTTTTTGAGTTCTTCCTTCTTTTTTAAATTCGATAAAAATGGCCAGCTAACGTGGACGTGAGCAAGTAAATGACTTTGGTGAAATTTTGTCGTTGTTTATACGGATTGAGACGCCACGAGTAGCAAGAAAGGACGTCGCTTTTTATGGAGAAATTTGAAGATAGGCGTCGTCTTATAGTTGTATTAATTAAGGCCATAATCTTTCTGCAACGTCTCCTTTGTTAGGGAATTCGGCATTGGAGGTAAACGTACTTTAACTTAATAAATAAATTTTTATTCATGGAAGTATTAAACTCGTTACGTAACCGCACTATGCAAGATACTTATGCGTAACTTGTATTTTTAGACGTTTTTTTTCTTACGTGTACCTGGGAGGCAAGTTGGCAGTTCCTCCTCAATTTTTTTCTCTTTTTGGGAGAAAGATCGTTGTGTAAGTCCTGTATGCCAGAGTTTTACCATCTACATGACAGCAGTAGGAATTTAGGGACAATTCACTCTTCCAGCACGGTCATCCGCAGTCCAGTACCACCCAATACGACTTCTACCGCTATACAGGGCGTAACAGATAAGTAGTACCAAGTACTAAATAATTACACCACCATCGTTCATTGATTCACCTGATAAGTGTTAATGCATTTATAGAAAGGGTTGAAGAATTTAGAATATCACGTGGAATATCTCAATCGGAATTATTTAATTCAATTACCGACTTATTAACGGGAAAAGCACTTAGTTGGTATAGGTCGGTGCGTGGAAACATTAATAGTTGGCCTGAATTTGTTGATAAGCTTAGGGGAAATTACTTACCGTTTAATTTTCAAAATGATTTGATGAAAGAAATTAGAGAACGCGAGCAAGGTCCGGACGAAACCGTTAGTGAATTTTTTTCATGTATGATAAATTATTTCAGCCTTTTGCAAAAAAATTAACCAAACAAGAAAAAATTGAAATTATTTATAATAACTTAGATTCTTTTTATATTGAACGAATGGGGCTGCATATTAAAAATTTAAATACTGTAGATAAATTACAGGAGACTTGTCAAAATTTGAAAAATAGTAAAAATATGATAACAAGACGCGTGGTATCTCGACGAGAAAACCGAAATCGTGCTAATATTTTAGAACCTGATCTAATGTATGAAGACAATTTAACTAGTACTCGGATATCTCAACCATCAACTTCAAGAAATCGTAGGTCAAATTTTAGCGTAAATAGTATTTCTTGTTGGAATTGTGGTGATTTAGGCCATAAATTTACGGAATGTAGGAAGCCTAGAGAAAAGTCATTTTGTTTTAGATGTGGTAAAGCTGGAGTAACGAAATACAATTGTGGGTGTTCCTCAAAAAACGAATCAAGCGGTCGTCGTTTTCCCGGTCGCCGATCGTAAGTTCTACAAATCCGGTTCCTACTAATGATTCGTGGCAATCATGGTTATCTTTTATACAAGTAGAATATAAAAAGTCCCGTATAAGTAATTTATTTAGCTCTGTAGGTGAGGACCCTCGTCCATATTTAAACGTATCCATATTCGGTGTAAATTTTTTCGGTTTGTTAGATTCAGGAGCCACGCAATCGGTAATTGGCAACCTGGGTTGGGAAAAATTACGTAATTTTAAGTTAGATTTAGAACTAACTGATGTTTCGGTTAAGGTAGCTAATGGGGAATATTGTAAGGTTTTAGGCTTAGTAAATTTGCCGATAAAACTTAATAGTAAAGTTCGCGTGATTCAGTGTTTGGTAGTTTTAGGTATTTTGTCGATGGAAATTGTTGATGATAAACAAACAGATCGTTGAACGAGATTATTTCTGCTGCATTTAGTAATATGGGTACAGGGTTAGGTTGCGCAAAAGGAGTGAAGCATATTATTAAAACTGGCGATGCCACACCGATCAAACAGCGGTACTATAATGTTTCACCGTCCATTAGAAAAATTATAAACGACGAAATTGATAATATGTTGAAATTGGGAATAATTGAGCCATCTAATTCAGTGTGGTCAAGTCCGGTGGTAATGGTTAAAAAATCATCTGGAGAGTATAGGTTTTGTGTAGATTTTAGAAAAGTTAATTCGGTTACCCAAAGAGATGCATATCCTTTACCTTATGTTAATTCCATATTAGACCGCTTGCGTGATGCGAAATTTTTGTCATCCATCGACATCAAAAGTGGTTATTGGCAAATTGAGCTCGACGAAGATAGCAAACAAAAAACAGCGGATTATACCAGTTTAGACGTATGCCTTTCGGGTTGCATAACGCGACTGCCACTTGGCAACGCTTTGTAGATAATGTTCTTGGAGCGGAGCTAGAGCCATCGGTATTTGTGTACTTGGATGATATAATTATGGCCACTCCCGATTCTGACTCTCATTTGTTAGTTTTGGAAAAAGTTTTCGAAAAACTTCTATCAGCCGGTCTAACCGTTAACAGAGAGAAATGTTCTTTTATGCGTTCGGAATTAAAGTATTTAGGTTTTGTCGTGGATAAAAACGGATTACATACGGATCCCGATAAAGTTACTTGTATGTTAAATTATCCCATACCTAAAAATGTTAAAGATATACGTAGATTTGTTGGGATGGTATCATGGTATCGGCGGTTTATACCTAATTTTGCTACCCGTATTGCCCCTATAGTAAAGCTGACTCGTAAAAGTCAACAATTTTTATGGAATTCTGAATGTAAAGCTTTTAGGGACATAAAACAATGTTTGGTAGAGGCACCCATTTTAACTTGTCCAGACTTCACAAAAGAATTTATTTTACAGACCGACGCATCTCAGGTGGGTCTCGGGTGTGTGCTAACCCAAAACTTTGACGACGGTGAGCGTGTAATTTCTTATGCTAGTCGATCTCTTACTCCTCAAGAGTCTAAATACTCAACGACCGAACTTGAGTGCGCTGCGGTATTATTCGGAATTGAAAAGTATCGACCTTACATAGAAGGGACAAAATTTAAAGTAATTACCGATCTTTACTCATTAAAATGGCTGTACAAATTAGAAAATCCATCCGGTAGGTTATCTCGTTGGTCATTGCGGCTCCAAAGTTATGATTTCGAAGTAATTCACCGGAAGGGGAAAGCTCACGTGGTACCAGATGCGCTCTCAAGGGCAATTACTTATGTTGATGTTAGTCGAACAGTTGAAGATACGTGGTATACCGACTTAAAACGTAATATTCTCAGTCGCCCAGATAAATATGTTAAATTTAAAGTAAAAAATGATAAGGTTTATAAATTCGTCAATTTTGGTCATCCTACTTTTGATGAAGAAGATGACTGGAAATTAGTAATTCCCAAGTCTTTACGCAAAACTGTATTATATCAGTGTCACGATGATCCGAGTTCAGGACATTTAGGAATTTTAAAACTCAAAAGCGTGTTGCTAATTCATATTTTTGGCCGGGAATGAATACCGATATAGCTAGATATGTTCGTGCCTGTGAAATATGTAAGGCTCAGAAGCCTGAGCAACAGATGCCATTTGGACAGATGCGACCCCGACTTATAAGTCGCCCGTGGGAGGTTATTTCAACGGATTTTGTTGGGCCATTGCCTTTATCTCGCAACAGAAATCGATTTATATTAGTAATATCCGATCTATTTACAAAGTATTGACTTATGTTTCCTCTTAAGTCAGCTACTAGTGCGTCCGTTATTAAACATTTGGAGAATGATGTTTTCTTGATATACGGGGTTCCGCGGAAGATAGTATGCAATAATGGCCGCCAGTATATTTCTAGAGCTGTTAGGGACATGATTCAATCATATGATTGCAAAATAGTATATAATGCTAACTATAGTCCTCACGTAAACCCTACGGAACGTGTGAATAGAGTACTAAAGACCATGATTAGATCATACGTCGATAAAGATCATAAAACCTGGGACGTTAATTTAGGAAAATTAGGCTATGCTCTTCGGACAGCGGTACATGATGTAACAGGTTTTTCTCCAGCGTACTTAAATTTTGGGCAAGTACCGATAATCTCGGGAAAAATGCATGGGGTTTCGGGCGATACTAACGAAATATGTTTCAATAATAGACTGAATCTTTCCAATCACGTCAAAGAATTTCAGAGTGTTTTCACTGAGTTAAAGCAACGATTTCAGAAAGTATATAGTGACTCTGCGCACAGATATAATTTAAGACGTAGGTTGGTAACGCTGGACGTTGGTCAAGTAGTATGGAAGAGAAACTACACTTTATCGGATGCGGCGGAGTATTACGCGTCCAAACTGGTCCCAAAATTCGTAAAATGTAAAGTGCTTAAGAAAATATCCCCGAATGTTTATGAATTAGCAGATTTTTATTCCGGTAAATCAGTGGGATCTTGGCATATCAAGAGGGACTAATATTCTTTTTTTTTATTATTTTTTTTTAAGTGACGGTGGTGTTACGATTTTTTTTTATTAGGTACATTTCACATATTTTCATAAATAATAATTATTTTCAATCAATAAATAGTATTTTCGGACATGGCGGGACATCTATGAGCGTAAATAGTTGTATTAATTAAGGCCATAATCTTTCTGCAACGTCTCCTTTGTTAGGGAATTCGGCATTGGAGGTAAGCGTAACTTAATAAATAAATTTTTATTCATTGAAGTGTTAAACTCGTTACGTAACCACACTATGCAAGATACTTATGCGTAACTTGTATTTTTAGAAGTTTTTTTCTTACGTGTACCTGGGAGGCAAGTTGGCAGTTCCTCCTCAATTTTTTTCTCTTTTTGGGAGAAAGATCGTTGTGTAAGTCCTGTATGCCAGAGTTTTACCATCTACATGACAGCAGTAGGAATTTAGGGACAATTCACTCCTCCAGCACGGTCATCCGCAGTCCAGTACCACCCAATACGACTTCGACCGTAACAGATAAGTAGTACCAAGTACTAAATAATTACACCACCATCGTTCATTGATTCACCTGATAAGTTTAGTCCGTATTAATGCGTATTGTGCATAAACTGCGCAAAAATTTAGAATAAACCTAAACCTAAGTATTTATTAGCATAAGCATATTTTTTTTTGTATGTTAAGCTAGAGATACTTTACTGGTTGATAATTTTGCAAGGAAAAGGCCCCTTTAGGCTTATTTTTTTATATTTTATGTTAATTTTATTTATATATATGTTTGGCAAAATGTAGGAAAATTTCACACTGCAATAAACTTATATTGAATGTTAGTGATTTCTTCATTATAGTTTTTTTTTGGTTGAGGGCTCTTTCAGGAAATCACTTGGCGCCCAAAAGACACCATTTTGTTGTTTCGTTATTGTTTTCTTTTTAATATACGAACCCACGCCCCCGCTGAAATTCCAACTAGCCAAAATAAAAAGTAGTGTTTTTTTTATACTATTCCATATTATTACCTAAGTTTGTAGTATAAAAAAAGCGCGAAAACAAATGAACGTCGGAAATGCGTTGGTATAGAAAAAAGAGTCTTTTTAAAAAGCAAAACCGACGGGTCCGAGGAAATTTCATGAAACTTCGTTGTTTTAGAAATAATTAATTTATTCCATACTTTTCTTCAACACTGTATGTATAATATTATTTTAAACATTAGTCAGTCGCGTAACATATGATTTTCAGAAAAGGGATCCCGAAGTCAGCGGCGAGCGCGACTGACATTTTCTGTCACCTTGAAATTTTCTGTTAATAGAGATACACTTGTGCATTTAATATATGACCAATTGGTTTTCAACTTTCTAAAATATTAATAAAAATTAGAAAATATAACTCAATTAACATTTTGTTTGATTTTTGCTTTTAATTGCAACATTGTATAACTTTATCTGTGTTATTCTTAATCGTCGTATGACTTTTACAGATGTTTCTACAAATGATAATAGATTTAAACGTTTTGATTTAATTTGGTGAGTCATAGCATTGGTTTTATAAACTATGCTATCCAATAGTACTAGTTACTCTAGTATTGGATATCAATAGTACTAGCAATATTTCTGGGTTATTTCGGACGAAATATAGTTTTGGAGCTGCTTGTTTAAAGAGTAATTTGAGTGGAAATTTTGAGTATAAAGATGGGATTTATTCGTAAAATAATTTTTAATATTAAGGATGTTTTGATTATTATTATTATTTTTGATACATGGTGATTTTCCGGGTTGTTATGCCGTGACCTCGATAACTGGTAGCTGCCAGAAACAGAGTTAAAATGCACATCCCTAGCATTAGCTGGGATTATTTTACCTGCCCTGGTTGTTCTCGGGCTAGGCTCTGTGGGGACAGACCCGCTATCGGTGTCTCTGGGCCTGTCCATATATTGATTTCGGTTCCTACTGTTGGTATTACGACTGCTACGGTCGGAACCGTTTCTCGGATAATCAGGTACCTTTAAAAAATAAAATGCACTCTAAAATTATATAGCTATAGTAAATTAAAACAGATTTCAATGTTTTCAATCTTTGCAAAGTATTCAGAGTAACCCACAGGACTTACTTGTATAAAATAAGTCTAATCCAAGCAAGAATAACGACAATAGTCACAAAATTTCACTGGACCTATTAATATCTGTCATTAACAGCCATTATTTTAGTAATATATTAGGACTCTGTATTATCATATTAAATAAATACTCTCTGTAGGAATGCAACCACCATTACAAGTTAAAGAATATCTATTAGCATAATTTCTAAAATTTTAATTAAATTCAATAACAAAGTTCTAACTTATAGTGGTTTGGTAAAATTATCATCAGAGGAGTAGTATTAATAAGAAAATATTCTTTATTGTTCAAATTAATTTTAAAACCAAAAACCAGTAATCTTTCAATTGTGTTACTATTTGTTATAAAATAAAAACCCTGCAAACTATTGAACCGACTCCTGAGTTAAGTTTCTTTTTGCTGTTTTGATTTGTGAAACTGTGTCTAGCAAGGGATAAATAAAAAAATTGTATAAACAAGGTAAGATAAAAAGATAAAAAAAAATTAAAGTAAAAGGTTTGTATTGAACAAATTACAGCTAACACTCAACATACACTCATAAACATAATACATAAAAAAGATCAAGGCGCCCAACAAAATCAATATTAAAGTTTTGACATTAAATACATAATAAAATATTTAAAATTAAAAAAATAATAAAAATAAATTTAATTAAATAATAAAACATCACCCATAATAATATTACAATATATTTTATGAGATTGAGGGTGGATAAATTTGGTTAGTTTATGAGATTTAAAAAGTACTTTATCTATATAAAGAACAAATTTAGCAAAGATATTGCTCTTACAACTAACAACCAACTCATCACACAACCTAATGAGGTAGCCACTGCATTCGGGAATTATTTTTCTACCATAAATGAATTGAGCCTTAATGAATATTATGGTTTCAACTCAAGATCGAGCCAATGTACGGTTGGCAGTGCTACGTGTAACACCTTTTTCTTTGAACCTGTATTAGGATACGAAATTTTTGAAATTATCAAAAGTTTAAAAAATAAAAATAGGGGATGATTTTATAACCTCTAGAATTTTAAAAAGAATTGCTGATAGTATTGCTGAGCATCTTGTCTATCTCATTAATGTATCTGTTTCAAGTGGTAAATTTCCAACTTTACTAAAAATGGCTACTGTGGTTCCCATACATAAAAAGAACTCTCTTGATGATATATCAAATTATAGGCCTATCAGTAGTCTTAGTGTATTTTCTAAGGTTTTTGAAAAGGTTGTATGCAACAGAATTTTAAATTATCTAAATAAATTTAACTTAATTTCCAGCAGTCAGCATGGTTTTCGTGTTGGTCGTTCAACCCATTCTGCTGCTGTTGATCTCACCGACTATATTTATAAATGTATTGATGATGGGGTTCATGTTGCTGGTTTGTTTTTCGACCTGTCACGTGCATTTGATTGTCTCGATTTTGGTTTCCTGGAAGATAAACTCTATAACTTAGGTTATAGAGGCACATTTTTTGACTGGCTCTCTAGTTTTATTAGAGAAAGGCATATGTCAGTTAAGGTCAAACAATGTAAATTGGATTTGCATTCTGTTGACTCAGGTGTTCCACAGGGTTCTGTGTTGGGCCCGTTACTGTGTTTAGTTTTTATAAATGACACCTCAAAATCTGGGTGCTAACAAAATCATTCTTTATGCCGATGATACGTCCTTAGCGGTCTCAGTACGGTCCCTTGACGAACTCACCTCAATGTGTCAAACTATATTTCAGTGCTGCATAAATTGGTGTCATGTTAATGGCCTTATGGTTAATATTGATAAGGCAGTGTTTATTTATTTTAACGCTCATAGTAGTTTGAATCCTGATATGCTGGTCTTGTTCTGCCAGTCATGTGGTTTAATGCAAAGATTCTGTGAAATTCCTCGGCTTACATTTGGATAGTCATTTAAGATGGACGAACCATATTGATTTTTTAAGTAAAAAATTAAATGCATCCTATTATGCTATAAATGTGATAAAAAAATCTATGCCGTTGGACTGTGTGATCAATGTTTATTACAGTATGGTGTTTAGCCATATTAGTTGTAATATTGTAATGTGGGATGGTGTGGCTTATGCAAATCGTATCTTTATAGCACAGAAACGTATTATTCGTATGATCTTTAATATTAAACCCGACTCATCTTGTAGACCTTTATTTTCAAATTATAAGATACTGTTAGAACAACTTTTATTGTTTTTATAAAAATATAAATTAACGTGATAATGATAATAATTAAGGTGCCTTCTTTGGCAGCTACCACTTGACTGTGTCGTGGACCCACACGTGCCGGCCGCGCCCGTCTCGCTCCAGATTGTTTTGCCGACTTGACATATTTATGGTTTCCAAATCATCAATCCTTAACATTCGGCCTTCACTGACCTAGGCACGTCCTCGGCCCACCAATGTCAATGCCAAATAAACACATGAAACAAAATGAGTAATAATCACTATTTGATCAATACATAGAAACTATAATATATTTTTTTAAATTTTATTTTGAGCAATTGAACACTATCAAATGGACTCAACAAATCAAGCTCATGGAGTGCTCAAAATATGGACTCAACACAGGTTTCTAGAGTGCACACTACTACAAGGACTCAACGAAATGTATTGGAGTGCTCACAAGGGACTCGACAATTTTTCGGAGTGCACACTGATGTAAGGACTCAACAGAAACGAATTGGAGTGCGCAAAATCTAATGTTCAATAAACTCCACAGTTACTTCGAGTGCGCAAACGATACTATCAAATGGACTCAACAGATTAATTTCTAGAGTGCACACTACTACAAGGACTCAACGAAATGTATTGGAGTGCTCACAAGGGACTCAACAATTTTTCGGAGTGCACACTGTGGTAAGGACTCAACGGAAAAAAATGGAGTGCGCAAAATCTAACATCGAATGGACTCAAGAAGTCATAAAATATCAATCTCAACAATATTTTATAATCAATAACTAGGCGTCTCACACCTATTATGCAAACATTTTTAAACATAATACGTTTCTCATTTCTACAAATCAACACATTAAGTTCAGAGGTACAATTAAGCATCACCCACTCAATATGTACATAACTTAATATAATCAACTTTTAAACATAATACGTTTCTCATTTCAACAAATCAACACATTAAGTTCAGAGGTACAATTAAGTATCACCCACTCAATATGTACATAACTTAATATAATCAACACATAATCAACATACAATCAGCTCATAAAAATAATATCAATAAATAAATTAACATTGTACAGTTTACTCACGTTATTCGATAGTTTGTGCTCTGAACAGTTTAAGTTTGTCGCTGGCGACCACTCCATGGAAACGCCTTCTATCTTTGGATAGAGCTTTTACCTTATATCTGTTGTTGGGAAGTACTCGTACCACCTGCAGAGGACCAATATAACGTTGAACTAATTTCCCACTGGAAAGACCCTTCACTAGCGGTGTCTTTTCAAACATGACCATGTCACCAATTTTATAAGTTCTCGCCGCAATGCGATTTTTATCGTAACGGGCTTTCATTTTTTCCCGCATTTTTAGTTATGTTACGTAACGCCTCACTACGTATTGTTTTTAGTTGCATTTGTCTATCTATTTGCTCGCTATTAACAATGTCTACATCATACTTTAGTCTAGGTCTAAATCCAAATAATAGATCAGCGGGTGCATGCCCGGTAGTAGCATTTACAGTACTATTAATTCCGCACTGCACTTCTGAGATTTTAGATTCCCACGCAGTATGGTCTTCTCCTATCGCTGTCATCATGGCATTTAATATGGAGGAGTTAAATCGCTCGACTTGTCCATTACTTCTTGGACAAGCAACAGCATTTAGGACATGTTTAATATTTCTTTCGGTACAAAATGTTTTCATTTCTTGACTCGTAAAACATTTTCCTCTATCTGTAATAATTCTTACAGGGGAACCGAATATTTTTATCAGTAAATCCAAACATTTTACAACGTTCCGTGTACTTGTATCTGACACAGCTTCGATCCACGTATATTTTGTGAATGCGTCCACTACGACCAGCATATGCACATTGCCATTTTCTGTTTTACAAAATGGACCAAGATGATCTAAATGTAAGGTATGGAAAGGCTTTTCCACTTTTTGTATTGGATACAGGTATCCTCTTCTTTTCCCTCTGGGTTTCTTAGCACAGAGACATGGTATACAAGATTTTACATATTTGGATACAAATTCTGTCATTTTTGAAAACCAAAACTTCTGCTGAATAGAATTTAATGTTTTTCTATACCCTGGGTGTGCATTATCATCGTGATATAGTTTTACAATTCTCCACCGTACATCTCTTGGTATCAAAATTTTCTTCTGTCCATTAACTATTTTACAAATTTTATTATCTTCTATACTGTAGCAATCTTCTGCTGTTCCATCTTTAATTTGATTTCGTATTAAACTACACGCATCATCTTGCGCTTGCACGCATTCCACCCAATCAGACTGTTTAATAGAATTAATTTCAAGTGGAGGGGAACTAATAGGTTGTCGGCTCAAAGCATCTACGTATTTCATTTGAGTTCCTGGTCGATAAATGACATCAAAATCATATTCTTGTAACTCGAGCCACCATCGACCAATCCTTGGTGTTAAGTCTCTTTTAATCCATGTTAATCTTAATGCGTTGCAATCAGTGACAACAGTGAATTTCTTCCCATAGAGGAAGTTACGAAATTTGCGTACACTAGTGACTACAGCTAATGTTTCTAGTTCATAGCTGTGATATCTACTTTCGCAGCCTGATGTTTGTTGGCTAACGTACCCCACTGGTTTCCATAGTCCATTTACTTGCTTCTGCAGCAGTACACCAGCTAAGCCTAATTTACTGGCATCCGTATGCAGTTGGGTCTCATAGTCTGGATCAAACAGTGCAAGAACAGGTTCAGAACTAAGTTCCTCTTTCAACAAATTGAAACTGGTCTCCTGTTCAGTATCCCATTGCCAGGACATATTAGACTTAGTTAGAGTTGTAAGAGGCTTCACCTTCTGTGCAAAACTCCGAATAATTTTTCTGAAATAAGAGGCCAATCCAATGAACTGACGTATTGCATGAACATTTTCTGGTCTTGGAAAATTTCAAACTGCCTCAATTTTTCGTTGCGATGGTCGTATCTCATTATTACTTATCACGGATCCTAAATACTCAACTTCGGGACGCAAGAAGGAGCATTTCTGTTTGTTAAGAGTTAATCCAGCTTCCTGAAATATTTTTAAGATATTTTCCAGACGTTCTAAACCCTGTTCAGGTCCTTTGGACACAATGAGAATATCATCTAAATATGCGAGAGCGTATGTGAATCTGACAGGACCTAAAATTTCATTGACTGCACGCTGGAAGACCGATGGAGCATTAGTTAATCCAAAGGGCACTCTTTTATATTGGTAGTGACCATCTGGAGTTACGAAAGCTGTATAAGGTCTACTATACTATTTTGCTACTTTTAACTGATGGTAACCAGATTTTAGGTCTAATGTGGTAAAGCACGTATTTCCGGTAAGCCTTTCTAATTGGTCTTCTATTCGCGGTAACGGGTATTTGTCTTTTATTGTAATAGCATTCAGTTTTCTATAATCGACGCACATCCTAACATCTCCTGTTTTCTTTTTGACAAGCAATATTGGGCTTGCATAGGGCGACACGGTTGGTTCAATTATATCATTTGTTAATAGGTCATCTACTATTTGACGCACTATAGCTCGTTCGTGGTACGATAATCGGTAAGGTCGATAACAAATTGGCTCAGTACTTGTTAGGTTAATTTCCATTTCAATATTAGTTTTCCCCAATTCAGCATTACAATTTGCAAAACAAGCGCTGTATTTATCACATAATTTATTTAAGCGTTCTTGCACATCTTTTGATAGAGTCTCAGGTATTACAGGTACTTCAGTCGGTGACTGCCCAGATGGGATTCCCGTGCCACACAGTGACCCTTGTCAAATGTGCCTACAATTTTACTCACATTCAAAATTTTTAAAATTCCAATGCCATTTGTTACATGAAAGGGTGTTGGCGGTATAATTATTGTACACCCATTTTCCCTTGTTCGGAATAATTTGGAATGATATTACCGCTACTAAAGTCAGTGTAAACTTCTAGGTTGTTGATACCAGGATAAATTTTTGTTTTTAATGAACAAATGAGACGAACTTTAGAAATAGAGTTTTCCTGATCGAATACCTGTGGTAGCAGTCATAAGGTATTTTCACTATCATCTTGAAATTGCAGCTTTTCGGTAGTTTTAACAATAACCAAGTTAGGTGACTCAGTAAATGTTCGCCCGATTAATAGATCCATATCTTGTTTTGAATCACTCACGACAAGTATTGGAACCTCTCTTTCTACATCATCTATTTTTAATTTAGCTTTTGTTTCACCCAAGGATGCTACTACAGCACCTCCGTAACCACGCATTAAAGTTTGTTTATTCTTATCGATAGGCAGCTGTAACGATTCTGCTGTACTAAGTTTCATAACATTGCACGCACTTCCAAAGTCAACATAAGCTGGGACATTAACCTGATTTATTTTCGCGGTCACATGTTATTTCATATCTCCAGTGTCAATCATGTTAATTTTTGTTGACATCCCTGTTTTTGATTTTAATTTATAACAAGTATCTTTATTATGACCATTCCGTTTACAGAATGAACAATATTTGTTAGTTTCTTGAGTCCCCGCATCATACGTTTTTCTCATGAAACACTGTGCAGCTTTATGATTACTTTTGCCGCAGACAAAACAATTCTGACCTGATTTGGAGTTGCTAGTCCCGCCGACGTTGGGATTATTAAAGCGACGGTTCGATGCTTGTTTTGTATGTTTTGATATGCCAGCATAATTAGATTCCATAAAAAATCTAAGAAGGTGTTCGGTACTTTTACAGCCTGCAGCATTAGCGCCCGATCGAAGAAGATCATCGTTAATTGTTGTTATTATTACGTCAGTTATGACGTGGTCTGGTAAATCACAATGTTTGCCCTGTTTTAGTTTGGCATAATAAAACGTAATAATGTCCTCATTCGGCTTACGCTCGTTATTTACAAATTCTTTCAGATTGGTTGCGATACCTTTGGATACAGGAAACGCATGCATTAAACTCGTTTTCCACGATTCCCAATCAGAATAAACAATGTCCGTCTGACACTCGTACCACAGCTTTGCATTGCCTCCCAAACGACCGATCGTAGCAAATATTTTGGCTTTTTCATCCCAATTGTATAATTCGCCCACCGCATCTACTTTAGTCAACCATTGTTTCACGGTTAAGGAATTTGATGAACCATCAAATTCTGGGATTAACTCAATGCGTCCAGCATATCGTCGTGTATGTTCCCAATCGCGAGGACTACGTGATCTTCGTGAAGTTGATCCGCCAAGTGAATCTGCAGCGCTATGCGATTTAGCTAAACAACTCTTCAAGGCTATAATTCGTTTTTCTAGCTGAGTTCGTTGTTCATGTTCCGAACCGCGGTGATGATGTGGACTTCGATTGTTTTGACTAGAGCGACGGCTTCGGCTCCGACGCCTAGCGGCATCTTGCTTTCGCGCACGCTTTCAAGAATCTCGATTCATTTCAAGCAGTATTACACAATAATTAATTAACAACAAAATAACAGGTAGCAATGAGCAAATAGAGCAGATAGACAACGCAATGACAGTTTGGCGTTACTCACCAATTTGACGACGAGTGTCCTTGTTTCACAACACAACAAGGCACGACACAACAAACAAGTAAACAACACCTGACACAAATTGCAGAAACACCTGGATCAAAGTCCTGATCCCACTTCTGAAATGTTAGAACAACTTTTATTGTTTTTATAAAAATATAAATTAACGTGATAATGATAATAATTAAGGTGCCTTCTTTGGCAGCTACCACTTGACTGTGTCGTGGACCCACACGTGCCGGCCGCGCCCGTCTCGCTCCAGATTGTTTTGCCGACTTGACATATTTATGGTTTCCAAATCATCAATCCTTAACAATACTTACAGTGCCTTGTGTTTAGATTTGAAATTGTATTTTATTTGTTAAAAGTAACCTCCATAAATTTAATACATTATCATACCACCATAACTATGTAACGCGTCATGCTGATACACTTTGTATACCAGTTCATAGAACCGCAAAATATAAATTCTCGCCAGCATACCAGGGCACCAAATTATTTAACCATCTTCCAAGAGTCCTTAAAGAGTTAAATAACTTAAAATTGTTTAAATCCAAGTTGAAATCTTTACTAGGTAAAAAATGTTATTATAGCACTAATGAGTTTATGGAAGATAATTTTATGTAGGTAAATATTATTGTGTTGTTTGTGTTACTAGTTTAATTGTGTTTGACATGTCCTATACATTGTTTAATGTCCTACAGGATAAATAAATATTTATATTTATATTTATATTTATATTTATATTTATATTTATATTTATATTTATATTTATATTTATATTTATATTTATATTTATATTTATATTTATATTTATATTTATATTTATATTTATATTTATATTTATATTTATATTTATATTTATATTTATATTTATATTTATATTTATATTTATATTTATATTTATATTTATATTTATATTTATATTTATATTTATATTTATATTTATATTTATATTTATATTTATATTTATATTTATATTTATATTTATATTTATATTTATATTTATATTTATATTTATATTTATATTTATATTTATATTTATATTTATATTTATATTTATATTTATATTTATATTTATATTTATATTTATATTTATATTTATATTTATATTTATATTTATATTTATATTTATATTTATATTTATATTTATATTTATATTTATATTTATATTTATATTTATATTTATATTTATATTTATATTTATATTTATATTTATATTTATATTTATATTTATATTTATATTTATATTTATATTATATTTATATTTATATTTATATTTATATTTATATTTATATTTATATTTATATTTATATTTATATTTATATTTATATTTATATTTATATTTATATTTATATTTATATTTATATTTATATTTATATTTATATTTATATTTATATTTATATTTATATTTATATTTATATTTATATTTATATTTATATTTATATTTATATTTATATTTATATTTATATTTATATTTATATTTATATTTATATTTATATTTATATTTATATTTATATTTATATTTATATTTATATTTATATTTATATTTATATTTATATTTATATTTATATTTATATTTATATTTATATTTATATTTATATTTATATTTATATTTATATTTATATTTATATTTATATTTATATTTATATTTATATTTATATTTATATTTATATTTATATTTATTTATATTTATATTTATATTTATATTTATATTTATATTTATATTTATATTTATATTTATATTTATATTTATATTTATATTTATATTTATATTTATATTTATATTTATATTTATATTTATATTTATATTTATATTTATATTTATATTTATATTTATATTTATATTTATATTTATATTTATATTTATATTTATATTTATATTTATATTTATATTTATATTTATATTTATATTTATATTTATATTTATATTTATATTTATATTTATATTTATATTTATATTTATATTTATATTTATATTTATATTTATATTTATATTTATATTTATATTTATATTTATATTTATATTTATATTTATATTTATATTTATATTTATATATATTTATATTTATATTTATATTTATATTTATATTTATATTTATATTTATATTTATATTTATATTTATATTTATATTTATATTTATATTTATATTTATATTTATATTTATATTTATATTTATATTTATATTTATATTTATATTTATATTTATATTTATATTTATATTTATATTTATATTTATATTTATATTTATATTTATATTTATATTTATATTTATATTTATATTTATATTTATATTTATATTTATATTTATATTTATATTTATATTTATATTTATATTTATATTTATATTGTAATAATAGAATTTTGAAATTTTGTACGAGTAAAAGGTTCGAGATATTAGTTCTTATTGGCTTTGTTGCATAACTTTCCAATTGGTGTAATAGGTTTATTGTAATATATTTCAATTTTACGTATGTTAATTTTGTCGAAAGGGCTATATTTTAATTTGCCGTCTTTTCTTTCTGAAGTTACTACAGTTTATCCTGTATATAAATATAATTTGTATTGATTTTTATGAAAATATCTGTACACGATGCATATTCCTTTATTTAATAACTACAAAACTTTTAAAATTAAAATAAGGCTCTAAAAGCTAAAGAAAAATACAAAACCACAACCTAAACACAGGAATTGAATTATAAGATGACAGCGAATTTTACCGTTGTTTGTTGGTTGCTTATTCTGACTTTGTAAACGTGCGGCGACCGGCCGCATAGGCAGCGTTAAATATGAAATTAATATAATATCGAAAAAAAAAATTTTTCGCTTTATAAATAAGTTTGGAATTTTTTGATTCCGTTAATTCTTAATTTTCTCTATATCCTCTTAAAATATTTGTATTTAGTCATACCTGTATACCAAGTTGCACTCAGGCGGAGTTACAGGCCTTCAAAGTGGGACCAAATATTTGGAAACAAATTAATATCACTTTAAATTGGAATAATCAAAGGTACATCATTTAGGTTTATTATTGCTCTTCTTTGACTATGAGTTAAAGTAAATTGAAACACTACAAGGCGTTCATTGAGTATGCGTCATCACTAAAATTATACCAAAGTATTTTTAATAGATCGAATTTAAAAAGAAAGATAATATCCCACGCTTAATTTAAGACTTTTTTTACTCTCGTTAAATTTTTAAACAATAAGGATTTCAAGAAAAAAATTTATTAATTAAAACAATATTTTGATAGCCTTTATTAGAAGAAATCAAAAAGTCGGTAGTAGGCTTTGTTTTTAAAATTTGAGTAATAAAATTTTAAAATAAAATTTAAAAAAATAAATTAAAGCAAAAGAAATTGTTCAAAATTATATATTTTTTTCTGAAACATAAATTTATTCTTAGACGAAAATTGAAATTTGCGCTGTCTAATAAATGATGATTGTTCCTTATAACGTTCCATTTATTTGTAATAAGATTCCACAAATCTTCTCATGATTCAATTGGCGAGGAATAAACAAAATCCTTTAATGTTGGTCTGACGATCGCAGTAGCCAATTTTGAGGACAATTATTTCTTCGTCATTATCATTTATTTGGAAACTTAAAATACATAAAATCTCTAACAGTAGCACAAAAATGAGGCGGTGCCCTATTATGCATAAACCAAAACTCTACTATAAGTTGCAACGGTAAATCTTTGATTAAATCAGGGAGAGTATTTTGCAGAAACTCGAAATAACATTCGCCATTTAATATATTTGGCAAAATAACTGGTTCAATCAAACAACGATCAATAATATCGACCCAAACATTTATCTTAAACTCGCATTGAAATGTCTACGAGTTATTACATAGGGATTTACATCGAAATATTCATGAATGTTGTGAACATTTATAATTCCTCTACGAGAGGAACAAGCCTTACAAGTGAAAAGAATTTTCTTGTGAAATTTAATATCCTGATGTAAGATAAACTCGCAAAAGATCACTCGTCAATCCAAATTTTGAGGCAATAGCTCTTGCACTTTTTAAATGTGAAACGGATGTAGATTACATTCTACAATTTCCTTCACAGAAACCTAACACATGTAACATGTCAACTTGTTCGCCGAATGTATATTTTCCAGCCATTTTCAACAACAAACAGTAGCAGATATAAAATAGTTTTATTACTAACTGTCAAATTTTGAAGGCAAAGCCTACTACTGACTTTTTAATTTCTTCTAATAAACACTATTCTTGTTTTAATTAATGCATATTTTTGAAGACCTTAAAGTTTTTTTAAATTTAACAAGAATAATAAAGCGTTTTAAATTAAATTTTGCGCGGGATTTTATCTTTTTAAATTCGATCGATGAAAAAAAAATTTGGAATAATTTTAGGGGTAACTCACCCTCAATGAACACCTTGTAGTGTTTCAATTTACTTGATAGTCAAAGAAGATCAATAATAAACCTAAATCATGTACCAAATTTGGTTATTCCACGTTAAAGTAATTCATAGACATTATCTTTTTTCTAAATATTTGGCCCTACTTTGAAGGCCTGTAACTCCGTCTATGTACAAATTTGTATATAGGTATGTTTAGTTAAATTGGAATATTTTGGGACCACTTACATGCACCTGATCTATGTCGGTTCTTATGCAGAATACTCTGCATATCAAGTCAAGTCTCATTGTTTTGAGTTTTACCTATTTAATTTTTTTTTCCAGAATTACTGGAAAAAGTGGAACACCCTGTGTTCATATTTTATGGAATTAAAAAACTTGATAGCCATTATTTGTCGTCGTCTGTTAATATTAATTTTAATGTACAATAAAACGTCGATCAAGTGTGTCAGTTTCCTTTGGATGATAGAGAGGACAGCAGTTTAGGAGTTGGGTGTGAAAACATTTCATGATAGATTGCCACTTGGTGACCTTCCTCTGACATCTGCAATCTCTCGTAAATGATGGATCACCTGGAACACGTCAAAAGTTCATTTATCATTACGTCTTCTGCCTATACGACTATACGCAACCGTATGTTCAATAATTGAAGCTGTAGAGCATCAACGTGCTGGTACATCAGGCTTTATAAACATTATATGATATGCATGTAGGAAATCCTCCGTAAACGGATAAAACTTTTATTTAGTAACTTTAATACAAAAATTGTGGCTTTTATACAGGGTGAAGTACAAATATTTGAATCAGCAATACAGTCTACTGCGTAGAACACATAATTACTAGTTTTTTTACAAAAATAAAACAAAAACTAAAAAACTCAAATTTCAATTTTTTGTGATTTTTCAATAGAAAAATTGTTGAAGACCCGTGACTTCACACCCATGCTAAAGCTTTCATGTGTATACAGTATCGTAGATTGAATGAGTAGCCCACAGCATTGCCAGTGTTAGACAAATGTTTTGAAATTTAACTTTTTATACAGGGTGATTTGGAAAGTGGGGTAGAAATCTTAGTATACTTCTACTTATTCGAGAAACAAGTGATATGCATAAAATATTCCATAAATATAAAAATTAAAAATAACACCTATTTTTGCATTTTTAAATTATGTAAACCGGTCCTATACTGCTCCCTTAAAACAAAAAGGTCCTATCTACAAAGTAATGGATTCGAAATAATATGTTTTTAACCATTTCTATCGTATAGCATACTAATTTATTCGCATAGCACAAAAATTTTAGGTGTTACATGCATAGTTTACAAAGCACATAAGATATTTTAATTTGGTATACACTTGTAAAGACCACATGGATGAATTCCAAGCCCTGAAAATGTCAATTTATGAATTTTGCAGATAGGATATTTTGTTTTAGAAGGGCAGTATATAGGTACTTATAGAAACAATGTTCAAAATTATATCCACCTTTCGCGGTTTGCCAGTATCCTGGACTGAAATGTAGCGTTCAATTCAACAAAGACTGTGCGCGCAACTCACTCACATGCTTATCGATGACGTATCGTGAAACAGAGTTCCTTAACATATTAGAGTTGGCTTCAAACAAAAACAATATTTTTGTTACGGAAGTATTCTCTTCATGGATATTGAAGTTGACAAATTATTAGGATCTAGTTACGCGAGTATCTATTAATAGAATGTAAATCTTATCCGTCCAAAGCTCAGGTGAGAAAGTAAATACCTAGACATAATAAAGGTGAGTGAACTTGACTGATTTTTATAAATTATACATTTAAATATTCATAACTTTAACTTAGATTAAAGATGTCTTCCATTACATTTGCTTCTATGTATATTGGTCGTCTTCGATATTCCTGTAAATATCCTTCTTGTAAGAACAGTCCAGTTCCAATATAATTAAAGCTAACTATGGTAATAAGATTTTTCATAGGTTTCCTCGTAATAATGAATTATTAGAAAAATGGAAAGCAGCTTGCCGTTTAAGTCCTTCAAGAGACTGTCAAAATTTTTATGTATGCAATGATCACTTTTCTATTGAAGATTATAATAATAAAAACGAGCCATTAGATTATCTAACAAGGCAGTGCCCTCGTTCTCCTTCTAAATGTAGAGAGTCATTTTTTCACGATATTCCTAATGGATCTTCATGTAATAATAATAATAATAATAATAATAATGTAACTACTGCCAATATGAATTATGATACAGACCATCTTGCAAATGCAATGGAAGAACCATCAAACGTTGATACTGTATGTAGTGTTGAAAATGTCGAAATGTCTCAGTTTCCACATACATCGCTCTCAGATCATGATTATTTTTCCACAAGCATTAGAAATGATACCTATTCTTTTTTATCTGAAAGAACTTGTGAAGATACTTATACTGTAGAAGTAAGTAAATAAGGCTGAGAGAGGAATTTTATCAAAATTTGGCATTTCCTCAAAAAGTTTCACTCCTGAATAAAGAAGAATGTATGAGGTTCACCGTTTAACACTGTCAAAACTTTCTAAATTAAATAAATTGTTAAAAGATAGAACTTGTAACTTATTAGCTATTAGAAACATGTATAATGATGGCAGATTTCAGTTTATTGAAGAAAATTTGAATGAAATTAGTAATAGGCCGTTGGCGAAGCGCTGAAAAGCCTTCGTTTTAAGGAGCAACCCGGTATTGAGGTATAATTTATTAAGACTAGTACCAGATGATTCAGCATATTTTTCTGCATAGAAAATCAAAATGGACGACTTTTTTCATTGGTCGAGAGCTAAGTTAGAAGCAAAAAACTAAATATATTTGAAAATTAAAATTATCAATTTTAACCTCGTATCACTTCGAAACGGCTTAATATAATAATTTTTTTTCAATCTCTAGACAAATATATTCTCTTTAACCCGGTATATAATTTATTTAAAAAATATTGAAGTAGAGCTCAAGAAATTAATTATTTCTTGGGCACCGCGCGATAGATTAAAATATATGTTTGCTTTAACCTGCGGTAACTCCTTTATATATTGGTGTATTTATTTTTTGCTCAAAAACTTACAAATTTAATTGGCTTTTTTTTCGTCTGGATTATATGCAGACCTATTTTTAATAATAAAGTAACTACAGCCATTTAAACACAACTAAGGGCGGTCTGGCGGCAGAGCCGACTGCCCCCCCCCCTCCTCTCATTCCGCTACCCGCTGTATTCCAGAATGATCTATTTAGTGCGATAGTTTACATGCATGCCCGATTACTTGTTTTTTGAAGGTGCTTTGTATTTCTATTGAAACGTCTAATTTATCGGGTTGTCTTTGCATCAAAGGTTAAAGAAGTTTATACTGGTACGTTAGTATTATTATATATCAGTAGTAAATAGACAATATAAACAGTTAACTGAGAATTATCGGTAAATTAGTACGAATGCAGGTTATGTTAAAAAAACGAGTGCACGGATTATATTTTTTAATGAGAGAATTTCATGAAATTTGAAGTTCTCAATCGTTTATTATAACAATTAGTTATATTGTTAATTGTCAATACTTTAAAATTAATTAAATAGTTATTCTCTGGGCCGATAATAAATTATTGGTAATTTCCACTAGTGCAAATTATGCCGATACCGATATTTCAAGTGTAATTGTTCTAAATCATGGTACAACGTTTTTCTCTTAGTGTAGTTGTACGTTTTGTTTAGCATCTGTGGTATACCTGTCATGACACATTTCCATTTTTCATTTGTGTCAATAATACAATAAGAAAAAAAATTATTCGCTTTTTCTATGCACCTACGCTTTTTTCTGCAACTGACTGTACCTACTTTAAAATTTACTATTTTGTAGGCGGACTGACGTCATGGATAATATTTGTGTATTTTGCTGCAAAACAATTACGGCCGATTCACCTTGTGTTAAAAAGCCATCAAAACAAGGCTACGCCACAATTTTTTCTGCAGCAGAAAAAAGAGAAGATGCTATTTCTTTACAAATATTATCACGAAAAAAAGAAATAAACGTTAATCCTGAAAGATTTAAATATCATGTAAGTTGCAGAAAATCTTTTTGCAGTAAAAATAATATTGACAAAGTGGTGAAATTAAAGAAACCAAACATAACTGAATTATGTCCATCAAGCAGCGGTCGTAGTGGTAATCAGAAATTTAACATAAACACTGACTGCTTAATTTGTGGTAAAAGCGGCACTAATAAAAAGAAGAAGTTGATATCTGTTAGTACAGGCACAGGAAGTAGTACCCGAGAAAAGATTTTAAAAAGCGCTAAACAAAGAAGTGATGATGTTATACAAGGTAGAATACATTTCTACAGTGATCTTTTCGCTGCGGATGCTAAATATCATAGTGCTTGTTACGCGCAATATATAAGCAAAAAAATATAATAGCATGCAATAGAAAACAAGCTGCTGATGAAACACACAATTCTATGCACGACGCTTTTGATACACTTTGCAAAAAAATTGCAACAGCAAAAGAAATGTGTAAAACTGACCACCCTGAATAATTATTTTAAGAAAATAATAGAAGACCAAAATGTAGATCATGATATTTCAGAAAGTACTGGTAATTTACGAAAAAAACTTGAAAGACATTTTGTGGATACCATATCTTTTATTTCATCTCCTGGAAAACCTACTCTTACCATTTCAAAAGAACATGAATATGATATCATATATTCTTCTCTTGATCAAGAGGATTCAAGCTCATCTGATGAGGATTTCTTGACAAGCAAAAGTAGCCAAAATGAGAATATAGTTTTGCATAAAGCTGCAGGCATTTTACGGCAGTCAATTTTAGACCACCAAAAAGGAAAACCGAAAGTATATGTAACTCCGAAAGCCATAAATCCTATCAATTGTAGAGGTGAAATTCCGAACAGTTTGTACGAGTTTTTGTCTTGGATAATGAACGAATCGTGTTTTAATGACCTCTCGGACATTAACGTTATCGCGATATGTTCATCCATTTTAAACAGTTTTGATAAAATTAATTTTATATCTACTTTTAGTTTAGGTCTTTCCTTTTATATTTATCAAACCGTGAGAAGTAAGAAAATATTAGATATTTTATACAATTTTTGATATGCAGTTTCCTACGATGAAATGCGAAAATTTTTAACTTCCATAGCTACACATCAAATCGAGAATACTGAAATCGAAATCTTCATACCGCAAGGGCTAGTTCAAGTCGATAATCAAAACGAGAATTTGATACATGCCAGTATTGATAATTTCGACTTAAATGAGGAGACGTTGGATGGAAAAGGGGCAACTCATTAATTGGCAATAGTAATTTTCCAGAAAAACTCTGAAATTGTCAACATGCCGACCATTAAAAGACAAACTAAACGTTCGCTAGGTGAAAACATAAACTTCAGTTTAGAACAAGAACTTATACCCTATAAAAAACCTACGCAACGCCCAGAACCGCAAAAATTCGAGAAAAATATACTTGAAAAATGTTTTCGTTTGCAACAAAATACAGGTATTACCCCGGATAAGTTGTGGCAGATATTGAGATTCAAAAAACAGAGTGGTACATTTATCGGATGGAGTGAACTTAATGACTATTTCTAGCAATAATTTAACAGTCTCAACTGTATTTTATTATCCTTTAATTAATGCTTCACCGTCATCTTTCGATACAATTTTTACAGCACTTGTACAGTTAGTTAAAATAGCAGAGAAAATAGGACAAGATCATATTGTAGTTATAGCTGATTTAGCAATATATTGCAAAGCGCAGGAAATTTTATGGAGTAATCCACCCAGTCTATCTGAAAAAGTTACTATGCAGTTAGGTGGAATGCACCTGATGATGGCTTTTGTTGCCAGTATCGGAAATATCTTTGAGGATGGCGGCCTAATAAATATGTTGGTTGAATCTGGAGTCTACGCAGAGACTTCTTGTAGACATATGTTACAAGGCAAGCATTTATATCGTTCCATTCGTGAAATTTTACTTGTTTCGGATACTTTACACATACTGCTCTTCAAATCAATGGAATTGTGGTTAGAAGAGAATCACGGACTATCTTTATTCACTGAAGATATCGCAAGACGCTCTAAACCATTTTGAAAATTTGTTAAATGAGAAACATTCTTCAAGTGACTATGAAAAGAGCCTAGAAAATATCTTTAGTAAATCAGAGGAATTTAACACATATCTTATGCATTTCATAGAATTTGGTTGCCAAAATTCGCCAACATTTAAATATTGGATTTTGTTTATTGAAACAGCTGACATTCTACTTAAGCTGAACGTAATGCTGATTTTGAGTTACATTTGGAAGCGGTCCGAGAAACTCTTCCCTTTCTAAGAGCTGGTGGGCGTAGTAATTATGCCCACCAGCTTTTAACATACTTATAAGCTAATATTGGCACGAAATTTGCTCCATTCACACCCAAACCGACGACTGTGGTATCGCGAAATGCTAAGATTGCCCCGATCGCCCCTTCACGATTCTGTTAAACAAACAAAATGCCGTGGATCGAGACGCAACTGGAAAAATAGAGAATAGACGAGAAGCATTCGAGTCATTCGGGAAAATGGATCTAGAGGTACTAGAAAATACCTGGAATATTCGTTGGGTTTATAAAAGAAGAATAAACGGCCGAGTTAGTTAGTCTTGTATTACAGTCTTGAATTTGAGTGTTTAGAGCGATTTAGATAGCGATTAAAAGTGAAATAGTATTTAGTTGAGCTGTAATTAGAATTCAGTAGTGTACAGAGTAGTTAATAAAGATTAGTGATTAATTAACTGTTTGTTTTTCTGGCAAAAGACAATTTGGTGTCGGAAGTGGATTTAACTGGAAGTTTTAAAGAGCTTTCTGAAACCCTGTCCACAAAGCGGGATTTAACTGGAAGTTTGAAGAACTTTCTGGACCCCTGTGCGTAAGTGGGATTTAAGTGGAAGTTTGAAGAACTTTCTAGAACTTTGTACGGGAGTGAGAGAAAGACCCAAGTGTGACATATCACCGCACTTGTTGCGACTTGAGGAAGTGAACGGTGGTATTCGCGAAGGACAATCTCGAACATTCTAGAACTTTGTACGGGAGTGAGACAAAGACCCAAGTGTGACATATCACCACACTCATCGTGACGTAGGGAAGCGAACGGTGGTATTCGCGAAGGACAATCTCGAACATTCTAGAACTTTGTACGGGAGTGTGACAAAGACCCAAGTGTGACATATCATCGCACTCGTCGTGACGTAAGGAAGTGAACGGTGGTGTTCGTGAAGGACAATCTCGAACATTCTAGAACTTTGTACGGGAGTGAGACAAAGACCCAAGTGTGACATATCACTACACTCGTTTCATTGTGAGGAAGGCGACGGTGATATCTAGAAATACATTCGTGGACATTCTAGAACTTTCCAAAGAAAATAGAGTGAATGCCTGTAACTAGAAGTCAAGTCAATATGGATGCAGAACTGGCGAAACTGTTAGAAATGATACAAACGATGCAAGAATAGGGACGGGTGATGCAGGAGAAATTAGAGGAACAGGGACGGACGACACAAGAGAAATTAGAAGAACAAGGGCATAAAATGGAAGACCAGACGAAGACAATGCAAGACAAATTTGAAGAACAAGGACATAAAATGAAAGATCAGATACAGACAATACAACAGGAAATGAGAGACCAGACGAAGGAAATGCAGACAAAGTTAGAAAAATTGGAGAATACACTAGAAGAAAAACTAGAGGAGCAGTCACATAAAGTGACACAAGTATAAGAGAAACTTTTAGCACAAAAAATGAAAATGGATGAAGAAATAAACTTGATTAGAGAAACCTGCGAAGAGCTTCGGCATAAATTAGACAAGATAACAAAGGACGGAGTAATCAAATCAGAAGGACCTGTTATGCAAACTCAGAAAACGAAGCCTCCTGAATTCGATGGCAAGGTTTCTTGGAACGTCTATCTGCGTCAGCTCGAAGCGGCAGCTACGTCAAACGAATGGTCTGATTGTGAAAAGGCTACTGCTCTAATAGTTGCTCTCCGAGGGGAAGCTCTTGACGTCTTACAAGGAGTTCCAGCTGGGCAGCAGAATAACTACGACATTTTAAAACAGCATATGGGGATAAGCACCTGCAGCAAGTGTACCAGGCACAATTGAAAAATCGTCACCAACAAAGTGGAGAGAATTTACAACATTTTGAGACCGATGTTGCCCGACTGGTTCGGTTGGCTTATCCGACAGCCCCGTCCGAATTCTTAGACCATCTCTCCATCCAAGCTTTTACTGATGGTTTAAGAGATTGTGAAACCCAGCAGGCACTGCGACTCGCTAGACCTAAAACTTTGAATGACGTCCTCTCGCATGCACTGGAGGCAGCCAAGATGGCATCTGGTAGACATGTTAAAATTCGTGTCATCAGTGATAACAGCGATAATATGAGAAATGGAGACATAATCAAAACATTGATGGAGGTCATTGACAAACTCAGCCCAACTACCAGACTAAAGAAAGAACAATCTGATATTCGAAGGGATCGCCTTAAATGCTGGAACTGTGGACAGACAGGACATCTAAAGAAACAGTGTAGGGCCACAGCCGCACATCAGCAAAGGCGCGATTCCCAGCAGGAAAACTAGGTTCAGTCGGCTTGACGGGGCAATAGCCGGCTGTGTCTTTCTACCATGCCCCACAAGAAGAAATTACGTTATAACCTCTCAAGGATTCTGACTCCTTGCTAGTGGAATGCATTATTTTTGGTCGTACTTTCCCTATGGTAATCGATACTGGAGCGGCAAGAACTACTGTTCGGCCGCATATTATTCATGCTTGGCGTATTAAGAATCCTGTCAAAAATTATGTCCTCACAACAGCCAATGGACAACAATTGCCAGTCAAGGGGGAATGCGAGCTTGAAGTAGAATTAGGAGACGTCAAGTTCAAACACAGAGCCCTGGTAGCAGATATATCGGACAATGTCATACTCGGACTAGACTTATTACGAGCAAAGGGGGTGAACTTAGATTTGAATGCTGGCACACTACGGATAATGGGTGAGGAAGTAGTGCTAACGAACACCACTGAGAATAACGCTGTACAGAGACTCGTTGTTAAAGAAGATGTGGTACTACCTGCTTAGTCCAAAACCTTGGTTGCCACTGTAATGGATGGCGAAATGTGTTGCAGTGTAGGAGTGGTGGAAACCAGTAGTCCGGATTTGTTCAATAAATCTATAGTCACCGGCCGTACCCTGATTAAACCAGAGAAAACGACAATAGTACGGGTAGTTAACCTGAAAACCTTTGCACAGAAAATTACAAAGGGAATAGAAGTAGGAGTCTGTTAACCTGTTACCATTGTATGAGCACGCAAAGCAATCAACGAAACGGAGAAGAAACCAAATAAGACCAGTCTACCGGAATGTCTAAGGGACATTGTGGATAGGGCCAAGGAAAGATTAACAGAGATGGAGGTGGAACAACTGGAAGTGCTGCTAAGTGAAGATGAAGATGTGTTTGCACTTAAACCAGGCGACTTTGGGAGAACCAATGTAGTGAAGCATCGAATCGATACTGGTTCATCATCTCCTATAAAGCAGCCACCACGAGGACTTCCACTAGCCAAGCGAGAAGAAGTTAACAAGATGTTAATTGAGATGCAAAATCAAGGCACCATAGAGCCATCTCAGCGCCCTTGTGCTTCCCCTGTAGTTCTGGTCAAGAAGAAAGACGGCTTCACCCGATTTTGTGTGGACTACAGAAAATTAAATGACGTCACCAAGAAAGACAGTTACCCACTACCAAGAATTGACGATACTCTGGACACCTTGGCTGGTGCGCAATGGTTTTCCACTTTGGATTTAAAGAGTGGATATTGGCATGTCGAGGTCAGCCCAGAAGACAAGGAAAAGACAGCATTCACTACCGGAAATGGATTGTGTTCAATGTAATCCCATTTGGTCTATGTAATGCACCTCCTCTTTTGAACGACTGATGGAAACTGTACTGATGGCCTGCATTGGGAGACCTGATTGATTTACCTGAACGACGTGGTGGTGCTGGGACGCTCTTTCCAGGAGCACCTGAAGAACGTGTCCGAAGTGTTCAAGAAGTTGAAAGCAGCGAACCTGAAGTTGAACCCGAAGAAGTGCAATCTGTTCCAAAAGGAGGTTAGATACCTAGGCCACATTATTACTCCAAACGGTGTGAAAACAGACCCAGTGAAGACAGAGTGCATAAAGAACTGGCCGATTCCTAAAGACAAACATCAAGTTCGAAGTTTTCTCGGCTTATGCACATACGACGGTTTGTCTACGGATTATCTGACATTGCCAAGCCTCTTCATAAACTGACAGAAGACAACATCCCATTCGAATGGACTCCGAGATGCCAGCAAGCCTTTGAGACGCTGAAAGAGGCTATCTGCACTACCCCGATTTTGACATACCCAATACCTGGACAACCATTTATAGTGGACACGGACGCAAGCAACATTTATTGGTGGAGTTTTTTCCCAAGTACAAGATGGCCAAGAGCGAGTAGTGGGCTACTTCAGCAAAGTTCTGTGAAAAGCCGAAAATAATTACTGTGTGACTCGGAAAGAATTGCTTGCCATCGTGAAGAGTCTAGAACACTTTCATAAATACTTGTATGGCCAAGAATTCCTCCTAAAAACGCATCGCGCTTCCCTTAAATGGCTGCTACAGTTTAGAAACCCTGAAGGACAGATGGCCAGATGGCTGGAACGGCTGCAAGAACATCACTTTGTTGTTGAACATCGAGCCGGCAGGAAACATGGAAATGCAGATGCCCTTTCTAGGAGGCCCTGTCCTGTCAACTGCAAACACTGTAGTAGTATTAAAAGGAAAGAGCACATCTCATCAGTTCCTTGCAAGGTGGTAGCAGCCCAACCTGATGACCGATGGAGTTCAGTGGCGATTCGGGAAGACCAGCAAGCTGACTATGATATCAAGCCTCTATTAGACTGAAAAAAAAAAGCCAACAACCGACCCTCTTGGGCCGAAGTCAGTAGTAAAACCCAGCATTAAAGAGCTATTGGGTTCAATGGAATTCCCTGGTGTTGGAAGATGGTGTCCTAAAAAGAGCATGGGAGAACAATGACGGAACGGAGGTCAAGAACAAGTACTACTCCCGAGGTCCCGGGTCAAGGAAGTGTTGCAGGAAGTACATGGAGGTACTGGAGGTGGACATTTCGGTATCAATAGGACTCTACAGAAGGTTAGGGAGCGTTTCTACTGGTTGAGCTGAAGGACGGATGTAGAAGATTGGTGCCGAAAATGTGACATATGTGCAGCTAGCAAGGGACCGAAGACCCTTTCCATAGACAACATGCGTCAGTACATCGTAGGAGCACCGTACCGGAAGTATACCCCCTTCCCAATCAAGAGACCAAAACTTTAGCAGAAGCGCTAGTCAACAACCTGTTCTGCAGATTTGGTGTACCTATGGAACTACATTCAGATCAGGGCAGAAATTTCGAATCAGGTGTGTTCCGAAAGGTCTGCGAGCTTATGGGAATCCGGAAAACCAGGACCACCCCACTGCATCCCCAGTCAAATGGTATGGTGGAACGCTTCAACGCCACACTAGAAACCAATCTGAGGATGTTTGTGAACCAGAACCAGACAGACTGGGACAAGCTCATTCCACTCTTCCTGTTAGCTTACCGCTCAGCGTTCCATGAAACTACTGGGAAGACTCTCGCAAGGATCATCTTTGGAAGAGAGCTTCGCCTTCCAGCAGATTTGGTATTTGGTCGTCCTGCGGAACAGCCCACAGAGCCAGACACTTTGACCCATGAGTTAGAACTATACCGTCATTAAAAGAATCAATGACAATGAGTAAGATGAAGGTAGTCCATCTGGAGCGACTGTCCCCGTATAGAGATGTATCCGATCGGGACGATCGGTTCTGAGGGGGCAGTGTCACGGAATTTGCCCCACTCACACCCAAACCGACGACTGTGGTATCGCGAAATGCTAAGATTGCCCCGATCGCCCCTACACGATTCTGTTAAACAAACAAAATGCCGTGGATCGAGATGGAACTGGAAAACTGGAGAATAGACGGGAAGCATTCAAGTCGTTCGGGAAAATGGATCTAGAGATACTAGAAAATACCTGGAATATTCGTTGGGTCTATAAAAGAAGAATAAACGGCCGAGTTAGTTAGTCTTGTATTACAGTCTGAATTGAAGTGTCTAGTTGGAGAGATCAAAATGGTTTAGATAGCGATTAATTAAATAGGTGTTTAGTTGAGTTGTAATTAGTGTTCAGTAGTATACTGAGTGGTTAATAAAGATAAGTAATTAATTAACGGATTGTTTTTCTGGCAGTAAGAAAAGACGGATTGGGAAATCCGTGACAATATATTGACATCAGATCCTGTACCCATTTTTAATAATTTGAACCAAGATTTTTCAGGTAGCGGACTTTGAACTATATCGATACGATAATAATTTGAAATTGATGATGATTCTTCTACTTCATTTACACACTCATTTGATAAATTCTTGATATCAGATTCTCCAACAACTTCATTGCATCCGCTGGTATTATTATTTCGCTTTGCTTTACATACAGTAGAAAAATGATTAAAACGGGAACACAGATTACATTTCTTTCCAAAAGCTGGCCTCGATCATGTTGTAGACCACATCGATAACACACAAATTTAGACTTGTTTTGCTTTCTAATTGGGTTAGTTTCACGTTTAACATTGGCGACTAATTTGTTGTTGACATTAGTTTCTGTAATAATTTGTAAATTTTCTTGTGTCATTTCTGATGTTTTACATAAATTAATATTTTTTTCCAGTTGATAATCAACTCGCAAAAGGCGTTCCTGTAGTGATTTTGACCAGACTCCTAATGTTATTTGTGCTTTTAATAATTTATTTTCTTAATCTCCGAAATGGCATTGCTTTATAAGATATTTTAGATCAGCGTAAAATGATTCAAAAGATTCTCCTTTTTGTTGTATTCTTTTTAAAAAATGATATACATTCATTATCATATTTTCTTTTGGTAGGCAATGATTTTCTAATACTTCTAACATTTTGTTGACTGTTTCTTCATCATCTTTCAATTTTGTGATTGATTTGTACAGTTTTAAGGCTTTTGTGCCTAGTAAGTTCTTTAATCTTGCTACTTGTATTTCTCTTGATTTTTTTATAGTTTCTGTTGCTATAAGGTATATTGTAATTTCTTCTTTGAATTCTCTAAAGTTTTCTGCTACATTTCCATTTAATTGTAGTTGTCGTGGTTTATTAAATTCCATTTTTCTTTCTTTCAATTGTAATGTAAGTACTTTTCGTCTTTAGGACGACTGCGCCATGTTTAGTTATATATACAAGGTGTAACAGTAGTAAGTATTCAAAACTTGTGAGCTTGTAAAACAAGTCGAAATATTACGAAAACCTTAGTACAACTTTTGTCAGTGGCGGCTCTTAAGGGAGATACGCTCACTTAAAGGGGTAACCTCAGAAACAGTTTTTAATGCGTAACATCTAAACAGTTCAACATTAAGTCACGAAATTTTGGTGAGATATTAACCTTAACGTGCTTAATAAGTCTCATTAACTACATTTCAAAATTTTCTACAGGGGTGTAAGAAAATGCAAGGCTCTGGTACAAATTTAATCATATCTTTTTGTAGTTAATTTTTTCTTGTTTCTGACTCCAAAATATGAAAATATTAAGTATTTAACATAAAAAATGTACTCTCGTTAAATTTCAATAGGATGTACCGTTTTTCAGTAAATTCGATTTCAATCATTCCTAACGTGACCCACATTTAACATCCAATACATAGCCAAAAAAAATTATTGCAGTGTGCCATGGAAAAAACAACTAGTCTGACAGGTAACAGAAATGTCAAGTATCTTTAGTTTGAAAATTATATTATTTGAGTCTACGCAGTGCCATTTTATAGTGAACAAAAATAGATAAAAAATTATTTAAAAATGCAACCGTATACATATTCTGAGTATGTAGATATGCTTTTGACGTTAGGTGGAGTGTCATGGGAGCGCAAGAGCAGCCTCGCACCGATATGGTATAAAGTTCCACAATAGAAATGTACCCAATTATAAAATATTTCTTTGCACCGAAAGGCGTTGTTTTTATGTTATTTATATTACGGTATTTTTATTTGTACTATTGTTTTTAATTGTTACTGTTAAGAGTGTTAAAAATACTTGACATTTTTGTTAACTGTCAGATTAGTTGTTTTCTTCATGGAGCACTGCAGTTTATTAATTTATTTGGCTATGGATGTTGAATGTGGGGCACGTTAAGAATGATTGAAATCGATTTTACTGGAAAACGGTACATCCTATTGAAATTTAACAAGAATACCGTTCTTACGTTAAATACTTCAAATTTCAATATTTTCGAGTCAGAAACTAGAAAAAATAAACTACTAAAAAGATATGATTAAATTTGTCCCTGAGTCTTGCATTCTTTCACGCCCCTGTAGACAATTTTTAAATCTATTTTATGAGACTTATTAAACACGTCAAGGTTAATATCTCATCAAAATTTCGAGACTTAACGTTGAACCGTTTTGATGTTACGCATTAAAAACTGTTGGTGAGGTTACCCCTTTAAGTGAGCGTATCTCCCTTAGGAGTCGCCACTGACAAAAGTTGTACTAAGGTTTTCGTAATTTTTCGACTTGTTTTAGAAGCTCACAAGTTTTGAATACTTACTACTGGTACACCTTGTATATTTAATAATTGTATTTATATTTCAATAGCTTTTATTAATTTCTATATTTTATTAATAATAATTATGACTATAAATAACATATCTTAGCAACTATTACAATATTAAAAATAATAGTGGGCTTACATAACATTATAAAATAATTATTTTATAAACACTCTTCGTGGAAATCAGTATATCTTAGTTGCGACAGATTTCAGCAAATTTTGTTTAACTTTTCCGCTTAGGTCAGCGTCTGCTGATATTGTGTCAAGGAAGATTGAGGAAGAAGTTTTTCTTATGTTCGGAGTTCCGCGTGTCCTGATTTGTGACAAAGGTGCACAATACAAATCAAAACAGTTTCAAAATCTTGCTTCAAGTACGCATAAGATATAATGCTAGCTACCATCCACAAGCTAATCCGACAGAAAGGCAAAACAGAACCCTGAAGACAATGTTGGCTATGTACGTTAAAGAAAACCAACGAAAGTGGGATTTGAACCTTGCTAAAGTATCCTATGCAACAAGGACAGCGAGGAATGAAACAAGAGAAACTGCATATTTCGTCAATTTTGGAAGAAATATTGTTTTATGTGGAACCGATTTTTGTGACAAGGAAAGACTAGATATCGACGATCAAGAGGAGGAACAAGCTGTAAGAAAAGAAGGTCTTAAACAATTATTCGAGGATATAAAGAAACGATTGGATGTAGCGGCGAGAAGAAACGAAAGAAATTACAATCTGCGACGTAGAACAGACACATTTGAACTGGGCCAAGAAGTATGGAAAAGAAATTTCACATTGTCAGATGCCTCTAAAGGTTATACGAATACACTTGCAGATATACTAGACCATTTCGGATAAAGAAACGTTTATCTCCTTGGATCTATGAATTGGTGGACATGAACAATAAGTCGATTGGCATTTGGAATGCCAAAGACTTGTCAACCAGCGTAAATAAAAATTTCCATTAGGAAATTTTCTTCAGGAAAGGGGGGAGTTTGTAACGTTATATTTTCGCAGTAACAGCAAGACCTAATTAAAATAAAATAATGACACAAATATTGTTTGGTTATTTATTAGTTATTTTATGGCTTTGGTTTGGTTACCATACACTCAACACCTTGTATCATGCACCTGAAATGAATAAGGTCATTATTCTTCCATCAAGATGTATTATTTACTTACCTCAATAAACCTTCTTTTTTAACACCCAGTATATCTTTTCTTGTTACATTCACAATTTTGTGATAATATTAGATGCAGTTTTTCTATTATATTTTCTCGGTGAGCTTTGTTTTAAAGTTGAAATCTGTTTAATATGTTCATTCGAATACTCATATCTCCACCTGTCGAGTAGCGACCAAACTCCTAAATCGTCGCGATTTGAGAATATAGGTTTTATTATCGATTTGTATAGATTTGAATGGTTTCTCTTAATAGTTTTTTTGACTAAGAAAAGCCGGGGAAAAAGCCATGTTTTCTTGGTTAGTTTGCTTGCATCCACACCAAGACTAGAAGATTTATCGTTAATTATCCTTCATGGGATTAATCTTAGTGTGGTTTTATTTCGAGTGATTTTCTAGATTTATATATTGTTACGAAAGCTCACCTACCTTTTTAGCTGGTTAATTATGTTCCTGTTTTCGTTAGAATTTATAATTGAAGCTCACCTACCTCGTTAGTTTATAAATTACGTTTCTGTTTATGTTAGAATTTATAATTTTTGTGATGCCTTTATTTTGACGTTTTCCGGAATATTCCAGGCTATATTCTATTTGTTTCTCGACACATTCTCGAGATCTCAGAAACTTTGAGAACTCTAAAAACCTATATAAGCAGACCATTTTCGGCCGCTGCAGTCAGTTGATATTGAGCAGCCAAACGCAAGTGACAAACGTCAAAGTAAAGCGTTGACAGTTGATAAATTTGTTGAAGGATATTTTTTGTATTATCAATAAAGACAATAATAATATAAAGACAAGACCATAAAGATTGTTTGTCTACGTGACGTGTTTCAACGATAACCTAATTTTGAGGTTACATTGGTGTCAGAAGTAGGACGTTCCACAAAGAAGACATTTGGAGTAGACAAGTAAATACCGGCAACACCACTCCAATTAAACAAGCTCCACGACGTATCCCTTTAGCGAAGCAAGAAGAGGTATCGACGATGCTTAGAGAGATGCAGCAACAGGGAGTCATTGAACCATCCCAGAGTCCATGGACTTTGCCGGTTGTTCTGGTAAAGAAGAAGGACGGCTCTACCAGATTTTGTGTGGATTATAGAAGACTAAACGATGTCACTAAAAAGGACAGTTATCCGTTGCCAAGAATAGACGATACCCTGGATACCCTGTCTGGATCCCAATGGTTTTCCACATTAGACCTGAAAAGTGGCTATTGGCAAGTGCAACTTCACCCAGATGATAAAGAGAAGACAGCGTTTTCCATTGGAACAGGGTTGTGGCACTTCAACGTCATGCCTTTTGGCCTCTGCAACGCACCAGCCACCTTTGAAAAACTTATGGAAACCATTCTACGATGAATGACCTGGAAAACTTGTCTCGTTTATCTACATAATAATACTTGGCAAAGACTTTGAAGATCATTTGAAGAATGTTCAAGAAGTTTTCCAAAAGTTGAGAGAGACCCGGCTCAAGTTAAGTCCTAAGCGTATGCTCTTTCGAAAGGAAGTCAAGTATTTAGGACACATTATTTCATCTGATGGCGTGAAGACTGACCCAGAGAAAACTGAAACCATCTGGAAATGGCCAGTACCGAAAGACAAACATGAATTAAGGAGTTTCCTGGGACTTTGCACTTACTATCGCAAGTTTGTGAGAAATTTTGCCGAGATTGCGAAACCCCTACATCGGCTCACAGAAAACAATCAACCCTTCATCTGGACGGAACAATGTCAACAAGAGATTAAAAGTTCTCTGTGTTCTTCTCCGATTCTGTCATATCCCAAGCCTGGAAAAACATTCATCGTGGACACGGATGCTAGTAATACTGGAATTGGAGGAATATTATCACAAATTGAAAACGGGCATGAAAAAGTGATTTCCTACTTTAGCAAGGTCCTCTCTAAGCAAGAAATGAACTACTGCGTAACTAGAAGAGAGTTGCTTGCAATAGTTAAAACTGTGGAGCATTTTCATAAGTATCTCTATGGTGAGCCGTTCGTCTTGAGGACCGATCATGCTTCTTTGAAGTGGCTACTGCAGTTCAGGAATCCGGAAGGCCAAGTGGCAAGATGGCTTCAACGGTTGCAGGAGTACGACTTCAAAATTGAACATCGGAAAGGATCTAACCATCGGAATGCTGATGCCCTATCCAGAAGACCATGCCCTCCAAACTGTAAGCACTGTCTGCGACAAGAAACTAGAGAAGAAGATGAATTTCTTTGCCGAAGAATTAACATCCAGGGCCCAGATGATTGGGATAATAAAATCATCGCTAAAGAACAAAGTGAAGACCCGGATTTTGGACCAATTTTCCAATGGAAGATAAAACACATGGACAGACCCACCTGGCAGGATATTTCTGATAAATCACCGTCTCTAAAAAGCTACTGGGCACTATGGAATTCTTTAGCCATCGAGAACGGCCTATTAAAAAGAGTCTGGGAGAGTCCCGACGGCAAAGAAAAGATTTATCAAACAGTACTGCCCCATAAAAGAATTCCAGAAGTTCTTCAAGCCCTGCACAGTGAAGTCGGTGGTAGGCACTTTGGAATAAACAAAACGCTGAATAAAGTTAGAGAACGATTCTACTGGCTTGGCAGTCGGTCCGATGTAAAAGAATGGTGCCGACGTTGTGATATCTGCGCCTCTAGTAAGGGACCCAGGACTCGAAGCCGAGGACAGATGAAGCAGTACAATGTTGGAGCCCCATTCGAGAGAATAGCTATTGACATAGCTGGACCATTTCCTCGTAGCAGCAGTGGAAATCGTTATATTTTGGTAGTGATGGACTACTTCAGTAAGTGGCCAGAAATATATCCCTTACCTAATCAAGAAGCACCATAGCTGAAGCTTTATTCGAAAATGGGATATGCCGTTATGGGGTGCCCAGAGAGATCCATTCCGACCAAGGACGAAATTTCGAGTCTGAAGTGTTTCAGAACGTTTGTGAGCTGCTAGGCATTCACAAAACCAGAACTACACCTCTTCACCCGCAATCAGATGGAATGGTGGAAAGATTCAATCGCATCATTGAAAACTTCCTGAGAACGGCTGTCAACGAGAAGCAGACCAACTGGATACCTGCCTTCCTCCATTTTTACTGGGTTACCGAGCAGCAATTCATGATACCACGGGTAAAACACCAGCCAACGTGGTTTTCGGCACAGAGTTGCGGCTACCCATAGATCTAACTATGAATCGACCGCAACACGAGGAAAACTTAGATGATTATCTCAGCCATCTGAAAGATAGAGTAAAGATGGTACATGAAGAAGTACGAGAGAAGCTAAAAATGGAAAGCGACAGAATGAAGACCAGATACGACTTGCGTGCCAACAGCAGCGGGTTTCAAGAACTTGAGAAAATGTGGCTGTATGACCCGAAAAGAAGCAAGGATAAATCTCCGAAGCTGCAGAAATCGTGGGAAGGCCCTTATACCGTCGTGTCACGATTGAATGACGTAGTTTACAGGATCCAGAGGAATCCCCAAGCCAAGATGAATATTGTCCACATCGATCGTTTGACACCTTATCAAGAAGGCCATGCGGACAATGGAGTAACCTGATCGGGACGATCAGTTCTAAGAGGGGGGCAATGTTACGAAAGCTCACCTACCTTTTTAGCTGGTTAATTATGTTCCTGTTTTCGTTAGAATTTATAATTGAAGCTCACCTACCTCGTTAGTTTATAAATTACGTTTCTGTTTATGTTAGAATTTATAATTTTTGTCATGCCTTTATTTTGACGTTTTCCGGAATATTCCAGGCTATATTCTATTTGTTTCTCGACACGTTCTCGAGATCTCAGAAACTTCGAGAACTCTAAAAACCTATATAAGCAGACCATTTTCGGCCACTGCAATCAGTTGATATTGAACAGCCAAACGCGAGTGACAAACGTCAAAGTGAAGCGTTGACAGTTGCGAAATTTGTTGAAGGATATTTCTTGTATTATCAAGAGTGACAATAAAGATTATTTGTTTACGTGACGTGTTTCAACGATAACCTAATTTTGAGGTTACAATATTTTGTGATTTGAGTGAGATTTTGGTGAAATCACTTCCTATTTGAGGATTATTACAGCAAATTTGTAAGTACATCACCAACGCCATGTGGCACATATATTTTAACCTGTATTTTCTTTTGTCATCCATAAAATTGTTGAGAACTTCCAACATTATTCGATCGACAATTTCAACATCTTTATGCAGATACACCCTTCATAGAAGGTACGTGTATATCTTTTCTTGGGGACATGTAATTATTTGATTTTCTCCCCCAAGGGTGTTTTTTCCACGGGAACGACATTATTTCTGGTACGATAGTGGCTGTTTTGGCACGACGGTCCTGTATATCGGCTGCCTTAGTGCAGCTACCCTTGAGACAACTTCTTGGTACTCCGGTAGTTGGACATCGGCCCCGTTTGATCGACGTAGCACCGCCATTAGTCGTGAAAGTGCAGCACGAGGCCCAGATCTGTTGCACCTTGGCTCCAGCATCCATCCTTGCACTCTACAGCGTCCTGAAACACATAAGAGACCCGCAAGTTATCCTTGATTCGAAATATTAATTAATTTTATGAGTATATTTTATTAACTTTACATAATACTTATCTGATTAGATTTTGAAACTGGAATTTCCAGTAAAGGTTGGGAACATTTCTTTTCCATATTATTTTCTATTTTATAATTCATAAGGAGCATTATCTTACAATTAAATTTAGTATATAGTAATTAGTACAATATTTAGCTTTTAGCATCATAGAGTATATTATAGTAACTATAAAGAGCGTTAAATTTTAAAACATTTTACAACTTTGGTTAGTTGAATTTATATTAAAGCTATTTTTGTTGATTTATTGGTTATCCTGATATTTTAGTAGACTTATGCAAGCGGTTACATATTGTGCGGCTTAAGCTTGGTCAATCGATATAGAACTGCAGTAATTCTTAATTATATGGATTATAACCATAATTGCGGCAAAATTTGCTAATTTTGATTCATTCTCTTGCCAAACCTTCTATAATATACCGGGTGACTTATAATTCACCATACCACGTACCAGGGTGATTTATTTTAGCCGTCTTTTAGTGCGAAGCCCTGATTTAAAATATATATATTCATCGTATATTCTATTACATTCTTCATATTTTTGTCTTACCACATTTGATAGTAAGCAGATAACCTTTAATATTCTTAGATTCTTTATTCGTATTTATATTACTTTCATTGGCAAACTTGGACTTTGTAAAATTTATAGTATACCTTTGCTTATAATATATTTTTTTGAATTATGTCGAACGGAGTAGACGCTAAGTTAAGTAGCTCGTGCAAGCGCTGTAAATCTGAACTAATTAGTGGTGTAAAATGTAAAAACTGTAAAAGTAGTTACCACAACAGTTGTGCAAAAATTTCTCCAAATGTAAAGTTTGTGGATGATAAGAACTTTATAATATGCTGTGATAAAACAAATGCGGAGAGTGACAACGCTTTTTACGATGCCATGGAGAAAGATACTTTAATCGATGAATTACGCGATAAAATTAAACTGCTGCACGACCAAATTCATTTGATGGAAAAAATCGCACAAATAACAAAAAACGTAGGAACTCCAATACAAAACCAAACTGCAAATAAAACGATAAACAAGAACGGTGATAAAAAACCGCAAAAGCTAAATAAATATGAAGCCAGTGCGTCCACTACAAATAATATGGCAAAAAAAGTTTCCCTTAAAAACGTATCAGCTCAATTACTGAAAGTACAGAGTGATCTTAAATTCAATGAAATAATTAATTTGGAAAATCCTAATTCAATGAATCCTGCATCTAAGGTCCAAGAGACGGATAAGGAAAATAATCAGTAGGAAGAAGTCACCTATAAACGAAAACCATTCAAACCAAGGAAAAAGGTGATGGGTAATAACAAGCAAACCAATATAAAGGGAGTGCGAAAACGCAATTACATGTGTGCAGAATTGCCCCAGAAACATCCACATCCGACTTAGAAAAACTACTGATATACAACTTTCCAGAAGTAAAGTGCGAGCCCTTAACACCAAAGCAGCCAAGCATTTATGCATGCTTCAAAGTGACAATCTATGAAGACAACTTCAGGAAAGCCATGGATCCTCAAATCTGGCCAGAAGTAGCGTATATAAGCCGGTTTTTTCAGAAACGGAAAAAGGAGTTATCTGTAGCAAAGTAATGTTTAATCCCGATATGATTGTACTTAATGTTCAAAGTTTAAACACACAATCCTTAAACTTAGAAATAGAGATCGATAATTTTCATAAAATTAATTGTATGTGTCTGACCGAAACACATTCTAAAGCGGACGAGATAAACCAAAAACACATCAATAACTTCTCCTTGACCACCTTATTTTCTCGTAGTTCTTATGTAAAGGGGAGAGTAGCTATCCACTCAAAATCTGAATTCAATGTTAAAAGTATTGACTTAGCAAAATTTTGTGTTGAGAAAGATTTGGAAATATGGGCTGCCGAATGGATAAACAATGTTAAAAAATCAACTGTCATTTTGACGTGTTATAGGTCACCAAATGGAGATATAAATGTGTATTGAGTAAAATGTTTGAGGTCTTAAAATATGTGTATAAGCCTAATACTAAAATAATACTCTGCGGAGGTTTTAATATAGACGCTACACCGGGGACACGAAACTTTAGAAGTTTTAAACAGTTTACCAGTATGTTACTTGTGTTTGATCTGCAGTCGAGGGTAGGATGGCCCACGCGTGTCACTGATTTAACGGCCATAATTATCGATCAAGTTTTTTCGAATGTAATAGATGATTTGGTTTGTGTCATCTCTGATCACAGAACGGTACTTTTTCAGATGCAACCGGAAATCATAAATTACGATTCACACTCTTTTATGCTCTCAAGGAGATTTAGCGAAACTTCTATTAATGACTTTAATCTAGTCTTGAGTAAAGAACAGTGAAGTGAAATCTATAATATAAAATTTATAGACGAGGCGTATAATTATTTTTATAGACATTTTATGTATTATTTCGATATCTATTTTCCATTAAGGAATTACAAAAATAAAAGATACGACAAACAGTGGGTAAAGAACGAAGTACAAATTTTAAGCGCTAAATTAAAACACCTATATAACTTAAAAAAACATACCCGGTATTGACAAACTTATACAATGCCGCTAAGAAAGAGCACACAGTGTTGGTGGAAAATAGGAAAAAATATGTTATCAAAATAAAATAGTGCATTCAGAAAACCCTGCAAAAACGGCATGAAATGTCATTTCAACTAAAACTAAACAAAAAACAAATAAAGACACTGAGGTAATGATTGGAAACTCACTATGTGAAAATCCTAAAATAGTAGCCCCATCATTCAAAGAAGTCTTTTTAAATACACCTTCTACTATAGCACAACAAATTATAAATAATACTGTAGACTTTGCACATGAGACAGTTAACCCTAATTCGATTTTTCTCGAACATTTTGAAGAAAATGAATTGTATGGTTTATTAATGGAGAAATTAAAAAACAAACATTCCTCAGGGCATGATGAAGTGCCTCAAATTTTAATAAAAAAATGTTTATCCTCCATAATTCATCCAATGACTTTTCTGATAAATTTATCATTCAATACGGGAGCTTTTCCAGAGATATTAAAAATTGGCAAACTGGTACCGATTTACAAAAAAGGTGGCCCACAAGTTATGGACAATTATAGACCTGTCACAATTTTACCGGGCTTCTCAAAAATATTCGAGTACTCATATTTAGATCGACTGTTAAAATTTTTTGATAAATACAATATCATCACAAACGACCAACATGGATTTAGACCTACCAAATCGACCAATACAGCGATATACGCCTTTTATCAGAAATTAGTGGCCTACATTGAAGCTGGAGAATGTCCGGTAAGGATTTTCTGCGACTTGAGCAAAGCCTTTGATTATCGACCATCAAAAGTTACTAATAAAATTAAACTTAGACGGGGTCAGAGGACTTGCATTTAACTGAATAGAATCATTTTTGATGCATCGAAAACAATTTGTTAGCCTTTCCCATTCAAGTAATAACTATAAATAAAATCAAATCAGAAGTTAATTATATATGTGCAGCAGTCCCTCAGGGGTCAGTGATAAGTCCACTTCTTTATTTGATATATACTAATGAGCTGGAGAAGGTGTTAGCAAAAGAGGTGTCTCTAGTAAAGTATGCAGACGATACCTCGCTTCTTATATAAAAAAAATCAGATAGGGAATTGGAGTCGGAATGTAACTTAATATTACCAAGAGTGACCGACTGGTATAGTTCGAATAATCTTTATTTAAACAATAAAAAAACGAAAATTATCCGATTCCACAACAGACAAAAAGAATGCCTCAACATAAATATTAAAATAAACGAGTCGGTAGTAGATGCCGTTGATCATATAAAATTCCTGGGTATTGAAATTGACGATTGTTTAAACTGGAAGGCGCATTGTGCAAACCTAAATACAAAATTGAATTCTGTGTGCTATCTATTTAGAAGTATGAAACCAATTTTATCTAAAGAACAACTGATAGACATATCAGTTGTTCTTTAGATGACCATGCGCAGGTGGGATCACGTCTCGGTTACGGAGTAATCGTTTGGGGTAATTCCTTCCTTGGCCTCGGATGTGTTCATATCGCAGAAAAGAATTGTCAGATGTATAACCAATGTTGCTAAATATCATACGTGTAGAGAAATATTAAAAGATTGCAAGATTTTAACGCTCACCTGTGTTTTTATATTTGAATTGTGCATGCATGTCTTTAAAAATAGTTGTGAGTATAAAGTAATTAAAGATATACATAATGTTAATACTAGGCAAAAACATATATTTTATTTACCATTCTGTAGATAATCTATAAGTCGTAATTCTCCAGACTACATAGGTTTGCAAATTTTCAACAAGCTTCCCTCTTATTTAAAAGAAATAAAATATATAAATTATTTTAGATCTATGTTGAAAAAATACCTAATTGACAGATGTTTTTATAGCATGAATGAATTCTATGCAAAAACATAAATGTATTATATGTGTATGTCTAACTATTGTTGTTATTTATTGCACCAAGTTTTTATACTTATATTTTAGAACTAACTGACTATTCCTATACAATTGTTGTAATTGTCTCACAGGAAATAAATGAATTATTATTATTATTATTATTATTATTATTATTATTATTATTATTTTTTTTTTTTCCAGTAAACACCTTCCGAAGCTCCGACACATTCGGAGATGTTCTGGAGAGTCAAGCAATGACCACTCTCTGACTCGGTGACAGAGTCTGGATTTTCCCGCTCAGTATCGAACACGAGACCAAGTTCATCGGCTGCTCTTCTCGCTGCCTTATACACAAACGCTCCTATCCCTGCTGCTTCATGGTCTTGGACCATGCAGAGAAGGGGATCCGAGCTCCTGATGACTTTGCAGGCCTCCTCCAAAACCACTCTGCCCTGGAGACACTCCAAACTCAAGAGTCCACGGCCTCCCCGATTTCTTGGGAAGTATAGCCGCGGAACGGACGATCTTGGATGCAAACTCCGATGGAGATGCATCATTTTACGGGTCCCTACATCGAGTTGCCTCAGCTCTTCTTGTGTCCATTTCACTACTCCAAAGGAGTAGAGAAGGATCGGAACGGCAAGCATATTTGTGGCACTCACCTTGTTCTTACCCGACAGCTCCGAAGACCAGATCTGTCGGAGGCGGTGCCGATACCTGCCGCGGAGAGCGTTTTTCACCGTTGCCACCTCATGAGTGCCCCGCTGTGGGACACCGAAATAGGTGTACGACTCTCCGGCATCTAGATAGTGAAAGATGCTTCCGTCTATGAGCTGGGCGTCCTCTCCGTATGGACCGCATCGTCCTCTCTTGAGATGAACCAGTGCACATTTGTCCAGCCCGAACTCCATCCCAACCGCCTGCGTGTACTCATGTACCACTCTGAGGGACTGATTTAAATCCCTCTCTCCGGAGGCGTAGAGTTTAAGGTCATCCATATAGAACAAATGGGTGACCTTATGCCTCCGGTCTCCTGCAGTTGTAACCCCGGGTACGACGAAGTGCAACGGATAATGGCAGCAGTGGATTGCAAAACAAGAGGGGACTCAGGGAATCTCCCTGGAACACTCCCCTCCTGAACAAAACCGGCTCTGTCTGGACCCTTGCATTAGCCGATGTTATGGTAAAGCGGGTCCTCCAGAGCGGCATGAGTTGTTCAATACATCTCACTATGGGGTCGGCCACCGCAAGACATTGGAGCAAGTGGACTATTAGCTCATGGGATGTCATATCAAATGCCTTGCGGTAATCTATCCAGGCCATTGAGAGGTTTCGCTTGTACTGCACGGAGTCCTGCGTAATACATCTGTCGATGAGCAGGTTCTCCTTACAGCCAGCTACACCCCTCTTGGACCCTCGCTGCTCGTATATCCGTTGATAAACGGGGTTCACTGCGTGGAGCACACGCGCGTACAAGATGCGGGTAAACACCTTGTAACACGCATTCAGGCAGGTTATTGGACGGTAGTTCTTTGGCTGGGACAAATCTCCGCTCTTAGGGATAAGCACGGTTATCCCCTCGACAAACCACGCCGGAATTTGCTGCTCTCCATTTAGCCAGGACGTGAATATTCTGGCCAAATGGCGGTGGACACTGGTGAATTATTATTATTATTATTATTATTATTATTATTATTATTATTATTATTATTATTATTATTATTATTATTATTATTATTATTATTATTATTATTATTATTATTATTATTATTATTATTATTATTATTATTATTATTATTATTATTATTATTATTATTATTATTATTATTATTATTATTATTATTATTATTATTATTATTATTATTATTATTATTATTATTATTATTATTATTATTATTATTATTATTATTATTATTATTATTATTATTATTATTATTATTATTATTATTATTATTATTATTATTATTATTATTATTATTATTATTATTATTATTATTTTTTCCAGTAAACACCTTCCGAAGCTCCGACACATTCGGAGATGTTCTGGAGAGTCAAGCAATGACCACTCTCCACTCAGTGGAGTCAGTAATCATTGCGCCCGTAAATCGTGTGTTCTGAGCAGACGTAGCGAACCAAGGACGATTGCCTTCTGCATTCTACCGGCTAAGATCTCTGCCGAATTTCGACAAGCCGGTATGATCTTTAAGTCAGAAAGCAACGTATGTCTCATTCCACCCAGGACGCCTATAATTAGCACCACAATCTTAACAGAGTGGTCTGGATACAGCCTGCGGAGCTCGGAGAGAAGATCTCGATACTTCCTCCGTTTTTCCTCCTCTTTTAGGACGATGTTGTTCTCTGCGGGAGCCGAGAACTCAATCACAAACATCGTCCTAAGCTGGTGGTCGAGGAGGACTACATCAGGCTTATTGGCTTGGATTTGCCTGAGGGTGGGGAATGAATAGTTCCAATAAATTCGGCACTTCTCATTCCCCACTACGGATTCTATATCCCCCGGAGCATAAGGCAGCACTGGCGTCTCGTCTATCTCATACGAGTGTCGTAAATGATAATACAACACCCGTAAGGCTGAATCGTGTCTTTGGATATACGCTGTGGCCGCATATACCGGACAGGCAGACAGGAGATGCATAAGCGTCTCCGGCGCTTGACGGCAGGCCCTGCAGCTGGTACCAGGAACCTCGATACGCAAGACATGACTACCATAGAGGAGTGTGTTAATTACACCATCTTGGCAAGCCATTATGAATCCCTAGGTCTCAGAGTTCAGCCCCGCGGACCTCAAAAAAGCAAAGGTCAGCCTTTCAGATAAGGCAAGCCCCTCTAGATGTCGATAGAAGAGACCATGCATTGGCTTATCCTTATGTAGCTGCAGAAGATGATGCGTTTCTGCAGCTTTAATTAGGGCTATTAACTGAGCAGGATCCGACTCGGTGACAGAGTCTGGATTTTCCCGCTCAGTATCGAACACAAGACCAAGTTCATCGGCTGCTCTTCTCGCTGCCTTATACACAAACGCTCCTATCCCTGCTGCTTCATGGTCTTGGACCATGCAGAGAAGGGGATCCGAGCTCCTGATGACTTTGCAGTATTATTATTATTATTATTATTATTATTATTATTATTATTATTATTATTATTATTATTATTATTATTATTATTATTATTATTATTATTATTATTATTATTATTATTATTATTATTATTATTATTATTATTATTATTATTATTATTATTATTATTATTATTATTATTATTATTATTATTTCAATTTTTCACTTTTTAAAGGTATTACAAAGATGGACGGGCAATGCCAAGTCTCATCCTCATTCTATTGGTGTTCAATATGATTCGAAAATGGATGTTGCGTAGAAAGAAATTTCCTTACAATGTGACAGGTACTCAGGAGTACCGATTTCTGAAGCGCCAGGTAAGTATTTTTGGGTACATTAAGCTGTTCCATAGCTAGGTGGAATGTTTTGGGATTTCCCCTGTGCTACCAATGATTATAGGTATTATCACTCCTTTCTCCATACCCCACATGTCTCTTACCTCATTTGCTAATGGTTGGTATTTTTCTATCTCTCTCCTTTTTCTTTCTATATTTTCTCGGAGTGGTACTGTGATTTCTATCATGATTGTTGTTTTTGTTTCATTGTCGATAAAAGTGATATCTGGTCTATTGTGGTTTATGTTTCTGTCTGTGATAATAGTTCTGTTCCAATATATTTTATGTGTGTCTGTACTGTAAACGGAAGACGGTTCGTATTTATAATACGGCTGATGTTCGTGCGTGTTATCAATTTTTGGTGTGTAATTAGGTGTTGGTATATAATTTTTGCTACATTGTTGTGACGTTCTGTATATTCTGTCGCAGCTAGTGCCGGGCATCCATTAATTATATGCTCTATAATCTCTGCTAAGGAGTGACACATTCTACATTTGTCATCTGTTATGGTTACATCCCTGACTATCGCTTTCAAATAGTTCTTTGTAGCTATAACCCGATTTTGTATAGCGAATACAAAGCCTTCCGTCTCAGCAAAGATGTTTCCACTGCGGAGCCATGCCAGCGATGCTTCTGTATCTATTTGGTCTTGAAAAAGGGTATTTGGGTATTTACCATGTAGGGGCTTGGCCTTCCATACCTCTATTTTTTGGTGGTCCGTCTGTGGTGATGTCGGAACATATTGATTGTCTGCTAGATTAAGGGGTGTTAAGTTCTTATCCTTGTTAATTATGGCTTGATGTATAGCACTCTGTTCTGCTTTTTTTTGAAAATATGTTCTCATGTTGCTAATTTGGGCCATATGTTGAATTTCTAGATCGTGTATGCCTCTCCCGCCTTTGGACCTAGGAAGGTGAAATCTTTCTACAGAACTTCTAGGGTGGTGAAATCCGTATCTACTACACATAACTCTGGTTGTTCTGTTTAAATCTTCCAATTCTGTTTGTGTCCATTTTACTACTCCGAAAGTATATGTGGCTACTGATAGTGCGTAGGTATTAATGGCCTGAACTTTGTTCATTGCAGAGAGTTGGGTGTTGAGTATACTTTTTAAACGTACTTGTATTTTTTCTTTTACTTTGCGTTTGATTATTATTATTATTATTATTATTATTATTATTTTCCAGTAAACACCTTCCGAAGCTCCGACACATTCGGAGATGTTCTGGAGACTCAAGCAATGACCACTCTCCACTCCGTGGAGTCAGTAATCATTGCGCCCGTAAATCGTGTGTTCTGAGCAGACGTAGCGAACCAAGGACGATTGCCTTCTGCATTCTGCCGGCTAAGATCTCTGCCGAATTTCGACAAGCCGGTATGATCTTTAAGTCAGAAAGCAACGTATGTCTCATTCCACCCAGGACGCCTATAATTAGCACCACAATCTTAACAGAGTGGTCTGGATACAGCCTGCGGAGCTCGGAGAGAAGATCTCGATACTTCCTCCGTTTTTCCTCCTCTTTTAGGACGATGTTGTTCTCTGCGGGAGCCGAGAACTCAATCACAAACATCGTCCTAAGCTGGTGGTCGAGGAGGACTACATCAGGCTTATTGGCTTGGATTTGCCTGAGGGTGGGGAATGAATAGTTCCAATAAATTCGGCACTTCTCATTCCCCACAACGGATTCTATATCCCCCGGAGCATAAGGCAGCACTGGCGTCTCGTCTATCTCATACGAGTGTCGTAAATGATAATACAACACCCGTAAGGCTGAATCGTGTCTTTGGATATACGCTGTGGCCGCATATACCGGACAGGCCGACAGGAGATGCATAAGCGTCTCCGGCGCCTGGCGGCAGGCCCTGCAGCTGGTGTCAGGAACCTCGATACCCAAGACACGACTACGATAGACGAGTGTGTTAATTACACCATCTTGGCAAGCCACTATGAATCCCTCAGTCTCAGAGTTCAGCCCCGCTGACCTCAAAAATGCAAAGGTCAGCCTTTCAGATAAGCCAAGCCCCTCTAGATGACGGTAGAAGAGACCATGCATTGGCTTATCCTTATGTAGCTGCAGAAGATGACGCGCTTCTGCAGCTTTAATTTGGGCTTTTAACTGAGCAGGATCCGACTCGGTGACGGAGTCTGGATTTTCCCGCTCAGTATCGAACACGAGACCAAGTTCATCGGCTGCTCTTCTCGCTGCCTTATATACAAACGCTCCTAGCCCTGCTGCTTCATGGTCTTGGACCATGCAGAGAAGGGGATCCGAGCTCCTGATGACTTTACAGGCCTCCTCCAAAACCACTCTGCCCTGGAGACACTCCAAACTCAAGAGTCCACGGCCTCCCCGATTTCTTGGGAAGTATAACCGCGGAACGGACGATCTTGGATGCAAACTCCGATGGAGATGCATCATTTTGCGGGTCCCTACATCGAGTTGCCTCAGCTCTTCTTGTGTTCATTTCGTTACTCCAAAGGAGTAGAGCAGGATTGGAACGGCAAGCATATTTGTGGCACTCACCTTGTTCTTACCCGACAGCTCCGAAGACCAGATCTGTCGGAGGCGGTGGTAGGTATAATTATTATTATTATTATTATTATTATTATTATTATTATTATTATTATTATTATTATTATTATTATTATTATTATTATTATTATTATTATTATTATTTTTTTTTTTTTATTTTTTATTTTTTTTCAGTAAACACCTTCCGAGGCTCCGACACATTCGGAGATGTTCTGGAGAGTCAAGCAATGACTACTCTCCACTCCGTGGAGTCAGTAATCATTGCGCCCGTAAATCGTGTGTTCTGAGCAGACGTAGCGAACCAAGGACGATTGCCTTCTGCATTCTGCCGGCTAAGATCTCTGCCGAATTTCGACAAGCCGGTATGATCTTTAAGTCAGAAAGCAACGTATGTCTCATTCCACCCAGGACGCCTATAATTAGCACCACAATCTTAACAGAGTGGTCTGGATACAGCCTGCGGAGCTCGGAGAGAAGATCTCGATATTTCCTCCGTTTTTCCTCCTCTTTTAGGACGATGTTGTTCTCTGCGGGAGCCGAGAACTCAATCACAAACATCGTCCTAAGCTGGTGGTCGAGGAGGACTACATCAGGCTTATTGGCTTATTATTATTATTATTATTATTATTATTATTATTATTATTATTATTATTATTATTATTATTATTATTATTATTATTATTATTATTATTATTATTATTATTAATATTATTATTATTATTATTATTATTATTATTATTATTATTATTATTATTATTATTATTATTATTATTATTATTATTATTATTATTATTATTATTATTATTATTATTATTATTATTATTATTATTATTATTATTATTATTATTATTATTATTATTATTATTATTATTATTATTATTATTATTATTATTATTATTATTATTATTATTATTATTATTATTATTATTATTATTATTATTATTATTATTATTATTATTATTATTATTATTATTATTATTATTATTATTATTATTATTATTATTATTATTATTATTATTATTATTATTATTATTATTATTATTATTATTATTATTATTATTATTATTATTATTATTATTATTATTATTATTATTATTATTATTATTATTATTATTATTATTATTATTATTATTATTATTATTATTATTATTATTATTATTATTATTATTATTATTATTATTATTATTATTATTATTATTATTATTATTATTATTATTATTATTATTATTATTATTATTATTATTATTATTATTATTATTATTATTATTATTATTATTATTATTATTATTATTATTATTATTATTATTATTATTATTATTATTATTATTATTATTATTATTATTATTATTATTATTATTATTATTATTATTATTATTATTATTATTATTATTATTATTATTATTATTATTATTATTATTATTATTATTATTATTATTATTATTATTATTATTATTATTATTATTATTATTATTATTATTATTATTATTATTATTATTATTATTATTATTATTATTATTATTATTATTATTATTATTATTATTATTATTATTATTATTATTATTATTATTATTATTATTATTATTATTATTATTATTATTATTATTATTATTATTATTATTATTATTATTATTATTATTATTATTATTATTATTATTATTATTATTATTATTATTATTATTATTATTATTATTATTATTATTATTATTATTATTATTATTATTATTATTATTATTATTATTATTATTATTATTATTATTATTATTATTATTATTATTATTATTATTATTATTATTATTATTATTATTATTATTATTATTATTATTATTATTATTATTATTATTATTATTATTATTATTATTATTATTATTATTATTATTATTATTATTATTATTATTATTATTATTATTATTATTATTATTATTATTATTATTATTATTATTATTATTATTATTATTATTATTATTATTATTATTATTATTATTATTATTATTATTATTATTATTATTATTATTATTATTATTATTATTATTATTATTATTATTATTATTATTATTATTATTATTATTATTATTATTATTATTATTATTATTATTATTATTATTATTATTATTATTATTATTATTATTATTATTATTATTATTATTATTATTATTATTATTTCAGATATAAATAAACAGGGCAAAGTTAAAATTCTCAAGTTTTTAAATATTTCCCTGCATGAATAATATCTAGGTACTCCCATTATACATTTTAGCAGCCTTTTTTGAGCAATAAAAACCTGAGTAGTAAATGTGGAGTTACACCAGAAACAGAGACCGTATCTCAAACGACATTCAACTTGCGCGTAGTATAAACAGCGAAGCTGTTCAATACTTAAAACCGATCTCAAATTACGGAATAGATACGTTAGGGAGGAGAGTTTATTCGTTAGCATATCACAGTGAGCATGCCATTTCAAATGTTTATCTATATAAAGACCTAAAAACTTCACTACTTCAGAGTCAGTACTTAAACGCGTGTTATCAATGGTAAAATCTAAAGTATTACAATTTTTTTGTGAAATGTGAAATCTCAAAATGTTTGTTTTATTGATGTTAAAATATAACTGATTTTCAGAAAACCATTTTGTTAAGTCATCTAATAAAATATTACAATTTGCCTCCAAATTTGTATCATCACTGCTGGAAGTGATTAAGGAGGTATCATCAGCATAGATAGTGAAACATGTATTTAATGAAATTAAATCGAGATCATTCATATATATCAAAAAAAGAATTGGACCTAAAATTGAACCCTGTGGTACACCCATTCGTACAGGGTACTGTACCGAACTGCTATCTTTTATAGCAACAAACTGAGTTCTGTTTTCTAGAAAAGATTGTACCCAATCAAGAGCCAGACCCCTTATGCCAAAAGATATTAACTTTGATATCAGCCTTTCGTGATTGACGCAATCAAAAGCCCTACTAAGATCGCAAAAAATTCCAATAGGGCACTCATCAAGTTCAATAAAATGGTATATTTTACTTAAAAGTGAATGAATGGCTGTGCTCGTGGACATCCCGCTGCGAAACCCATACTGATTCTCTGTTAAAATATTGAACGTATCAAGAAACGATAATAATCTATTTAAAAAACAATATTCAAATATCTTTGAAAAGGCAGCAGGCCCAGTTACAGATCTATAATTTTCCATATTACTGGGGTCACCCCCTTTAAGAATAGGTACAATCTTTCCGGTCTTTAATGATTCTGGGAATGCACCACACTCAAAGGACAGATTGACAAGGTACGTAATGGGATGTATTACACAGTCGATAACATGCTTCACTTAAAACGTTGGTATATCGTCTGACCCAGACGATCTTTTATTTTTTAACTTTCTTTTCAACAATTCAAAAACTTCAGTGGGAGTATATGGATTCAGATATATAGAGCTACTATTTTCCCTGAAGTGATTATTAAAATTTAAATCATTTACCGCATTAGGTATTCGATCAACTACTCTTTGAGGTGCGCCTATGAAAAAATCATTAAATAATGAAGCCACCATTACCGGATCATCATAAGAAACTCCATCAACATTTAGTTGGACATTACTATGTGAGTTATTACGGTTACACAATTCAGATAGAACTTTCCAAGCAGAACGTGGTTGATTTTCTGAAAACATGATTCTGTTCTGATAATAAGTTTTTTTAGATTGCTCAACCAATTGCCTATGCCGCCTCTTTTCTATCTTATAAAAAGCAGTTAATTCAGGGAAACTTTTTCGAAGATTGTAAACATTCTTTAATTGTTTACTAGAAGCTTTATTAACTTTATCATCAACCCATTTTTTATCACATGGTTTATTGTAATACTTACGAAGAGGGAAATGAATATTAAAATAATATAAAAATACACTGTTAAAATAGGCAAATGCATCATTGATATGTTTTAAATTATTCAGATAATCAGATCTACAGAAATAACTAATCAATTTAAATCCACTAATATGCAAAGCATGCACAGATTCTGGATTTTCCCAAGTTTCAGTAAAACATAGGAAACATAAATTTAAATAATCACTTATATCTATATAAAGATCGTCAGTTTTCCTTACATTTAAACTTCGAACATTTAGCAATAAAATGTCGGGGTCAAAAATCAAGCTATATCTGGCTTTCTCTTCTTGCGCAATACAAAAAACTGCCGAATGCACGCTCCTTTTGGCCAAAACTGGGTTTCCATCGCCTTTTTGAAATTTTCTTGGGAGATAGACACTTTATATGATGCATACAGTTCTGGATGTTTAGAATTTAAAGGCTCACATTGCACTTCAGGGAAATTCGGTTTTAAAAAGTTTATCAAATCTGCAGGTGTTGTGTTGACATCCAAACGATATACGTGAAGATCAACAGTTTTAGGGACGCCTCTCACAGACAAATTATCAACATTACTCCCAACAACAATTGGTCTTTGACGCCGTTTTTTAACTACTTGTTGCCATTTTTGCTGTTCTCGTGAAGACGTTGCATTTGGTTCATTAGTCTCGGTCAGATGAATACATTCTTTCATTTTTATTTGTGCTTCTACTTGTCTAAGTCCTTCTGCTACGTCATTATTTGTTATTATATTTGAATGCTGGTTGTTGTTTGTATACAATGGGTTTTTATTTGTACTTGTCGAACTAGTACAGTTCTTAATCACAGGATTTTTTTTAGTTACATTTTCTTGCGATACTTTCTTTACTTTCTCAACAGAAGTATTTATCTCTTTAAGTTTTTGTTCTCCTGTATTAAAATCCGACACATATTTGTTCAATAGGTTTATATGATTGTTTAATAAATTAATTTTGTCCCGCAGTTCTTCAATAATTATATCTTTTTGTTTTATTATATAATTAAAAACTTGTTTATCTACCTTAGTGTCAGTTTTGGTAAAATCATCCTTGGCATCGAAGAAGTCAGTCTCGGGATCATCCAAGGTTTTACAACAAATAATTCTGTTGTCACTTAAAATTTTTACAGTACTAGTCAATTTAGCACAACTAGAATGAAACAGACTTTGGCAGTTGTCACATTTAAGTGCACTAACCACATTTTTATTGCACCTTTTACATAAATTACTGAAAGAGGCAGCAGACGACATGTTCACGCGCTGCCGCTAGCTGCTTTTATATAAGGTTAGTATTACAATGTCTTTTACAACTTAATAATTAATAATATAAAAATGATTTTCAGGAAATTAAATTCAGCTAGTGCATAGTTCGATATGCCAGGAGTAATCAAGATGTCGATAAAAAATATTAAATATATATAACAAAACAGCGTGAATGTTATAATATCAACAATGTGGCGCCCTATATTTTAGATCTTTTTTTGAACCTGCCCCACCTTCACTGTTGTTACCTATTTAGTTGAATTAATTACCACCATTAATTATTGTGTTTCTTGGTTGCGTCACAACCGTACCCTGTAATTGGGCATTTGCCTGTTGTGTATGTCCTTGGAATAAAATAAAATAAAACAAAAACAAAAAAAAACAAAAACGAAACGAAACGCAACGGAACGGAACGGAACGAAACGAAACAAAACAAAAAATAAAATATTGTTATATAACTCGGTCAGTCTGAAATAGACTTATTTGCAATGGCCGGCAAAGATGGCCGACGATGAGGATCAGCTGAATGATCCTGATGGTCAAAAAGGTGCTTTCTCGTGTTGTAAGAAAAAGTGTTCAGTAGTAGTGTGTATAAATTGTGCAGGAGTATTTCACAAATCCTGTGTACAAAGAAATAAGAACTATGAAATCATTAGTGATTCATTAATTAAGTGTTGTCAACCTAACCTTAATGATGAGGTTAAAATTCAAGATAATAATATATACAGTGATATGCAGAAATTAAAACTAGAAAATTTAATGCTAAAAAGGCTTCTTGAAGCATCAGAAAATAAATTTCAATTGTTACAAGTTAATAACAAATTATTAGAGGAAAATAAAAAACTGTTAGAAGAAAAAGTTGAAGTGATAAAGAAGGAATTCGAATTAAAAGCAAAAAGATTCAGGAAAAAAATCCCAGCATTCCCAGTTCAATAAGTTATAGCATGGCCACCAGTAGACAATCACCTTTAGTTCAAAAAACAGTAAATAAACAACAAAGTGGGGAAAAAACTTCTGTAACTCTGAATAATCTCAGACCAACGAGTAACATTGAGGATAAGGAGAAGCATAACAGGTCACCTATCCAACTAAATAAAGTTAGAGAAGGTATTCAAAAAGCGCAAGACGCAGTAAAAATGCAAGAAATTTGTGACCTTACTAATGATGTTGACCACGGCAATACAGATAATTGGGAACAACCTAAACGTAAAAAATATCGTCGTTTTGTTGTTGGTGGAAATGAAGAAATAACCGATATACAAGCTGTCCCAAAGCTAGTATCTCTCCATGTAACGCGATTGAAACCCAACACAAAACCAGAAGATCTTAAAGCATTGCTTCGGAGTCAATTCCCGGAGGTTATATGTGAGCCACACAACTCCAAATTTCCTGATAGCTATTCTTCAATGAAGGTTACTATTAATCAAGATAATTTCAAGAAAGCCTGGCAGCGTAGCATCTGGCCCAGGGGTGCCTTGGTCTCGAGGTTTTTAGTCAAGAAGAGGATGCTGCAACAAACTGTAGATCCTCTCATTTAAGTTTTTCAGTAAATGACAAAAACTCAGTAGGTTCCACAAGATGTAATCAACAACGGCGAATTTTAGCAAACTCGAATGTCTTATTTCATCAAAATCTTCAATCTTTGGGAAACAGTTTTCATATGCTCGACATGGTTGCTGAGGAATTGGACTGCTGTATATTATGCATAACTGAACACTGGCAAACAAAAGAGCAACTTAATAGTTATAAGTTTAAAAATTATAGAAAAGTCGCAGATTATTGTAGAGAACCAAACCTTCATGGAGGTTCAGCGGTGTATGTTTTATCGGAATTGCCCAGTGTCGAATTCAAGGATTTAGAAGTTTTATCTGAGGTTTATGTGTTTGAGTGTTCAGGTGCGATTTGTACTTTTAAGAATTTTAAATGTATTGTTATTAGTTTGTATAGAAGTCCATCGAGCGGGATTGATTCTTTTTAGAAAATTTTATTCAATGTTAACCATTTTATATGAAAAAAGTTAATATTTTTTATAGCAGGTGACTTTAACATAGATACCTTAAGTGGCAGTAGAGTTTCTATAGATTTTAAAAATATTTTACAAAATTTTGGTGCTACTTTAACAATTAAAGAGCATACCAGGGTAACGATCAGTGGAAAATCTTGTCCAGACAATATAATTACAAATTTCAAGGGTGTAATGGAAGGTAAAGTTATTGAGACTGGCATATCGGATCATTCGGCCCAAATATTAAGTTTTGAGGCAGGGGTCAACTTTCTGTACAAAAACCGAAACTCGAGATTTTAATAATACAAATATCTCAATCTTCTGTAATAAACTTAACGAAGAGACATGGTCTGATGTGTACCATGGTAATGATGTAAATTTCAGCTTTTCTTGCTTTCTATCAATTTTCTTACACTACTTTGATGTTTACTTCCCAAAAATAAAAATTTGCCAAAAAAGAAACAAACATTTTTCATAATGATCCTAAATTATTAGAATTTAAACAACAAGTTGTGCTGTATCAAACAATAGCCAAATTTGACAATACATATAAAGTTGCCTATAATGAAGCTAAAATACAATATAATAAACTTATAATGGACACAAAAAAAAGATATTATAGAAATAGAATTTGCTTAGCAGAGAATAAATCTAAAGCTATGTGGCAGGTAATTGAGGATATAACAAAATCACCCAATTTAAAAAATGTTATACAGTCACAAAATGTTGAAAGCACTGCAAATGACTTCAACCAATATTTTGTTAACGTTGCACAAACTTTACTGGCCCAACAGCCAATAAACAACACTGATTTTTATAGTGGTCTTCTACATAATAAAGAGGGTTCATTATTTTTGATCCGGTTACACCTGAAGAAATTATGTTAATTATTAAAAACATGAAAAATAAAAGAAGTACGGGTATGGATGAGATTCCAATTAGTATTTTAAAAGCGTGTGCACATCAAATTGCCAAACCGTTATGTCATTTAATAAATGTATCACTTGAAACAGGTGTTTTCCCTGACGAATTAAAAATTGCAGTAGTCAAACCTTTATTTAAAAAAGGTCATTCAAACTCTTTAGAAAATTATCGACCTATAAGCCTTCTAACATGTTTTTCAAAAATATTTGAATATGTTGTATACACGAGATTAATTTCCTTTTTTACTAGGTGTGGTCTGTTTTCTGACAGCCAACATGGCTACCTAAAAAGAAAATCTATAGACACTGCCTTATTTGAATTTATTGATAAAGCATTACAAGAGCTAGACAAGGGAATGTATCCTGTGGCATTTTCTTAGACCTTTCTAAGGCGTTTGATTGCATAAGCCATGAGGAATTATTAAACAAATTATATAAATATGGCATAAGAGGGAACGTTCAAAGCTGGTTTCGCTCATATTTAACAAAGCGAAAGCAGTTAGTTGAGCTCGAACATCAAGAAGGGAAAGTCCGCTCAAACGTTTTGGAACTGTCTGTGGGAGTGCCACAGGGGAGTATTCTCGAGCCTCTATTATTCATAATCTTTGTAAATGACATATCTAATATAATAACAAATAATGAGCAGCAACTAATTATAAATTACGCAGATGACACTAATTTATTATTTAATGGACACAATTTTATGGAAGTTTTAGACACTGGAAATTCATTACTAAAGTCTGCTAAACAATGGTTTTCAGAGAACAGATTAATTTTGAATGAAGGTAAAACCGATGCTATTTTATTTAAAATCAATAACTTGGTTGAAACTCCAAAAACATTATTTTAAATAGTCAAAAATAACTTTATCTACATCCGTAAAATTTTTAGGGGTTCACATTGATGACACATTGAAGTGGACGACTCATATTGACTATTTAACGAGTAAATTGTCCTCCATTTGCTATGCAATTAGAGTTCTAAAGGATTTGGTTGACTATGAAGTAGTTAAAACATTATACTATGCAAATTTTTATTCTTTAATTAAATTCGGCATTGTCGTCTGGGAAGTTCTTCCGAAATTACCAGAATTTTCTTATGTCAGAAGCGAGCGGTAAGGCTTATGCTTAATATGAAAACTAGAGACACATGCAGAGGCAAATTTAGGGCTAATAATTTGTTGACGGTTACTGCCCTGTACATTTATGAATGCCTACAATTTTTAATTAAGAATCGTAACAGGTTTGACTCTTTCCTAAGTGACCATCCCTACAGCACTAGATTTCGGGGAGATTTTACTTACCCGATACATAAGGAAACATTGTATGAAAGAGGAACGTACTACCGCTGCTTAAGTTTCTACAACCACCTCCCGAATAACATTAAAAATTGTCCAAACGAAAATATTTTTCTAAAACGTGTTCGAGATTTTCTGTGTGACATTGAACCCTACTCGGTGTATGAATACTTAAATTATAATTTTTAATGCAAATAATTGATACGTGGATCTTTTTTTAAAATGTTAGTTATGTGATATGTTAGGTACCTATATGTGACTTTTTCTGATTTTAATATGTAAGACTCTTCTTTTGTATTTGTTTTGTATTGTATGACGTATTTCTCAGACCAAATATGTACTCTGTTGAAATAAAAAACTTACTTACTTACTTACTTACTTACTTACAATGCATCTTAATAAAAAATGTAAAAAATATGTATCATAGAAATCAAATTCCCATCCTATTATTATGGATACATTTACTATCCCACGGAATCTAGATATTTTTTTTGTGCATTAATATATAAAAATATAGGTAGATGCCAAATATAAATATATTTTTTGATATATAATATGTGTGTATATGCATATATGTATAAGTATTATTCAATTATAAAGCAATATAGAAATTTATTAATTAACAAAATAACTTTATAACTTACAAATATTTGTGAAAAATGTTTATGTCTGCACACTAGAAAGAATTCTTTCAATATCTACAAGTAGTTAAATTTATAATTCGAGACGAAATTGGGAAATATAATTACCAGATCACTCATTTGAAATTCGCGCCCAGGAATACCCACCCTAAGCAATCTAGATAGAAAAATAAAGTGACAGTAGGAGCATGTTGGAAAGGTTTTTTGTCATTAGAGTACGTACCGGGTGAGTTTGAAAAGTGCAAACTACAAGTAATTAAATTTATAATTCTTCGACGAAATTGCTCATATAATTATGATCAAACATCCTTACGGTAAGTCGATTGATTTACTAATTATCATATTGTTACGGAAGCTCATCTACCTTTTTAGTTTGTTAATTGTGTTCCTGTTTACGTTAGAATTTATAATTGAAGCTCACCTACCTCATTAGTTTGTAAATTACGTTTCTGTTTATTTCTGTTTAGAATTTATAATTTTTGTGATGCCTTTATTTTAACGTTTTCTGGAACATCTGGAACATTCTCGGCCACATTCTATTTGATTGTCGAGACCGCCGAAGACTTCTAGAACCCTAAAAACCTATATAAGCGGATCATTTTCGCCGCTGGAGGCAGTTTATATATTGAGTAGCCAAACGCGATTCATATACTAGTGACAGAAACGTCAAAGTAAAGCGTTGACAGTTGTGTAATGTGTTCGAAGGATATTTCTTGTATAATCAAGAGTGACAATAAAGTTGTTTGTCTACGTGATGTGTTCCCACGCTAATGCAATTTCGAGGTTACTGAACTCTACATTCGGAGTTTCGGATTAAGTAGCGATACAGTGGCTGTCAAGCGTAATCTTTTAAGAGAAGCGATACGTAAAGATCCTAATGCGGATTTATATAATTATTCTGATTTCGATCCTAGGCAAGAATTAACTACACGGTCCAATAAATTAGATAAACTTTTGAGTAATATTCAGGTATTTGAATGCGATAATAAAGAAAACGAATTTAAACGTATCAAGACGCGCCCGTTGCATGTCGTTTATCTCCAATAACTGCAACGGATTTAAACTTATTAACGAAAAAAAGAAAATATGTCCGAATGTAGCGGCTTATTGGATACTCTTAAAACAATTTACTCTGCCGCAATTCAGTCCAACATAAATGGTAACGAAAACTTAGTAGTTAACCAACCCATATTGGATCCCATTGTTGACAAAGTTAACTTATATAGGCGGGAAGAATTATCGCTTAATTTAGCTCTTGGTGACTTAATTGATGTAGAGCAAGAACCTTCAATGTCGCAGCAACTACTTGAATCTCAAACTTTTTCGTCGTCGCCGACCTTTAACTAGAAATGAAAATCAGGCTCCTTCGGTATGTAATATTTCGGAAAATAATCGTAATTTTTATGGAATGATTAATCGATTAGCCGATAGATTAAAAACTTTTAATACAAATCTAAACACGAAAAACTTAGTAAATCCTAAACCGCATGTTTATTTTGATGATTTTGAACAACCTGGAGTTGCAGCTAATATAAATTTGTTGTTGTTAGTAGATGGAAACTACGTTTTAATGGAAGTTCTAGCGTAACCGATTTTTTAGAGCGTCTTGTTGAAATGCGTATTTCACGTAACAGTAAACAAATCGGTTTTCAAACTTCATGAAGGGGACGCTTCAATCTGGTATCGTTTTGAACGTACTACTATTAAAAGCTATGATGAGTTTTTACAGATATTTTGTCACTCTTTTTTGCCTACTAATTATGAGGAAATAATATGGGAAATTCTTAAACATCGCACCCTAGCTAATTCTGATATCATTTATATCGCTCATATGGAAAACTTCTTTAGTAACCTCCATAACACACGATCAGAAATGTCGCGCGTAAGTTTTATTAAAAGTAAATTGTTACCCCATTTACAAATGGGAATGGCTGGAAAATATATAAATACGTTGCCGGGTTTAATTCCAATAGGTCGTAAAACTGAAGAGACAAACGTTAGTCTCCAAGAATATAGTGCACCTCCTAGTAATCCTCGATATTCCGTGGAATCGGGATTAGAGTATCGACTTCCGAATAGATCTCGGGTAACTGTTATATATTCTGACTAATAATACCGCGGAATCTCCTACAGTATCTTCTTCTGCGCATGTTGTTTCGGCCGTGGTTAAGTGTTGGAACTATAGGCAAACTGGACATTATCGGCTGAATTGTCCCCAACCGCCTCGCAAACATTGTTTTCGATGTGGAAAACTAGGCATTACAGTATATTCATGTCCAACGTGTTTGGGAAACGATCAGCAGGGTCGCTAATCGATTAATTAGTAGGCCCTATATCTCAAAGTAAGCTGGCCACATCCGAAATAAGTATTCAGTCCGTTATCTCGTATATTTTCGCACATTCTGAGGGTCGTCCGTATGTAGAGGTAAATGTTTTAGGTATTTTTATAAGGTTCTTCTTGATTCCGTTGCAAATAATACGATAGTGAAAAAATTTGGTTGGGAAATGTTGAGAGACTTAAATTTTAAGTTGTTTCTAAGATTAAATCATGTGATCATCTATTAGTTTACCGATAACCTTAGAAAACTTAATGCAAATTATTAATTGCCTTGTCATCCCTGAGATTGAACATACACTAATTTTAGGTGTTGACTTTTGGACCTCTATGAGAATTTTTGCTGACCTTAAAAGAAATTGCTGGTTTTTTAGCAATACGGTACCATGCATTTCGTCTGTAACTTCAATAGTGTCGCGAGCGATATCGACGTTAGAATAAAAAGACCTACTAGATAACCTCATAAACAAGTATTTATCTCAACAAGGAAAAAAATTGGTTGCACTACTTTAGTGGAACATAAAATTCTTACAGACTCTGAACCTATTAAGCGCCTATCGTGTATCGCCGGCGATGCAAAAACATATTGATGAAGCCATTCAATCGATGTTATCAGAAGATATAATAGAATCTTCAGTTTTAGCATGGTTTAGTCCAGTTTTGCTAGTTCCAAAGAAAGGCGGAAAATACCGGTTTTGTATTGATTATTGTCGTTTAAATCGCGTGACTAAGAAAGGCGGTTATACTTTTATGTCGTCAATATCAGACAAGTTACGTCATACCTGCCTATTGACAGATTCCCATAGCTAAATAATCCCGAGAATTTACTGCTATTAGCATTCCAAATCGTGGTTTATATCAATTTACAAGAATGCCATTTGGTTTCAATAACTATCCTGCGACATTTCAGAGACTTTTAGATAGAGTACTCGGTCCTGAACTAGAGCCACACGCGCTTGTTTATCTTGACGATGTCGTGGCAATCACTGAAAACTTTGAAAAACATCTCGATATATTGAAAGATATTTTTGAGCGTTTTAGGGACGTATAGTTTCGAAAGAAAAATGTTCTTTTTCCGACCTAAACTACGATATCTCGGTTACGTAGTTGATCATAGAGGACTATACGTTGATCCCGATAAGGTTAAAGTCATTCTAAATATGCTGGTGTGTCTCGAAAAATGCTAATGACTTGAGACGTATACGTAGGGCTTCCTGGTACCGTCGCTTTATACCATCATTCTCGCCGTTAATAGCTCCTATGACAGCTCTTCTCTCTAAAAATAAGAAATGTAGATCGTCTGACGAATGTGATCAGTCTTGTCAACAAATTAAAACCGCCTTAGTTTCCGCGCCGATTTTAACATGCCCTGATTTTAGCCAACCATTTATTGTTCAAACCGATGCTTCGAATTTTGGAAGGAACTTTTGGTGCAGTTTTGTCACAGAAACTGGATGACGGTGAACACGTAATATGCTAATAAGCAGATGGTTAACTCGCCAAGAGAGGAATTATAGTACAGTTGAAAGCAAATTACTAACCGTACACGCTGTGGAAAAATTAAGACCATACTTAGAAGGGTAAATTTACCGTAATCACAGATCAACAATAACAGCTTAATTTGGTTACATAATCTTAAATAACCTAGCAATTTGACGGAAATAATTCACAGGAGAGGTGAAGACCACATTGTTCCTGACCTACTGTCTCATTCTGTTCCAGAAATTAATATAGTACAGTCAACTAAGGTAAAAGATAAATGGTACCAAAACTGTTGTAAAAAAGTTGCTGAAAATCCTCTTAAGTATTTACAATGGCGTCTGTCAAACAACAAACTTTATAAATATGTCTCAAGTACAAGGTCTTATATGTTCGATGAAAATGACTGTTGGAAAGAGGTAATTCCAAAAGAAATGCGACTACTGTTTACCATGCGGGTGTATTCAAAACTTAGGACTGCAACAGGGGCTGTGGTTACGCGAATCGTTGAAGAACACATACTATTAGTCTTTGGAAGCGAGCAATACGTAATTTGTGATAATGGCTAACAATTTCAATCTACTTTGTTTAAAAAATGATGTGAAAACTTTAAAGCGACCATAATATTTACCCCATTTTATTATACTCAAGCTAACCCTGTGAGAGGGTAAAACAAGTTCTTAATAACTATGTTGTCGTAAAGCGTAGAAAATAACCACAAAATCTGAGATAAATTATTCAAAACGTGATACGTACAGCAGTACATGAGGCTTTTTAAACTTTGGTCGCAACATAGTTTCTGGTAATCAGTATGATCTTCCTAATTTCACTAAGCCTGGTAATCAGAATACAGCTCTATCAGCTATTAAATTTAATAAAAATATTAGGATGTACGTAAAAGGTTGCATACTGCACATGTGCGTTCAAAAACTAGATATCATTTACGCAGGCGACATGTATCTGATGCTGTAGGTGATAAAGTATTACTTAGAAATTATGTTTTATCCGACAAGTCTAACCAATTTACTGTAAAACTAGCACCAAAATATGTAGGACTATTTCTACTTAAAAGAAAACTGTCACCTGTTACGTTTAAGAAAGTTGATGATATCAATAAAAGTAAAGGTACCTGGCACGTTAAAGATTTGAAGTCCCATCCTCCTGATCATCAAGATCAAGTTGATTCTAATGAATTATTTACAAAACTTTACTGATTATTGGTGTTACCTTCTAATTAGATGTAGTAGCTAAGCAGAATAAATTAATAGAAAGTTGGATTTTGGTCAATAAAGTAAGGATCGACAATTCGTAACGTGATGAATCAGTACTATACTGTTGTAATGAGGTGTAATGTAATGAGAAGTCGGATTATGGTCCGCGGCGACCTATCCATTGATTTGGAAAATGTTCATTCAAAAACTGTAAAATGTGGAGGTGCGCCATCTTGTTGCAACCAAACATTGTCTTCTAAAATATTGTCATCATTTTCCATAGTTTCAACAATCATTGGATAAATATAGTTATTCAAAGCTCAAGGTACATATTCCCATTAAGATTTCCTGGCAGAAAATATGATCCAATAATCTTATATCCGAAAATTCCTACCCACACATTAAGTTTTTCCGGATGTTGAGTGTGTTCCTCTCTAAATAATGTCAGATTGGTGTTACTCCCATAACGCCAATTATGACGATTAACCAAACCATTCACATAAAAAGTGCATTCGTCGGAAAAACATATTGAATATACAAAATTTTGATCGTTTGCCAATAGGTTTGTCATTTCTTCCGCAAATTGCAAACGACGGTCAGGATCGTCCTCATTCAGTTCTTGACCTAATTGTAGTTTATAAGGGTGGTATTTATAAGCTTTTAAAATGCGTTGACAATGTGTGCTAGAAATTATGATCCGCTTCCACATGACCAAGAACGGCAATTTCGATAGTGTCATTTCTAGTAGGGTTTCAAAATTGTCGTTTTTTATTTTCCACTGATCCTGTTTCACAGAATTTTTTAACCAAACTGGCGACGTAAACATCGGAGGTGTGTTTATTTGGGTGACGCTGATTAAAAATTCTTGCCATAAGCCGTGCATTATCATTGTTTTTAAAATAGAGAGAAATTATTTCAATCCTTTCGTCTTTCGAATAAGTCATTTTTAGAATTAATAATTACTAAACACACATCTACTAAACACTTTCCTTTGAGAACTGAATAGCGACTAAAAGATATTGACTGGTAAATTTGTTATCAGTACCAATTTTTTTTCATTCTTCAAAATATCTTTTATTTGTAAACAGTTTTTACAGTGACAATAAATTGAATTTTTTCATAGTTTTCCTTTGGCATTTTGAACAATTAATTAAATGATTAATACAAGATTGTCTTTTATTTCTAAGCATAAGTAAAAATTTCAGTTTCAACAACAGATGAACTAAAATTAAAAAAAATTACATGATGACAACCAGAATAAAAAACACTTTCGAATAATGTGTCACTCGACCTAGAGCGCCCTTAATGTGTCCCCCTCCAAAAAAAAATGGACGTGTCGCGGCTATTTTAATATTTTGGAACGTAGTTCAAAATATTTTGAGTGCAAAGTTTTTAATGGTACACCCTGTATATATTAATAAATATTTATTTCACATCTCTTTTTTTTAGAAGCAGCAACATTTAAAGTGTCTACTATATTACTTGAGAAAGTATCACATGCTGTATTTACATTGGTACATAAATATTTTCAGTCTTTTTCTATCAAACTACTCATTTGGTTTAAATCAATTTTTATTGTCTGAAGCTATTTATTTTTACGATCATTTTTGTCTAAAACACGTCCAAAAAATGATATACAAAATTCAAAAAATTGCATCTACAGTATACCTTGTGAATGCAATAAACATTATGTTGGGGAAACGTCTCGGCCTATGAACATTAGAGTTGAGGAACATAAAAATTACATAAAAAACGAGAATTTGAAAAATCCAAAATTTGCGAACACGCTTGGGAAAACGGTCATTTGATTCAATGGGGTTGGGCAAAAATTTTAGAAAAGGAAGATAACGCAACAAAAAGAAAATTAAAAGAGACCGCGATTATTTTGTTGAACGGAGATAAGTGTGTGTCTAACTGTTCAGTTAACATCGATCATTGTTGGCTACAGTTGTATCAAGAAGAAGTAAGTAACAATAAAATAAAAATCATTTAACATCTCTATGGAAGCAGGTAAACAAATTTTAAACTGTCAAACTTGACATACGTTTAAAAATTTTTACTACGATTTTGAGAACGAAAACAGAGAGTTTTTCGAAACGTCAATAACGCGGAAGTGCGCGGTAGTGATATGATTTTTGTTATTTTTACTTATCTGCTTTTTTCAGTGTGAGATTTTTTGGTTAGGCAAACTTAGTTTCGAAAATAACCCTTGACTGTTCCGTTTGGCGCAAGGGCTTATTTGATTAATCTTTATTATTTTTTCAGAAGTGTGGCAAAAACCCAACAAAACTAAAGAAAAATCAATTTTTGTTCTAACTTCTTTTGTCTCGTACCCACTTATCTGGTTTTCTAATTCCTTCTATAACTACTTGAATTATACAATGATCGATTCAGGGGTCGGGATGGACGTCGTAGAAGGTTCAAAATTTACCTTTCGATATGGCTTTATGGAAATGAATGCGGGAAGATACGAAAATATCGAATCCGAAATAGTTTGATGTCTAAATATATTTCGCACTGACAACTGACGTTTCTCAAATTCCCGGCCGATAAGCTCCGCCCGCGCTGTATCTATCTCGGTCACTCTGGACGGCCGGCGAGGACCCTCCGGAAAAGGGAAAATTTACCTAGAAAAACGGCCCACCAAGCGCCTCGTCGCGACGAAGAAAGGACGAAACAACGTGACTCGCCCGCGGTCGCGTCGCCGGGAGGCTCGCCTGAAATACCACGCGCGAAGCAAAACCGGCCTCCAAGCGGTTTTCGGGCTTCCGATAAGGGGCGTGGTTTTCTACTTTTGTCTCGTTTCCTCGCGAAAATCGAAAACTGGCGGCCGCAGACCTCTGGAAAAACGCAAAATTTGCCCCGAAAAAAGTAAAAAGAAGTCACGAAAATACGCCTGCCGGACAACCGAAGGACTCGACTTGGCTTCGCGCGGCTCGCCTCGAAAGCCTTAGGGAACGCAAAATGCCCCTTTTCCACCCACCCGGAGGGAGCGAGAAAAAACAACGGATTTTAATATATAAGAATTAATCCTAAGCAATATTTTAATCTAAGATTTTAAGTTTAGTGTTAATTTAAGAAGTGTAATTACATTTCAATATTTGTTTCAGTGTACACATCGGTAGGTTTATATACATGTATGTTTATATATACCGGGTGTTCCCTCTAAGACTTTCAGTGCGAATATCTCAGCTACTATTGCAGCTAGTGCGACAAAATTTGGTATACTGGCACTAGATGGCGTGTAGAATTCGACGATGCCATTAATTTTTATACAGGGTGTTCAATTTTGCAGATAATCGATTTAAGTTCGATTTTTTGGTAGTCAACCTCGGTAAAATTTGTATTTTAATTGGAATATTCTTAATTATTCATAAAAAGACGTCTATGAAAAGTACCCAAATTTCATTGTTTTGTCATGCAAAATGTGTATAGCCGTGAGTCCAATTTACACACACGCAACAACCGCATGGATAGACGTCAAAACGTAAAGTGACAGGAACTGTCAAAGCAAGTTTGACTATTTTTGTAGGAATTTTATTATAAATACGTAACACCACGAGGTACATTGAATCTGCGTACGTATTTGCAATAATGCTAGTTTTGTTAAAAAAAATGAAATTTAGAGGTTATTAGCTGTTCGCGTACGCTGAGCTTTATTCGGCATGAATACTCTGAAAATATGTGAAACATGTTTGTTTAATTGTATAATACGACTATTCTGGGAAATAATAAAAGCGATAAAGAACAATCCCTACGAGAAGACTTAAATTTATGAACACGTCACGCCCTTGACTCGCTGCTTTACCACAGACAGAGGACTGTTGTTACTGTTGTTTACTGTGAATATGCTGCAGAGCGCAGACGCTGAGCCCGACTGTCTCGAGACCTGATGACCAGCTGAACGATGTGTAAACTTAACCTAGAGTTCCAAATAATGAAAATAATGAACAAAGCCTCTTCAACAAGTGGTAAAAATGTTTTAAAGCCTAGAAACAATCATAGATAAAAATGCAATGGATTCCTTGAGTGAAAGCTTCAGTTCCAGTATTACAAAAATATATCTGTTATAAAAACTACTCCACATCAAATGTGAGTAAAATTTTGAGCCATATACCTAGGTGTGCTAAAAATTACTTTCATACAGTAAAAAGCTTGATAGAACGAGATGTGTATAAGTACTAAGTATAACGATTAATGGGAACTGAGACGAAAGACAAAGGAAAAATATCAGTGTACTTAGTAGGTAATTATATCTTGCATATTATTTTTCGTCTTTTTACATTGAATATGAGTTGTAGTTTCTTGTACTTATGTTTCATATTAGCTAATTCATTTCAAAGAACTATGGGGTTAAATTTATAAGAAATAGCCCAGTTATGCAAAATCTAGGATTATCTTTACCTAATTAGTTTCAGATGGAGAAGCTATTGGGGCTTACTTTCAAGAACAGAGATGAGGAAACATATTTCAGTATTTGTAGGAGACCAGAATGAATATAAACATATTCATTTTATCTTGTGGTATGCAGAAATTAAAAATGTCTACGAAAATGTTTCGTCTAACCTCTAGGTAGGAACTTAGAAAACAAAGTGCTGTTATGGAAGCAGGTTTACATACACAATTACGTTAATTATTGATTAAAAGATTCGATAAGATACTGAAGAAGCCAGATGCCAAGATTAGTTTATATTCGTGCGACAGAGATGGGAGAAAAAAAAATTTTGCTAGAACACATTAGACTTTACGTTTTGCTATAAATAAAAACATACCTAACTTTCTGTACTTGGTTTAATTATTTAATAAAATTAAAGTTAATGGAATGTGTAAGTTAACGAGTGAATTAAATAAAAATATAAATAATGCAAGTATGGCGGAAATTAAAGTTTATTAAATTGTTATCGTTTGTATTTATTATACACTACAGCAAATAATCCTTGTGTTTAATAATTCTATAACAAAATTAACATGTCTAAAACATAAATATCAGTGAGAACTGTTAATATTCAGTTCTTAAATAAGGTAGGTATAATTATAAAAAAATAGATAATATAAAAAACTCACTTTGAAAAGTATTCTACATTTTCAAGACTAAATGAAAGATTTTTTTCAAAAATTAATACGTACCTACAGTGGTTTATTTTTTTTATTAGTGGCTAAATTGATTAACTTGACCCTTCATCTTCAAGTATTCATTATTTCTTAAGCATCTGTGTTTAATAATTCAGGTAGAATAAAAAAAGGCAAATACAAAATTTAATTTATTTACAATAAAATAAAACTACAATAAATTAAAAGTACCTAAGTACTTACATACATTTAATCGATTTTATGTTAAACAGTTCTGTATTCTAATTTACAGAGCACCATCTAAGGGATGGTCAAGCATGTACGATATTCTAACGAGATGTTTTCATACTCTACATAGAATTATGAAAATAGTTAAGTTTCTTAAATTTATTCGTTTAGAAATTTTAAAACCCACGACAACTGAATTTAATGTCTATACTCTTCAAAGTGAGTTAGAGACTTCTTTATAATATTATCCATCATTCCATATTTAGAATTCTTTCCAAGAAAATGTCTGTGTAATATTTTTCGCTTATTCTTTTTAGTGTCTGTTTTAATGTAGGTACTAATTTGTGGCACTAAACACACATAACTGAAACATAAAAACAATAATTACAAATTATTATCTAGCTTTAAATGACTATTTGATAGGTACCTACTGGGTATAGTAGGTTTGCAGGTGATTCTGCCTAGCAAAAACCAGTTGCTTTATTCTAGTTCTGTATCATATGAAATACAGAAATCGTAGTTCATTGTTTACTATTTTACAGATGTAGAGTTCTTCTTAAACATCTTCTTCACAAAGTGTTGAAATATGTGCACAAGAATCAATCATTTCTAGGTTATGCTTTCGTAATATTTATTTTGTCGGGCTGGGGTACCTAGGTTCAGTTCAGATGGTTCAGATTAGATCTGACTTTCAACGACAAACATGTTCACATTATAATAATAAAGTTTTAGGAATCGTTTTGCTCGAATTTATTTGTTGCTAAATAAGTAATCAATAATTACAGCAGTTGGAAAAGAGAGATATTCTTTAAGTACTTACACACTTTTGTAAATTATTTTGTGATAAAAAATACGGGTACCTAATTATTATGTACACTGTAGTAACATAAAAAAACATTTTACTGAAATTTTATTACATTATAATGGAACAATTTAAAAAGATATTTTACACAATATTCACGCTGTAACCCTAGCTGTAGCGGTAGACTGCGCCGGCACACTGCACAGCGCACAGCGATCCCAATGCTCCAAAAGCCTCAACTAAAGTCTACATTTTTATCGACAAGTCTCAATAACACCATTGTGTATACGTAAATTGCATTAAATGCATTATTTAGCGTTATTTATGTAAAATAAAATACTTTATGCCATTAATATTTGACAATTCAATGACAATTCATAGTTTTGACGTTTAGCGATGTTAGTTTCTTCTGTGTAAGTCTGGCTCAAGGCTATGCACGTTTTACATGACAAAACAATTAAATTTTGGTACTTTTTGGAGGCGTTTTTTTATGTTAAGATTTGAAATTTTTGAATGTTTATTTATCAGAATGTATTCATAATTAAGTATATTTCAATTTAAACATAAGTTTTAGCAGGGTTGACAACCAAAAAATCAAAATCAAATCGATTTCTTGGAAAATGGAACACCCTGTATAAGAATTGATGTTATCATCTGATTCTACTCGGCATATAGTGTCTGTATACCAAATTTCGTCGCACTGGCTATGATGGTTTCTGAGATATTCTCACTGAAAGTCTTAGAGGGAACACCCGGTATATATATATATATATATATATATATAGACCGTATCAATATATATATATATATATATATATATATATATAATAATATTAATATCTCTACCCCTCATTCTAATCACAGGGATTAGCCCAGAAGTCGGAGACTTGTGCGGGAGAGGGGGCGGCATATTATTATTAAGCAGGCCGCATTTGCGCCCAGGAACGACTTACGTTGGTAGGCCCTATCCACTATTCAGTGCAGGAATGAGGGAAACCTGGAAAACCTCATTAATTAGGGGGGTAGTCAAATATCAACCGGTATCAATCTCTCACATTGACCCAAGCTAACATTATTCCACCCTACCATACCCGCAGAGAGGGTGCCAATCCACTCCACGAATATAGCTTATATACGGTCTACCGGCAGCTGGGCGCGAACCTGTAAAAGAAATGAGTATAATAAACTATCTATCTATCTACCTATCTATCTATCTATGGTTCACGGCACCATTTGAATCAATCGTAGTTAGGGATCTATGATCTATTCACTAATATATCTATGGATCTATCCCTTTTTCTGTTCTGTGATGTAAATCACGTAACAATAGACAAGAGTACAAGAAAATGTTCTCTTGTCTATGCGTGTAACCTAAAAACTGAAATTTGCTGCTTTATTTGTTATTCTTTTAGCACAAAATTGCAGAAGTAAGTAAATGTTATATTGTCTGAAGGAATTGGTACATTTTCTTCGGCGCTGGCAATACTGTGCGCTGGTCAGTATACTAGAACTTTTGAGCGTGAGTGCACGTACTGCTTTTGAAAAGCCGAAACTAGCGAAATGTGTGTATGTTGTTGTCTTGTCACTGTCTAATATAAGTATTATTCTGTATTCATATTTCCAAGTTTAGATTAATTATTTTACAAATATAATATATTTCGGGTTGCCTATATTTGCCAATTATTCTCTTATTACTTTTCATGTTGAGGGTAGGCCATCCACAATTATTATTCGTTTCATACATATTTTGAATTTGAACGCGTCGGCGCTACGAAATAGCAAAAAACATTACTGATATACGAATGCCTTTTTCTTGTTAAAACTTTTTACGATTTTACTGAAGCTAAGCTCTGGTTGAATGGCAATTTAGATTTACCTGCATCTTGTAATATCAAAGTCATCTTAAATCCCACTTGTGGTTGTTATTTAAATACCTTTAAATAAGGATTATTTGTATCGCGCCTGTGGTGTATTTTTAGGTAGGTATAAATAATTAAGCCGACACCTGTTTGTAAGGGCCAAACTTCTTTATTTTAAACAAGAGTTTACAGTTTTGTTTAGAAATATCAACACTCCTCCCGTATGCCTACTGTTTGAGTTACATCTGACAATATTATATCCTTTTATTCCCAGCTCTGAATCAATAAATTGATCGGTTACCAGAGATTATAAATACACTAGATAATCACGGTCCATGTAGTTACTGGACGCGGTAAAAATGGATGCAGAAATTGATTAGTGTGGATGCAGGCCACCAATGCTCTCCTAGCGCTAGTGTATCTCATTCGGTTTTTTGTTGTTACATCTGCCAGCGATTACGGGCCTATTCGGATTTCCCGGACGACCCTTTTCTACCTGCACCAGAGATTGTGTATTTATAATCTCTGAGTAGTGCCCTGCCATCTCAGGCGAAGGTCCCGCTTGACCGCACTACAAGTCTGGTTTAAAAAATTATATAAATTTCTGAATTCGGCATGCCACCGACCTCTACATGGAACTTATGAAACTATTTTTACCGCGTCCAGGAACTACATTTACGGTGATTATCTAGTGTACTTATAATCTCTGCGGTTACCTATACATGTCTCTGTAAGGCACAAGATTAAAGGTTTACATTGAAAAACATACTCTAAAATGTAATGTTTGAGCTATACACATAGATAAAGACAAATAGAATGTGCTTGGAGGATGCGCGAAGAACTAGCTTCGTACAATAGTTGCCATTTTGAGCCACGTTACCATGGCAACCGCTGTCAAACATAACAAACAAACAAAACGTAAATAAATATTATTCAAACCAGTTGTTTTTTCCGATAATACAAGAAATCAATTTCCCTACCAGTCAATTAATTTTAAAACGCTTTGGATTTTATATATCTTCTAAGTTGTTCTCAAACATATATTTCTCATTATGTAATAACTCAATTAATAACATAATTTTGCATAACTAGTTAATATTTAAAATTTACTAATATATAAAAATTAAGTTTTATAAAAATTATTATTAGTTAAATAAACATATATTTTGAATATATATATATATATCATTTTTGTTTCATCTTTTAACTGGTAAAATTAACTGTAGTTATATTCAAGGTCGTTTGTGTTTCAATATTAAACACCATTTATCTCGATCATCAAATTTATTCTATTTTCAAATATATAATACGAGTGCTTCTTTTTTTTCGTTTGTTTAATTTGTATTTTTAGTCTAGTGTAAGTGTTTCTTATTAAGTTAACTAGTAGTGTACCTCAGTGTACTTGATTTTGCTTAAGTATCTGTTATTTTGTCTTAATTGGGCACCCTGTAATTGTAACGTTTGTTAACGATATGTTGGGTTGCCATGCATATTAATAAATAAATAAATAAAAATATGTATGCTCTCTAATACCAAACATCTAGGTATGCTAATTAACAATTCCACAGACAAAGCTCTATTCAATAATTTCTAAAGAAATTAATCTATCTAAATTTACTAACCTGGTTTAATGAAAACACTATAAATACTCTTACTTTTGACAGTGGGAACTCGAAAATTAAACCACAATAGATAGATTAATTCCTTTAGATAATTATTGAATAGAGCTTTGTCTGTGGAATTGTTCATTAGCATACCTAGATGTTTGGTATCAGAGAGCATACATATGACTTCATTGATAGGAATTGTAGGAGATTTGATTTATATTAGCTTAAAGTACCTTTCTAATACAGTAAAAAAATATGTATTGGATTATCTATTCCTGTTTGCGAGATAGTTAAGATTAGATAATTTCATAATTAAAACTATTTTTTATTGTAAAGAATAGAGAACTAGCCGTGCATTGCTTAATTCTTTTTTTTTTTTGATATTTAAATCCTTTTGAAAAATTCAAGAAATGTACTCGTTCTATTTTTCCGATATTCTAGAGTAGCAAAGATAAAGTCGATAATGCTTTCACAAAATCTTACTACTTAACAATTTTCACCAAGTGAGGACATTTTTAGTAAAAGTAAGAGCGGAAGGAGACAGAGGCTGTAGTTAGGACTGTTTTCTCGAAATAAGGACGAGTTGCAACCCTATGCCAGAAGTTCAGAGTTCAGAGTGAATGATGTAGAAAAATAAAATGTTTTTATAATAAATACTGACAAACTTCTGAACCGATTACTCACCAATTTTTCTCTTTGTTTATAGGTGTGTCATTTCACGCCATCAGACGCCGTCAGTAATCTGACATCAAATAGTTGAGTTTAGATTAATACAATATTTATTAACCAATTAATATTTGTTTACATTTTCTGACGTCTAAAGTACTTACAAATATTTATAATTAATATTTCTTTTTATATTCAGCTATTTAACATCAAAACAATAATAAATAAATAAATAAAAATCTATTTGAGTTTGGCAGATTAGAATTGGGACACCCTTTATAACAGATATATATTAATCACCGTCTAGTCGGTAAAAGTTGAAAGAAGACATTACTGTAACAAATGGGGTCAAGTCAAGCTGAAACAACATCCTGATGTGAACAACTTTCGATATCACAGCATACATCTCAAATTGGCTCACATTTAACAGAGGGTGTGGAGCGTTGATAAATGGATCCATAAATTATAGTCGACTCCTCCCTGGAGTTGAGTGGGCAAATATCTATCACAGTTATAATTTATGAGATCATTTATCAATATATTTATTACAATCATAAAATGTCCAGTGTAACGTACATAACGACAATATTTAACATCCTTTGACATGGAACCATGAGTTAGGTTCAGGTAATATATATATTATATAGTGTGTCCAATTAAGTCGGCACCATATGGGGAACTTTTTTAATATTCATTTTATGAAAAAAAGTTATTTTTGATAAAAAAGGCCTAAAACCCAAAATGAAGTAATCAGATTTCAATTTTTTTGGAGTCGTATACGAGGTATGACGAAAAATGTAAATTTTGCTCAAGAGTAAACCCACATAGCACCAAATATTGCTCGTATATTTAAATCAGATTCTATACATTCAAATAATATTCAGAACTAGTTTTGAACATTAAAAGAATATAGATTTTCTAATATACACATGCAAATATACATCAAATGTTAAAGAAATATTATCTAATATTTTTGTATATTTATTTAACATTCAAAAAGTCATAGTTGTTTTGGAATATGCTTAATATGTCGAGTGAATATTTGAAAAATGATATTCTATAGCAAATATTTATTACATGTGCCATACCGAATATGTATGAAATATCTGTGGAATAATATTTATATAATAGATATTCATATGTGCATACATAAAAAATATTATGACATTATGTTTATGCAAAATATATATTTAGATATTTTTAATAAATCTACATTACACGGATATTTTTGGTGCTACGAAACGGAATATTACAATAATATATAGAATAATTTTTTTGTAGCAGGTATGGATACACCTACCTAAGCTACATTTTTTATTTATTCATATAACTACTTTGTTAAATCTATTGTTAAACACTAGATATTTTTATTTCAAACCAACATTGTATTTTATCGTAATATATGTATAACTAGCTGTACATTATATTACATACAGTATGCGCCAAAAGTATGGAATAAATTCAATAAAAACGAGACAATTATTTTTTGGAAAAAATCCTCGAACAGGTCAATTTTTAATTTAAAAAATACATATTTTAGCGTAAAATGCGATTTTCAAATGTCATTTGTTTTCGAGTAATGACGACATCGATTTTTTTTTAAATGGCAACACCATATTTTTTCCTTGACTCTGAAAGATCGTTTAATTCTCTATCAGACAGTACTAAAATTTTGCCCTCTTACATAGGAAAGTTTTCGAGTAAATGACGATTGAATGTTAGAAAACGTAAATCAATTAAAATAAAGCAAAAACGTTATCAAGTTTAGTTTTTCGAATTCCATAGTTCTTTTATGCATCACGTAGGTGAAAATCTTTGCAAAGTGTCATTGTCACAGACTTTCTAATAAGTATTGTAAGCGACATAGAAATTATTATTCAATTTAAAGTATTATGGCACATTTAACTGTTACTCAAAGAATTGAAATTTTAATTCTTATCGGATGCGGATATATGACTAGAACTCAGCAGGAAGTTTGCGATTTATTTAATGAAAAATATCCAGATCGCCCTATCAGCCAATCAACAGTCAGTAAGGTAGAGTCTAAATTTAGAGAAACTGGCAATGTTGTAAATATTCCAAAACCTGGACGTCCAAGCATTAATAAAAATCAGAAACAGAACAATTTGATAAGTATGGTGGATAATCCTCATAATTCTTCACGATTGGTTGCATTAAACAATGACACTAGTCAGAGCACAGTGCTACGTATCTTGAGAAAGAAAAAATATCATCCCTACAAAATTCAACTTGTGCAGGAACTCAATGTAGATGATCCCGATCGCCGCTTACACTTTTGCGAAATTCTAATGGATTTATGTCAAGGAAATAGAAATTTACACCGGCAAATACTTTTTTCAGATGGGACCACAGGCACATACTCAACACCCTCAGAAATTAAATGTGTGGGCTGGAATAGTTGACGACAGAATAGTAGGGCCTTTATTCTTTGAAGGAACTCTTACAGGACAAAGATATTTAGAGTTTCTAGAAAATGACCTTGTTCCAGCCCTTGCAGTAATTTTTCCTAACGATAATGTCCCTGACATTCCTGACGATACCATATGATTTCAGCAAGACGGTGCACCTCCGCACCATGTGCGCCCTGTACGAGATTTTTTGGACAACTGTTTTCCTGGGAGGTGGATCGGCAGACGCGGACCGATAGAATGGCCTGCAAGATCGCCAGATCTTACACCGCTTGACTATTTTTTATGGGGATACTTGAAGTCAAAAGTGTACATTAATAAACCACGTAATTTAGAAGAACTTCAAAATCGCATTCGGGACGAAATACGCAGAGTTACCCCAGAAATCATTCATAATGTGCAAGAAGAATTTCTTCACAGACTTGCGCATTGTCAAGAAGTTGGTGGATGGCAATTCGAACATTTAATTTAAGTATAAAATTTAATCAATTGTATTTTATTTTACATACCTCAGAATTGTTTTTTTTATGGATAAAATTTACGTTTTCTAACATTCAATCGTCATTTACTCGAAAACTTTCCTATGTAAGAGGGCAAAATTTTAGTACTGTCTGATAGAGAATTAAACGATCTTTCAGAATCAAGGGAAAAAATATGGTGTTGCCATTTAAAAAAAAATCAATGACGTCATTACTCGAAAACAAATGACATTTGAAAATCGCATTTTACTCTAAAATATGTATTTTTTAAATTAAAAATCGACCTTTTCGAGGATTTTTCCCAAAAAATAATTGTTTCGTTTTTATTGAATTTATTCCATACTTTTGGCGCATACTGTATATTGTATAACATTTGAATAGGTAAGTCTTTTAAATCTACCATGTTTCGACACGATTTTCTGACTGTTGGTACTACTTATACAGTTTAAAGTGTAGTGAGAGCACAAACCTAGAAAAAATATAGACAGCGTTGGTTCATGATATAGATCACGTGACAGGTCCCGCATTTCCTAGGGTCTTACGATCCAGAAAATGGATATTTTATTTGCTTTATTTTGGCGGTTGTGCAAATATGATGGCTGCATTGCAATATGAAATTAACTAACTTGCTGTCATTTTAAATGTCATTAAAGAATGTGACCAATCACAGTAAACAAATGAGCTTCACGCTACAGTACAAGCAACGTAAATTGGCATAAACACCAAGTTTTAGCTATTCTGGGTCTTTTAGGGCAGCCATGAAATAGCGGTCGCCGGCAATATGACACTGGCACAGTCCATATTTTTTCTAGGTTTGTGAGTGAGAGTGAGTAGTGGGGTGGCAGCCATTTTCCACGCTTTCCTGCATTTGCATTATATGAGGGTATATAATCTGTGATTTTATGTATGTTTGCAATAATTTTATTGTGATTATAGTATAATCATTATACTGATTATTAGCATTAGGTGTTGAGTTGAGTGTTTGCAGAGTTCATTGTTTAGTTCAATAGTACCTATAACGTGTATTTCTCCCGGTGAATTCTGGGTTGCATTGTTTTAGGTGAGTAATACAGCAGGTTTCTATGTACATTAGCTCATTTTCCAAACTTTCTTTTCGCAGGTCTCAGAAATGCCCAAGACAGAGAGATTTTTTAAATCGCAATCGAAATCAATGCTACAAATTTACAGAAATATCAATAAGCAAACTGATAAAACAGTTATTTTACTGAATGCACTCAATAATACTTCGAGTAGTATGTAATGAATATGTAGATATGAATAATAAAAGTTAATCTTTAATTGATATTAAAACAAATGATGACGTACAAGTACTTGATGATAATATAATGTATAATAGTCTGACGAATATGTCTATTGAGAGAATCATTGTAACCGATAATAGTTTCTCTACCAGTATTTTAGAACCTGTTCCAGAAGATAATAATTTACATATCGATATAAAATCACAACTGGCTCACTGGGCAGTTTCAGAAAATGTTCCTCATTCGTCTTAAAGAAAACTTAAAAATTTTACGTTTAAATCCAACCTTATCAGATTTAGCAAAAGATCGTAAAACCCTTGTAAACACTGTTCGACATACTGACATAACTCATCAGTCAGGTGGTAGCTTCCATTATTTTGGTATAGCAAATAGTATTTTATATTTAATTTCTCAATTCGAAATTAAAATTTCATAATGATTCCATTAAATTAGCAGTCAATATTGATGGTTTGCCTTTAGGCAAAAGCACAAACAGTTCATTTTGGCCAATTCGAGGTTCAGTAAATTCTATAAACGCAATCAAAAATAAAGTTTTTGTCATTGCTCTTTTTCACGGATCGGGGAAACCAGCCGCAGATGAATTTTTGAAACTGTTTGTTCAGGAATGTATAGATTTATCTAATAATGGAATAAATGTAATTTTTTGCTATATATATTAATATAATATAATATAATATAATATAAAAATATAAAAACCAATTTTCAACTACTTATCTATTTACATACAAAACAAAGCCACTTTGACGATTTTTTTTAATACTTTCACTTCTTATAAAACAAGTCTATTCGTTGGTCTTTTAAATTCGCAAATTTATTTATAATGTCTTCATAAAATTGGGAATCGGCGCTAAGACTTTGCAACAGTTCTTTTTCTTTTCTCTTGTGTCATCGTATTTCTTAAGTAAGTCTTAATGCGCTTAAGGCACGAAAGTTTCGTTCTACTGAAACACTTGTTGCAGGAATTGTTAAAACTAAGCAAAATAATTTGTATGTTTCCGAAAATATCATTTTAAATTCCTTGTATAATATTTTTACCGTTTTCTGAACTTCTAAATTATAAAATTGTTCGGCTCTGTACAAAACATAAAGTTTGTTTTCAACTTATCTATGTCAAATATGTTTGGATACATTTGTAGTAAACAATCAAACGATTTTTTCGGAAATTTGTTTGCATATTCGGGATATTTTAAAGCGTTGGCCGACTATTCAAAATTTGTCGTTTCTCTACTGCATTACGTATTGAAAAAGGCGGTTCAAATAGAGATAAAACAATATCGTGAGAGGGATTCATTATTATAAATAATTATCGACGAGCCTATCGATAATATATATTTAAATTAAGGTCTTATTCTATGTCAGTTGTTTTTTTATTTCTTTAAATTAATCCTACCTGCCTTGTCCCCAAAACTTTACCACCGCGCTTACCACCTAATCTTCAGAATATTTAAGAAGTTATATTCAACTAATCAACCACTAAGGCTAATCACTGGAAATTCAAAACACATAAATAAAAGTATTAACACTTAAACAATCGATTAATCGCGTCACACACGTAAATAATCTACAGTTCACAAGTTCCTACGGTCGCTAGCCACTATCACATCGTCCATTTGCCGTTGACCTAAAAACTTGAGGCGCCAGAAATCGGGCCTCAGTCTCGAGCGGACATGGAGCGAAAAACATTGATTTTAACCATCTCGCGTGGTGGGGGAAAACATAACGTATAGGCATGTGCGACGCAATTTCCGGCTCGGAAAATTGGGTCTCACTGTGGTGGGATTCGTGGGTGACCTGGACTCTTCACGCGGGTAGAAGCAGAAACGGCGGGATATTGAAATGTAAACCAAGGGCTAAAATTGAAGCAATTATTTTATTTCGTTACATTGATTGTTGATAAATGTAGTAGGCAATCGGATTGGAAATTATGGGGTATTAAAATATACAGTGAAAGCCAAATTTTACAGTGAGGCCCGGCCTCAGTTGTTTCATACGACGAGCCGCCACTGGCGTTAGAAAGTGAACCGGGTGTTCCCTCTAAAACTTTCAGTGCTTATATCTCAGAAACTATCATAGCCAGTGCGACAAAATTTGGTATACATACACTAGATGGCGCGTAGACACTGATGCAAACATCAATTCTTGTACAAGGTGTTTCATTTTTCAGGAAGAATATTTTTTGGTAGTCAACTCCACTAAAAAAATTTAAATTGAAATATACTTAATTATGAACACATTTTGATAAAAACAACATTCAAGAATTGTATAATGTAACATTGTTTTGTCATTTAAAATGTGTACAGCCTTGAGCCAGTCTTACACAGAAAAAACTAACATGGATAAACGTCAAAACTATTAAAAGAAATGTACAATGGATATCTTTTACATTTTCGTCCTCTTCCTGGTATATCCGGAATAATATTACTCTTCAACCTCAAAATTTGTATCTCAAAGAAATTGATACTCACTAGCCAAATACTTTTTAACTTGGACCACGATTCCTTTTTTGATCCAGGGAAGGTTTGTAATGCTTTAGCTGCCGTTTTAAAAAATGGTATTCCACCCTTATGAATATGATTCTCGTCTGTGAATAATAACTTTAGCCTACATGTACCTTTCCATCACAGTGGAAAATATCTAAGGCCACCCCAGTATTCAAAAAAAGGTAAAAGATCAGGCATAAGTAATTATCGGCCGATCGTTATATTCAGATATTTTGCCTAGTATTTTGAAATGCTGTTGTATAATTATATACTTCTTTATACAGAACACTTAATTACGCAGGCGCAACACGCTTTTTTAGGGGCAGGTCTCTTCTGTATTACTCAGTTTTTAATCAATGCCATTGATGATGGATTTCAAGTTTACACTGACCTGGCAGAAGCATTTGACAAAATTAATCAAATAATATTCTTGAATAAATTAGATAATTATTTCAGTTTCTCTTACAACTTATTAAATCTTATAAGCTCTTATCTTTCCAACAGATGTCTACATGTTAGTTACTGCGGTTGGAAGTCTGCTGAAGTACGAACCACGTCGGGGTCTCTCAAGGGTCTAATTTGGGATCCTTATTTTTTAGCCTATTCATTAATGACATCATTAATAATTTAACTGTACCCTGTCTCTATGCATATGATTTGAAAATTTTTAGTACAATTAACACACATCTGATGATGCTGTTGCAATTTAACATGTTTTTTGCCACCTGTTAGGTCAAATATTTTGAAACACTCTCCACTTCATAATATGTGTGATTTATATAATGTTATTCTGTCTGTAGATTTTATGAATTGTAATATCTCAACTCTGAAAAGATTTGTTTTGTAATTGTTGTTGTTTTTATCTAAATATCTAATGATTATTTTTTATATCTGTCACATGTGTGGCATGTCTAAGTGTTGCTTTATGTATGTTTTTTTTTGTTATAAATGTATACCGGGTGAAATTTGGTATACAGACACTAGATGGCGCGTAGAATCTGATGATAACATCAATTCTTATACAGGGTGTTTCATTTTCCAGGAAATCGATTTAATTTTAATTTTTTGGTTGTCAGCCCTGCTAAAACTTATGTTTAAATTGAAGTATACGTAATTATGAACATATTATGAAAAATAAACATTCAAAAATTTTAAAATTTAACATAAAAAGCGCCTCCAAAAAGTACCCAAATTTCATTGTTTTGTCATGTAAAATGTGGATAGCCTTGAACCAGACTTACACAGAAGAAACTAACATCGCTAAATGTCAAAACTATGAATTGTCTTTGAATTGTCAAATATTAATGGCATACAGTATTTTTTTGGACATAAATAACGCTAAATAATGTATTGAATGCAATTTACGTATGCACAATGGTGTTATTGAGACTTGATAAGGTACAAATTTAGACTAGAGTTGAGGCTTTTGGAGCATTGGGGTCAGTGCGCCAGCGGAGTCTTCTGTTACAGCCGTTCAGCCTGAATATTGTGTAAAATATATAAGGATATTTTTAAATTGTTCCATTATAATGTAATAACACTTCAGTAAATTGTATTATTTATGTTACTACAGTGTACATAATAATTAGGTACCCGTATTCTTTATCACAAAATAATTTACAAAATTGTGTAAGAATATCCCTCTTTTCCAACTGCTGTAATTATTGATTACTTATTTAGCAACAAATAAATTCGAACAAAACGATTCCTAAAACTTTTATTATAATGTGAAAGTGTTTGTCGTTGAAAATGAGAACTCAACCTACCCCAGTCCCACAAAAGAAATATTACTAAAGCATAACCTACAAATGATTGATTGTTGTGTGCACATATTTCAACACTCTATTTATGTTTCTGATGGATAAAATATGTTTAAGAAGAACTTTACATCTGTAAAATAGTAAACAATGAACTACAATTTCTGTATTTCATATGATATAGAACTAAAATAAAACTGGTTTTTGCTAGGAAAAATCACTTGCAAACTTACTTTACGCAGAAGGTACTTATCACAGTCATTTGAAGCTAAATAATAATTTGTAATTATTGTTTTTATCTTCCAGGTATGTGTGTAGTGCCACAAATTACATTACATACAAAAACAAAACGATTCATACCATCCGACACCAGAAAGAATAAGTGAAAAATATTACACAGACATTTTCTTGGAATTAATTGTAAACATGAAATGATGGATAATATTATAAAGAAGTCTCTAACTCACTTTGAATAATATTCTATAAGACAATAAATTCAGTTGTCTGTCGTGGGTTTAAAAATTTCGAAACGAAAAAAATTAAGAAAAATACACTAATTTCATAATTCTATGTATAGTATGAAAACATCTCGTTAGAATATCTTAAAAATGATGAAAGCTAACTGTTGTTATAATATACACAACGTAACATAATAAGGTATCGTACAATGAAATGGCAAGATTTGTTTTTAATCGTACATGCATGAACATTGACCTTCCCTTAGATTGAACGGTGCTCTGTAAAGAAATTAGAATACAGAACAACTGTTTAACATAAAATCAATTAAATGTATGTAAGTACTTAGATACTTTTAATTTATTGTAATTTTATTTCATTGTTAATAAATTAAAATTTGTATTTGTCTTTTTTATTCTACCCAAATTATTAAACAGAAATGCTTAAGAAATAATGGATACTTAAAAATGAAGAGTCTAGTTAATTAATTTAGTCAGTAATAAAAAAAATGAACCACTATGAAGGTACTATCCTTTGCAATATTAATGACACTCACTAAAATGAACTTTGCGATTTCTTTTGAACTTCTGACGTATTCATATTGAAATCTGCTTTAAATTTTTAAGATTAGTTATTAGTTGTTTCACTTACCAAGAGAGATTTAATGAAATTTCTATTCAGAACTTCCAGAAGTTCAAAAACTGTTTTAAGAGAGTGCCATTATTATTGCAAACGATTGTACGTATTACTTTTTAATTGAAATTATGCTGATTACAATTGAATAATTATAATAAAATACAAAAAAACATTAATTTAGTCTTGTGTAACATTTTTGAAAATTATTTCCTTGTAGAATAATCTTGAAAGTGTTAGAGGACTTTTTATATTATCTATCATTTCATACTTAAAATTATACCTACCGTATTTAAGAACAATATTAATAGTTTTCAGTGAAATGTATGTTTTAGACATGTTAATTTTGTTATAGATTTATTAAACACAAGTAGTATTTGCTGTAGTGTATACTGTATAATAATACAAACCATAACAATTTAATAAACTCTAATTTCCGTCATACTTGCATTATTTACATTTTTTATTAATTTCACTCGTTAACTTACACATTCCATGCATATTAATTTTATTAAATAATTAAACTAAGTACAGAAAGTTAGGTATGTCTTTATTTATGGCAAAACGTAAAGTCTACTGTTTTCTAGCAAAATTTTCCTCGTCTCTCATCTATCTGTCGTACGAATATAAACTACTCTTGGCATCTGGCTTCTTCAGTATCTTATAGAATCTTTTAACCAATGAATGACGTAACTGTGTATGTCAACCTGTTTCCATAAGAGTACTTTGTTTTCCTGGTTCTTATCTATTGAAGATATGCTGGTGAGACATAACATTTTTGTGGATATTTTTACGTTTGTTCTTTCTGTTCTACAAATATTGGAAAATACCTTCTCATCCCTGCTCTTGAAAGTAAGCCAGAAATTTCCCAATAACTTCTCCATCTGAAAGCAATTAAGTAAAAATAGTTCTAGTATATGGGTAAATGAGCAGTTTCTTATAAATATAACCCTACAGTTTATTGAAATCTAGTAGATATAAAATATAAGTACAAGAAAATACAAATTATAAATTGAATGCAAAAAGGTCAAAAGCAATATGCAAGTTGTAATTACCTACAACATGATATTCTCCTTTGTACTTACCTCTTAAAATTATTATAGTTTTCCTTAGGCAAACTACCATTAATCGTTGCGTTGTACTTAAAGACCTTATGTTATCATCTTGTACTGTATTAATGTACTTAATTTGTGATAGGAATAGGTGTCCAAATTCTACTCAGATTTGGTAAATGTGGAATCGTTTTTGAAGCAGGTGAATTTTTGTTTATGCTACTGGAACTGAAGTATTCACTCAAGGAACCCATTAAATTATTATTTATGATTGTTTCTAGAGTTTAAAGCCTTTCTACCATTTGTTGCCGGCACGTTATTATTATTTCTAATTCTAGGTTAAGTAACCACAAGTTTAGAATAGATTGTAGATAGCTCGCAGCGCACTTCAAGTCGAACCCAGAGAGAGCGTGTTCATAAATTCAGCCTCCTGATTTAGGGATCGTCCTCTATTGCTTTTATGATTTCCCAGAATATTATATTTTTTACAGCTGTTAATGAAGAATTACTGTATTGTAAGGAAGATGCAATTAAAAAAACGGCAAATGTTTCACAATTTTCTGTGTTCTGGGTATTCATTACAGGCAAGATGGTGAGACGCGGCACACGCGAGTCGCTAGTAACCTCAAAGCTGCAATTTTCTTTCTAATAAGACTGACGCATCATAAAAAATAGGTACAGATATTAAATGTGCCTCGTGTTGTTATGTATTTATAATAAAATTCCAACAAAAATACTCATACTTACTTTGACAGTTTCTGTCACTTTACGTTTTGACGTCTATCCATGCGGTTGTTGCGTGTGTGTAAATCGGACTCAAGGCTATACAAATTTTACATGACAGAACAATGAAATTTGGGGACTTTTCATAGACGTTTTTTATGACAAAATGAAAATGTTTCGTGACTTTTTTATCAGAATGTGTTCATAATTAAGGATATTTCAATTTAAATACAAATTTTACCGAGGTTGACTACCAAAAATCGAAATTAAATCGATTTTCTGCCAAACCGAACACCCTGTATAAAAACTAATGCAATTATCGAACTCTACGCGCCATCTAGTGCCTGTATACCAAATCTTGTTGCACTGGCTGCAATAGTAGCTGAGATATTCGCACTGAAAGTCTTAGAAGGGACACCCGGTATACAAGGTATCTACTTTTATTTGTGTACAAATCCGTAAAAACTTTATTGTTCGAGATAATCAAACAATTTTTTTAAAATTTTAAATGACATCGAAAACCGCTTCCTCTAACGCTACCACGGCATTTAAAATGACGACCAAAACATGCTATGATATTTTTTATACCCCTGAAATTCATTAAATATATTTAGCGATTTTGTATTTAAAATCTGATAAGGTGGTGTTCAGGACCCCTTAAAATCCCTATGTGTAAAATGTGAACAAAAACTATGTAGTGTTTTCTGCTACACGTTCTTAAAGATTTATACATATTTGTAAAATTTCGTAAAAACTTTTTTTTCAAAATAACGCAACAAATATTTTTTTGATTTAAATGTCATCGTAAAAGGCTACTTCTAATCCTATCACGGCGTTTAAGGCTTTCGCACTTTGGAGAAACTCCAGTTTTCCGAAGGCGTGTCACAGTTTTGTACATAGCGAGTAACACCCGACTTCCGTCCACTACGATAAAACAGTTTGTATGCACTGCAGACAAAGACAGCGAAAATCAGTAAAGCTCGCATAAAACCAGACGCATTTTGTAACCGCCCAAATACGAGAGCCACGTGTAGTTTTTACGTTTGTTCATTTCAGAATGAGCGTGACCCGTCTTCGCAGCTGTTCACAAATAATCTTGAAGCGATTTCAAATATTAATTTACAAGAAACAGTGTACGGACAAAACATATAGGGCGATTTAATATCTGTAGTAGTGTATCCATAAATAATTTGAAATGATTTCAAATATAAATTTACAAGAAACAGTATATCGACAAAATATACGGGGCGACTAATACTTGCAGTAATGTATCTTCACAGCTGAAACAGTATATTGAAAAATCTACAGGGCGATTATATTTGTTGGTACTACTTTATGTTTCTAAAATTATAAATATAATAGATCTGTAAATATCTATACTTTGTATCTATGTACTTGAAATATTTGCATATTTACCGCAAATAAACAGTAAACTGAAATAATCAATATGACACATTTAATATATTTTTTGTTTTAGTTGTAAAGTGTGTATAATGTAGTTCTTTGTGTGGATACATTTTTTTTTTATTATTATGTGATAAACCGGGTGTTCACGGAAGGAAAAGCTTCGTCTTTTAAAATTTATAACTCATGTAGCATTCAATCTCTGACATTTCTATTTAGTTAGGGTGTCTCACTTTTACTTAGCAGAACTTTCTCTTTAAAAATAAATGAATGCGGTTTATTTATTTCCGAAGAACACCCTTATCTAGGAGCTAGCCCAGATGGTATCATAGACAAAAATACTATTGCAGAAATTAAATGTCCTTACTCGGCTGCAAAACTTACACCCGAAGAAGCTATTTCTAGTAATAAAATAAAATTTTTACAAAATGAAAACGGGCAATGGAAATTGAAAAAAGAGCATAGTTATTATTATCAGATACAAGGGCAGATGTCAATATCTCGGGCTAAATACTGTTATTTTATAGTTTGGACTACTCTAGGAATGGTTGTAGATAAGGTAATTTAAGAACAATATAGTAAAGATTTATGCCCATTAATTATTTTGTATCTATCTATTTATAGGTTGAAAGAGAATAAAGAGATGATCAGTTTTGGGAATGCATAGTGGTAAAATTAAAGCATTTCCACTATGATCATATGTTACCTGAAATAGTAAAGATATCATAACTAAATAAAATTATTTATACATATAAGTATGTAGTTTAACGTGTCTGTAATATATGAAAGTCCAAATAATAATAAAAGAGTGAATGAAATCCGCCCGTTTGTGCGTAGTATGTAGCAAGAACGGGGAAGGCTGTACAGAGGTCTCCGTGGGTTTAAATTGATCGTCATGAAAAATCTAGGTGAGCATAATTCGATTTTTCCAATATTTGCCTGACTTACCCCTACTTAAGGGGTGGAAACCACCCCTAAAACAAGAAACGTGAAAAATAGTCGATCATCAATTCATTTTCTAATTTTGCTAAATCCTCCGATAGTACCGCGGAGTTAAGAATTGCTATAGGTATTTGATGGTGTCTACATGAATTTAAAATACTTTGTTTTTTAATAGCTCTTGTTATTTGAATAACATGTTTAAGATATTGAAATTGGTTATACATAATTGATAATACCATATTACTTTGTTCATTTTTATTCTTTAAAATTTGATTCTTTGAATTTGTAGTGTATGATTCTAATAAATGGATTCTATTTTCTGTCGCGTTGAAGGCAGTGGGCACAGTCTTCTCGTAATTATTAAATGCTTTTGAGTTTTCTGAAATTTGAGTAAGTGTTTTAGATAGACCCTTATTTAATTTATAAATTTGATTTCTCAAAATATCCTCTCTAGCACGTATCGAGTTTTCTTTGTGTAACTACCCGCAGCACCAATACAACCCTTCACCTAGAAAATCTAACGATCTTTCATTACGATAGTGACTTTCAGGAGTTATTAGAAAATCTTGTAAGTATTTTATATTCCAACTATTTTCTAAAGACGTAACCTCTAAATTACAAGCTTGTGTTAATAGTTGAAATTGTTTTAAAATATAACATTCTGGTTTGTCTTCTGTATGATTAATGCAATTTTTAGGGAATTGCATTTGTTCGCTTTCTTCTTTTCCATACCATATTGCTTCATAATTTAGTCGTATCGTACCCTCGTATGTGACAGTAGAAGGTAGGCTTCTCCAAAAGGCCCCTGCAGAGACCTCCAATTCTTGAGCCATAATTTAACAAATGTACGTCAATAAAGACAAAATGATGAATCTGTTAACACAAAAATGGGATTAATATGCATGATTATTATTACTTGAATCACTGTAATGAAGTGATTTTTAAGTGCCCCGTATTTATTTATTTTATTATTAAAATATTCCGTTAAACTAGTTTACCAGTACTTGAAAGTATCCACGTTGAGAGCCTGTCGACGCTCGAACCCCCAGCCAGCGCGAGGTAAACCGCGTGAACCGAACGCGCACCCATCACCGGTCAGATGCGGCCACCACTACGAAAGGTATGACGTAGATATGCGCGCGTAGTCCAGATTGGGGACTAGTGCGCAGTCGTAAACCTCACAGGCGCATTAGGTCTTCCAACTACCGGCTAGCAAGTTTAGTTGCCGTCCAGCGAGCGAGCCGAGCAGTCCTGTCCGCAGACCAGAAGAGCAGCAGCAGTAGTAAGTCCAGCACACCGCCAGTGCGCAAGTCTCCAAATTCCGCCGGGTGAACTGGTAAGAGAGCGGAACCCGAGAGTTAGTTCCGTCCTGCCGTTCCTAGAAGGAAGACGTGTCCGACCACGAGCACTGGAAGTAAGTAGTTGTAAGTAACACTTGGCTACTCTTAACTCTCGTCCGTTTTACCCGTCTTGTGCTCTGTCTGTCTCACCGCGTGGTTACGCACACGGTTGCCTTGATCACGTGTGTCGATCCTAACTGCGCGTTCAGAGGAAGGGGGCAACCATTAGTCTGAAACGTAGGCCGTTCTCCGTCTGTCTTGCGGCGTGGTGACGCACACGGTTGCCTTGATCACGTGTGTCGATCCTGACTGCGCATTCAGAGGAAGGAGGAAACTCTTTAGTCTGAAACGTAGGCCGTCTCCGTCTTTCTCACCAGACCTGTATTCCGGCGTGGTGACGCACACGGTTGCCTTGATCACGTGTGTCGATCCTAACTACGCGTCCAGAGGAAGGGGGCAACTCTTTAGTCTGAAATGTAGGCCATCTCCGTCCGTCTCACCTGACCTGTATTCCGTCTATCTTGCGGCGTGGTGACGCACACGGTTGCCTTGATTACGTTTGTCGAACCTAACTACGCATTCAGAGGAAGGGGGCAACCCTTTAGTCTGAAACGTAGGCCGTTTCCGTCTGTCTTCCGGCATGGTGAAGCACACGGTTGCCTTGATCACGTGTGTCGATCCTAACTGCGCGTTTGGAGGAAGGAGGTTGCCTTGATCACTCGTTGCTATGAAACGTAGGTCGTAGACTGACTTGTCTTGTCATATTTATTTCAGCGCAACAGTTAGCCGTTCTGCCAGCCTGCCCGAGGAATCATCATGTCTTTAACTTGCTATTAATTGTTCTCTTTCAGGAGTGATTGTAGCCAAGTGTATTAATCAATAGTAGTAATTGCTTTCGCTTATTGCCTGAGTGCTTCCTCCCTCGTGGTATTTAGTCCATAGCTTCCCACCGATTGTTTACTACCGGCCGGCTAACTCAGTAACTCTCTTTCCAGCACCACCAATAACCGCAACCGCATCTGTCCCGCATTTAGCGCTCGTACCGCCCGTTTAACTTGTTTTTGATTGCAATTCCGTTTTTAGTTTTAAGTTAGCATTGTAAAATTAGGTTTGGTATTTAATATATAGATAGTGATATATATTGTGCCTTTTTATTCCGTCCGTCAAGTCTAACTGTTTTCCCTAGACCCGCTGGACATACCGTATCTTCACTGTAGCTGCCTGAGTAGTTGTGTTTCTACAGTTTAAAACAGAAACTGGCGCCCGAGGAACCCGACCGCCGCAGCTGAGGCGTCATAGTGACACCGCGTCGCATCGCACCGTCGCCGACGCGACATAGGTGCGTCACATCACCCTATATGAATCTATAATTGAGTTATTTGGGAATGTTTATGTTATGTACATCTTGACATGTTTGTACTTTATTAACTTTAACCTAAGTATTCTAACTTATACTACTATTTTTACTTAATTTTTTCTATCTATATTTGTAGTGATCTCGGGAGTCCAAGGATCATTATACGGTAAGATGCGACTTATGTGAACAAATTCCCTCTTAGCATTTTTAGTTACCCCTTTTTGGCTTTCACAATTCACATCACTTATTTTCTTAACCACATAATATGGACCAAACCAACGTAATAATAATTTCTCCGATCGACTAACTTTTCTTAAAGGGGTAAACACTTTAACTTGATCCCCTTCTTTAAAGGTCAAATGGCGATGCCGTTGATCGTACCGTACCTTATCTTCACTTTGTCTGTTATAAATGTTTTCCACAGCTAAATTTCTTACGGCGCGAGCATTTTCCCTAATTTGATGCGCATCTACTGAATTGCCAGGTTCCATTAAATTAGCCTCAGTTGGTAGGACAGGATCTCTTCCGTATACTAACATAAATGGGGAGTATTTCGTCGTATCTTGACGACATGTATTATATGCAAAGGTTACAAGTGGTAAATACTCGTCCCAATCTGTTTGTTCAGTGTTAGTGTACATAGCTAGCATGTCTGCAAGAGTTTTGTTTAGTCTTTCAGTTAGTCCATTACAAGCTGGGTGATAGGCTGTTGTAAACTGACTAGCAGTTCCCATATATCGTAACAGTTCCCTCGCCAGTTCTGACCTGAAAGTTTGACCTCTATCACTGAGTAAGCTTCTAGGAGCACCGTGACATGCAATAATTTTTCTGCTTCTGTTTCTGCCAACCGAGTTGCATAGTCCGTTGCTACCACTATAACAGTTTTGCCATTCCTGCTTCTCCTAAACGGTCCTAATATATCAATGCCTACTTTATCAAAAGGAGTACCTATTTGAATAGGTTGTAACAAACCTGCGGGTTTCTTATTCGGTTGCCCCTTCCTGGCATGACAATCTTTGCATCCTTTGACAAATTTTTCTACATCTTTGTATATTTGTCTAATAGTATCTGGTTTTTATTTTATGTAAAGTTTTAGCGATACCTAAATGTCCTGACAATGGTTCTGTATGGTGCCAAAATAGAATTTTCGCTATCAGTGACTTAGGTATGACCAGTAACATATCGCGGCCATCAGGATGTGGATTTATTTTATATCATCCTTCTCCATTCTGAAATTTTTTGCCTTTTTTGCTATGCCTATGGGAATCGACGGATTAGATGCATCTGGCACAGCATCTATGAGTTGTCTCAACTCTGTGTCCGATCTTTGCTCTTTTGCAATATTTGAAGGTATGCTAAGGAATGTCGGGTATGTCCTCTATATCTAGAACGTTCTCTTCTGATTTTAGAGCTGGATTGCGTGATAAGCAATCTGCCGGAATATAATCATATTCCGACAGTTTCAGCGACCATCTCGCTAGTTGCCCTGTGGGGTCTTTCGTTGATTTTAGAAAACATAGTGCATGATGGTCTGCTACTATTTTTATAGGTCTACCATATATTAGGTGCCTCAAGTAACTTAGTGACCATATGCAACCCAGATCTTCCAATGTTGTCGCAGAGTAGTTTTTCTCTTCTTTCGAAAGGCTCCTGCTGACGTACGCTATAGGGTGTAGTTGTTGGTCTTCTCCTTCTTGTAACACAGCACCAATTACTACATAACTTGCATCTACCCTTAATTCACATTCTTTATTAGGGTTGAAATGTTGAAGTACAGGTGCCGCATTTCTTTGGATTTCTCCCCATAAAAACTGTAATTTTCTTTGTTGTCTCATGAAGAGGTCCAGCTATGATAGAAAAATTTTCTATATACTTTCGGTAATAGTTACATAGGCCAATAAAACTTTGAACTTGTTTTATAGTTTTAGGTTCTGGGAAGTTTCTTATTGCCATAAGTTTTTCTTCGTCGGGTTCAATACCCTTGCTACTAACTATATGCCCCAAAATGTTTACCCGTGCCTTTGCATACACGCACTTACTTGGTTTGCACAATCCGAAACTAAGCACGTTAAATTCGTACAGTCGTAGTACTATAAATGCCGTATACTGTTTGAATCCTCCTCTATTCTAACCTGCCAGTACCCACTAAACATGTCTAAAGTTGTAAAATATTTAGCATCACCCAGATATGTTAAAATGTCGTCCATACTTGGTATAGGATAGACAGATTTTTTGTTACATGATTCAATTTTCTGTAGTCAACACAAAATCGTGTTTCCCCCGTTTTTTTTGTTTACTAGTACTACAGGACTAGACCAGGGGGAATGACAAGGACGAATTAAATTATTTTGTAACATATCTGTGTATCTATTATCTCACGTTCGTTCTGTGATACTCTATATGGACGGCTATTAATTGGTTCTGCTCCGCCTATAACTATTTTATGTTCCACCAGATTCGTTAACTCCATCTGTTTTGTTGATTTTAAAAAAAATATCTGTAAATTCTAATAAATTACTTAAATTTTGTTTAAAAAAGTTATTCTCCAAGTGATCCAAGTTGTGATCCTCGAGTGTAACTAATTATTCAGAAACTTCTGAGTACAGTGTTATGGAAGGTAGTTCTTCTTCACATTTTCTTGGTTGTAGAAATCCGAATGTTGAATTTTTTAATAATTTGACCGAATTATGGCCTATATTTTGAAGTTTTATTGAAGCGGTTTGATTTTTCTTTAGTCTTATTGGGTTTTTGCCACACTTCTGAAAAAATAATGATTAATTAAATAAGCCCTTGCGCCAAACGGATCAGTCAAGGGTTATTTTTGAAACTAAGTTTGCCTAACCAAAAAATCTCACACTGAAAAAAGCAGATAAAATAACAAAAATCACACCACTATCGCGCACTTCCGTATTTTTAACGTTTCAAAAATCTCTCTGTTTTCGTTTTCAAAATAGTAATAAAAATATTAAACGTATGTCAAGTGTGAGATTTTTTGGTTAGGCAAACTTAGTTTCAGAAATAACTCTCGACTGATCCGTTTGGCGCAAGGGCTTATTTAATTAATCTTTATTTTTTCAGTGTGGCAAAAACCCAATAAAACTAAAGAAAAACTAAAATTATGCCACAAATAAATAGCTTCAGACAATATCTTAGTGGTTTGATTACACCAATTTGGTTTATTCAAACTTACAAGGGTTCGAGGTACGTATAAATAATTTTTCTTTTTCCCTAAAATACCAATTTTCTACATTATCTTCATCCATACATTCTCCTAGCGTTAAATTTATGTTATATTCCATTTTTAGATGCAATATACAGTTTTCTTGTGACATTACCTTTACTGGTTTCACTACGAAGGGTAATAACTTTAGTTGATTTTCTGCACTGTCCTTAATCCTAGTGCTTTCTAGATCATTAGTGTGTATAAGCTGTGTTTCACTCCCTGCTGTCTCTGACAATGGAAGATTGCATACAATAATGTCTATTCCTCTATCGTTAAATACGCAATACAACATACTTTTGACAGTTTTCTATCTTGTTGCAGATGTACCTTTAATACATGTAGACATTTCCACAAAGTTTTATAAGTGGGTTTTTGCCAATAAAAATGTTGTTATTAGATGATACATTTTTGACCCATGTGTGTAACTGTTGCTACGTCTCCTAGATGTATGTCTTGTTTATATAACAGATCCATAGGAAACCTTTTCTTAAATTGCAGAGCGATTCCTCGTCCCATTTTGACTTGATATGCAATGAGCTAGTGCATAATCTTTGGATATATCAAAAATATCTGAGGTCTTCTCCTCTATTTTTACTTTTGTAATTTTATTTTCATAGTTTATTTTGGAATTAATAAACTTCTGAAAATTTCCATCAGTATCTTTCTTATTTGTTTCATCGTACCGTGATTTTAATTCCAGCTCTTTTGCTTTTGCTATTTTAAACCTTGAGGAGTTTATTTTTCTTTGTTTTTCCCTCCTGCTACTAATAAATATTTCTTCGGAGTATTTATTGTCGAATAATTTTTCAATAGTTCCGCTGCTATAACATTTTCTTAAGCCCCGGTATCTAGCAGCGCCTTAGTGTTTGCATTGTTGACAGAAACATTGACCATTAAAATTCGGGAAAAAACACCATAGCTCCTATTTACGAGGAGCTTAATTTTGTCGTTCCTGTACTTTTGGGTACTGATTACTTCGTTGTTCCCTACACGTCCTGCAAAAAGTCCTATTTTGTTACAAATGTAACACTTTCGTCTACCATCGTGGTGTCTTGTATTAGGTACAACGTTATTTGGCGGAGGATTTGAAGGAGTATTGTATCGTGGGCTGTATGTCATTTGTTGCTGTCCTTTGTTTTGGGGTTGGTTATTTTGAAAATTATTATTGTAGTAGTTTGATTGTCCATTATGCCTGAAATTGTTATTTATTAATCGATTAAAATAATGATTGTTTGTATCCGTTTTATAGTCAAAATTTTGCTTGTTTACTTGTCCCTGCCAAGAATTGTGTTGTCTATTTTGTACTGAATTATGGAAAAATCTAGGATAGGAGGGACGACAGTGATATCCTTGACAATTGATATTTGACAAAAAGGAGGAATGTTAGATGATGGTAACGTAGGTTCCCTATTTTGAGTAGCAATGTCATCTAGTTTATTAATTATTTTTGTCAATTTGCTCCAGTTTATATTATCATCTATTAGTAAGCGGTAATTGTGATAAAAATTTTGGTGTAGTCCGTTTTCAAAATATTTTAGAAAATGGTTGATGTCGAAGGTCGTGTCATATTCCCCAAAAAGTGCTTGTAAGTCATAGTAATATGATGTTAAAATAGCAATTATTGTTTTCTCGTATATAGCCGTTTTTCGCGTTATACTTTCTCCCTCAAACTATTAAAAAACCTAATTCAAGTAATATATCATTTGAGCAATTATCTAGTTTAAGTAAAGCGAATTTAGAAAACGTATCTGAAGAGGTAATTATCAAAATATAAAATTTAAGATTTACACCTAATATACACAACATTCATATGCAATTAGAGTTAAACAAAATAGTTAACCTACAACAATACCAAAAAAAAAAACAGAAAAAAAGCAGGAAGAAAAATATTAAAAACAAAATACAAACAATAAAATATAAGTACACATTTAGATAATTTTTATTATTATTTTTCTTTTTGTTACTAAGTAAACAAACCACGTTTCAACTTATTTGTGAAAGATGTTAATCCAATGCAAAAAATGCCATCATCGCATTCGTTTAAATGTTTGCTTAATCTAGAAATTGCACTAAACTGACCATAATTCGTTTTACTAAAAGGAATTTGAATAAGTTCATTTGATCTTGTATCATACATGGTCACATTTAACTTGAATAAATTCAACAAATGTGGACAATCTATCATACCATTAAATAATTTAAACATAAATATTATATATATATTATTTCTGCGAAGCTCTAAAGATTCTAGGCCTAATAGGTTAAGTTTAGTAATATAGGATACATTCTCATGATTTATGTTAAGTTTATACATTAAAAACTTTACAATCTTTTTATCCACTCTTTCAATGAGATCTATATGACACTTATAATAGGGAGTCCAAGCAATACTTCCATATTCCAAAATACTGCGCAACGAACAATTATATATCATTCTAATTGCTGGAATATTTTTAAATTGTTGGGATTGCCTAAAATCAGACATTTTCAGATTTACTTACAATTAAACGGATATGTGGAATAAATGTTAATTCGTCATTCAATAGGACTCCCAAGTCTGAAATATTAGATACTTTTTAAGCATATTGCTGTCAATGCTATAATTAAATTGTAACACAGCACAGGACGGGACGGGACGGGACGGGACGGGACGGGACGGGACGGGACGGGACGGGACAGGACAGGACCCGGGACGGGACGGGACCGGACGGGACGGGACGGGACGGGACGGGACGGGAAGGGAAGGGACGGGACGGGACGGGACAGGACAGGACAGGACAGGACAGGACAGGACAGGACAGGACAGGACAGGACAGGACAGGACAGGACAGGACAGGACAGGACAGGACAGGACAGGACAGGACAGGACAGGACAGGACAGGACAGGACAGGACAGGACAGGACAGGACAGGACAGGACAGGACAGGACAGGACAGGACAGGACAGGACAGGACAGGACAGGACAGGACAGGACAGGACAGGGCAGGGCAGGGCAGGGCAGGGCAGGGCAGGGCAGGGCAGGGCAGGGCAGGGCAGGGCAGGGCAGGGCAGGACAGGACAGGACAGGACAGGACAGGACAGGACAGGACAGGACAGGACAGGACAGGACAGGACAGGACAGGACAGGACATGACAGGACAGGACAGGACAGGACAGGACAGGACAGGACAGGACAGGACAGGACAGGACAGGACAGGACAGGACAGGACAGGACAGGACAGGACAGGACAGGACAGGACAGGACAGGACAGGACAGGACAGGACAGGACAGGACAGGACAGGACAGGACAGGACAGGACAGGACAGGACAGGACAGGACAGGACAGTTTATTGAACCCAATTCTTACAATATATGTTACATAGGTATATGTTGTTAATTTATTTTACTACGCACCTGGTTCCGAGTGAAATCGTGGTGTGCTAGAACAGTGTTACATATGTAATATCGTTTGCAAGGGTTACCTGTCTGAACTTGAACACAATAAAACTAATCTATAAAACAAAAATTTAAACAAATCAAAGGATAAAACCGAGCGATTTACTATATTTATTTATCAATTGTCGTCGAGTCATGGCTAGCGCCGCACGTACTTTTGAGGCGGATGATGTTTATTGTAAAAAATGCAAAAGTAAAGTAGGTTCATTTGTGAAATGTGTTTCATGTGAGAGTTGTTATCACTCTAGCTGTGCTAAACAGTTAAAATACCAAGTTGTGGATAAATTATTAGTGAAATGTTGTGGTAAATCTGATGACGCCGAATGGACTGATTCATCAGATATAGGCTTTTTTAATGCCATTGAAAATTTGGCTTCCTCAGCAGATAACAAAGTTGACATGCATATTTTCAAATATGTTATTAAACAAAAGGATCTGCTGATTTTTGAATTAAGGAACAAAATTAAACTATTAAATGACCAGCTGTATTCCTTAAAAAGTAAAAGTGAACAAAAACCTTCTATAAAACCTGACGATGCCGACAATAAAAACTTAAAGTATGTTAAAAATGCCACTAGTAGTGGATTATCCTCTACTGTAGTACGGGAGATGAATGGCAAAAATAAGATATCTGCTCAGGATGTTAGTAAAGCTATAAAGAATGCTGAAACCTACATGAAAGACAGTGATGTTTTAACTAGTTGTGACACTGCGAATACGATACAGAATGTCGAAAATGATAATATAGAAACCTGGAAAAAGGTTACTCATAAGAGAGTAAAGAAACCTGAAAAAAAGTTGATAGTTGGCAAATTTGGTGGTCCATCGACGGTTGAGGGTGTAGATAGAACTTCAGCTTTACATGTTTTCAATTTAAAACCAAATACGACGGCTAGTGATCTGCAATCATTTTTATGTAGTAGTTTTCCAGAGGTAATGTGCACGCCTCTGAATTCCCGTTACCCCGACCGATATTCTTCTTTTAAAGTCCTTATATCGAGAACTAATTACGATAAAGCTATGGATGCTTCATTGTGGCCCAATAAAGCTTATGTCCGTGATTTTTTCGAGTGGAGGACTTCGAGGCAGCAGAACACTTAAATGTTGGCTCGTGTGCTGATACCAGTCATGTTGCGGAACCTCACGATATAATATTTAGGATTTTGCATTTAAATGCTCAGTCGCTTGCAAATAAGATGGAAAAATTGGAAATTCTTCTCGCTAATGAGAATCGGACTGTTCTTAGTATCGTTGAACACTGGTGCTGTGAAGATGAAATACCTACTATGGTTATCCCAGAGTATAACTTAGTAACAAGCTACTGCCGTCCTTCCCGTGAGCATGGTGGTACCACAATATATGTGAACAATAACTGTACAGCCGAAAGTATTAATGTGCGAGGGTTTCGTGTGGAAATGCACTTTGAGTGTAGTGCAGTTAAATTAGTTGTTGGAAAGAAAAATATATGTGTGCTAAGTATGTATCGTCCCCCAACAGGTGACATCCATCTGTTTCTAAATCAACTTTTTGATACTTTAGAATTATGTAATAAACACTCTGTCGAGATATTTATTTGTGGCGACTTAAAAAATAATTATTTGGTAAATAGCCCAACCAAAGAGCTCTTTGATGATTTGCTTTTATGTTTTAATTTGAGGGTCACCTCTATGACCCCTACTAGAGTTGCTACTAATTATTTGGGCCAAACAAGTATTAGTAAGGTTGACTATATACTAACCAATGTTGAACTTTCGTGTTGTAAGGCGAGTGTATATGAACCCATTTTAGTGACCACATAGTTTGTAGTTTAAATTATTCTATATAATTTATCAATTTGAACTTAAATAATTTTGAACCTACTTACAAGGAATTTAGAGATCTTTCAGATGATAATCTTAAACATGTGTCTTGTGCTCTAAGTATGATTAGCTTCAATGACATTTACTCACAAGATGCTAACAACAGCTTTAGTAACTTTATGGATATATTATATCATGTGTTAGATTCGATCTGTCCAGTAAGACGCTATTATAACAGAAAACAGACGCAACTAAACTGGGTTAGTCCTGACGTAATACAATCAAGTCAACAGTTAAAAAAATTATATTGGCTTTATAAAAACATAGGGAGTACTGATTTTCATTTAAATTACAAGAAAGCTAAAGCCAGCCACAACATTCTCTTAAAAAAGGCAAAATTAAACTTCCATGATAAGCTTATCAGTAAATCTACCAATAAATGCAAAACTATATGGAACATAGTGAACAGAAAAACGGGTCGTAAGAGAACTAGAAAGAATATCACTCTGAATATAGATGGAGAACGTTACCCAGACTGCAAACAGCTGGCTGGTGCTTTTAGCGAATACTTTGCGAATATTACTGAAACCAAATTACGTAACCACTTTAGCAATTTTAAACCAATCAGTTGTACAACCTCAACTATACTAATCGATACATTTTATTTCTATCCTGTTGATGGTAATGAAGTATTTGCAATCATTTGTGGGTTAAAAAATAAAATCAGCACTGGCACAGATAATTTGTCAGTGAAATTACTTAAGAAAATATTGTACCATGCAGTCGACCATATTGCATATTTAATTAACTTGTCTGTTACCAGCGGTAAATTTCTAGAATTATTGAAAACAGCAACTGTTATTCCCATTCACAAAAAAAACGATCCGGAGGACATTGCCAACTACAGACCTATATCATTGTTAAGTGTTTCCTCTAAGGTATCTGAACGTACAGTATTAAACAGGATTACAGTTTTTTTGGAAAAATACAAAATAATGACCAACTGTCAACATGGATTTCGCACAGGTAAATCTACCCAGTCAGCGGTGTGCAGTCTAACAGAAACTATTTATAAATTTTTAGATGATGGTAAACAGGTAGCAGGTCTGTTTTTTGATTTAGCTTGCGCCTTTGATTGCTTAAATATTTCACTTATCAAAATCAAATTATTTAAAATTGGTTTCAGAGGGATATTCTTGGATTGGATAATTCAGTTTTTATCTAATCGATCCATGCATGTTAAAATTAATAATGTCACATCCGATTGCAAAAGTATTAACCTGGGGGTGCCACAGGGATCGGTCCTGGGCCCATTGATTTTTCTTTTATTTATTAATGACCTGCCTGCTTACATGGATTCAGTTGCTTTAACTCTATTCGCCGACGACACATCTGTTGTGGTTTCGGCTTCAACACATGAGGAACTCATTACAATTTGCGAGAACTGCATCGCGTGTTTTGCCAATTGATGTACATCCAATAGTCTGATTTTAAATATTGATGAGACAAAAATTATTTATTTTCATAACAAATCAATAGACACCAAATTGTACCTGGATTTTAATGACACTGTTTTGGAATCATCTGAGAGTATCAACTTTCTAGGAGTTCATCTTGACTATCAATTGAAATGGGTGAATCATATAAACGCTTTGTGCGCAACATTAAATAAATCTTATTACGCTATATCCAGTATTAAAAAAACTATGCCTTTGTGTGCTTTATTAAATGTTTAAGACATCTGACATTATTATTATTATTATTATTATTATTATTATTATTATTATTATTATTATTATTATTATTATTATTATTATTATTATTATTATTATCATTATCATTATCATTATCATTATCATTATATGGGGCCTCGTCTCGTAAATAATTATTGTAGTTCCCCTATTCCCGTACTACCGCCACAAGTTTTTAAAGCAGAAGGCGTCCCCTCCACCTTCCACGTTACTATCCGTCTCAACCGTAGATAAGCCTCTCATTCTTTGTTTTTGTGCGGACCGCTACACATCGCGCGTGATAAATTTGGCTAGTACGTTATTATACGATTTGATATCGTATACATCTACGATTTGAGATCGTAATGGGGAAGCATTCAAGAAAGAGGCGGAGGGACAGCGGCAGTTCCTCAGACGAGGAAATTGTGCTTCGAAAAAAGCTAAAACGGCTGCAGAAGCGGTTAGGCAGGATGGAGAGACGCAGTAACGCAAAGGCCTCGCCCTCGCCCACTCAACAAAGGCGCTCGGTGTCACCGGCGTTCTCTAGGACAAATTCTGTCTCTGTGGGTTACACTGAGTTTGAGACTCAAAGTGGAAGCGGGAATTGTTATGACAACAATAGTCTTGATGACGATCCCGTTGGCTACACACCTGTGTCTTTAGACCCACAAGGTATGTGGTAATAAGTATACCTTTTACAGTTAAGTTTATGATAAACTTTTATTTGATTCTATGAAGGATCATTGAATAATAAAGTTCGTTGTGATAACAAACGTGAATACTGAATAATACTTAGAGTTATTATTTTTTGAATACAGAGGCGTAGCGAGTGCAGGTAACAGAGCTCGTTTAAAAAAACTAAATAAATAATTAAATAAAAGTAAAATAGAGGTATACACGTGTGTATATATTTATACAATATTATTAAATATTACTGTGTACACAATTTTTACCTGACACGACACTAAGTCTGTGCTTCATTTCAGACGAACTAGTTGGTCCGAAGGCTAAACCTGTTAGTGAAAACAGTACAACTCCTTCTCAACCGTTGGCCTCGGACCTAAATCAAACGGTACTATCAATACTGGGGTACGATGTAACACCCACCCAAAATATTTCGCCGCCTTTTCAGAATGAGGTCGCTTTGAGCTGGACCAACATTCTTCAAAAAGGGATGACTGATGAAGACCGACTTACTGTATCAAACAAATACTTACCCCCTGAAAATTGTACCCTGCTAAAAGCACCAAAAGTAAATCCGGAGGTTTTGTCGGTTACCAGGGATGTTGTAGCCCGGAGAGACAACAAAATCGCTGATCTGCAAAACCAAGTGGGTTCAGCTTTAACAGCGTTAGGGCAAGCGTTGACAGCATTTCTCAAGGATAAGGATATGGAGAATGGCAATATCTCCCTTGTTCAATATATTAGTGATGCCAGCCGCCTCTTATTGGATTTCCACCATAAACAGTCAAAGTCCCGTCGCGAACTAATTAGTTTGGATCTGAAAAAAGAAGTCAGGGAGACCTTATCCAATGGACAGGTGGACGGTTGGCTCTTTGGCGACAAACTTGGAGAACGGATAAAAGTATCCAAGGAAATGGAACGCTCAGGCCTGGAACTAAAGCCCTCAAGACCTAAATTAAGTAACAAAAATGCTTTTAGCACAAATGCAGTACAAAAGTTAAACTCCAGGCGTCCACTCCGTCCTCAGGGGGAGTATCGGGGTGGACGAGCTCGTACAATGCAGACCCCCGGTCCCAGTCGCCGCATGAAACCATATCAACAAGAAAGGAGGGAGGTGAAGAAGGAAGCACGCAGGGAGAAGTACATCAGGCAGAGACAATAACAGAAAACAAGGTAGGACACCCTGTTGTCGCTGGCCGACTAAAATCCTTTTATAAAACGTGGGAAAAGTTTACAAGAGACAAGAATGTTCTCTCTTATATAAGGGGTTTTAAAATTCCTTTTTTGGCCAAACCAACCCAAAAGTTTGTTCCAAAAGAACCGGCGTGGTCAATTAAGGAAAGTACCATATTAGTTGACTGTGTGTCCCAATTACTCAGATCAGGTGCTATAAACAAGGTATACCCTAGCCAAGGGCAGTTTATTTCTAACGTATTTGCTGTTCAAAAATCTGACAAGTCATATAGATTGGTTATTAACCTAAAATCTCTTAATCAGTTTGTAAGAGCGGATCATTTTAAATTGGAAGATCAGAGAACAGTGGCACGTCTGATTCAACAGGATATGTTCTTAGCAACATTAGACCTTAAAGATGCATATTTCTTGGTCCCTATTAGCGAATCTGACAAAAAATATTTAACCTTCAAATTTCAAGATAATCTATATCATTTTAACGTTCTTCCGTTTGGCCTAAACTGTGCACCACTAATTTTTACAAAACTATTAAAGCCTGTATTAGTATTTTTAAGGAAGAGACAATTCATGTCAGTTGTTTACTTAGACGATTTTTTGTTATTAGGCGCCTCGTACTCCGATTGCCTAAATAACGTTAAGTTAACAATTCACACCCTAGAAAACCTTGGCTTCATTATTAATTACACAAAAAGTAGACTTCTGCCAGTACGTAAGTGCCAATATCTGGGGTTCATATACAATTCCATAGACTTAACGATTTCATTACCTAATCAGAAAATCTTAGCCCTTATTAAATTAATTACGGACGTGATGCGCCGCAAAAAATGCGTAATTAGAATATTCGCAAAAGTAACGGGAAAATTGGTATCTATCTGTCCCGCAGTTCGGTATGGCTGGATACATCTAAAACCATTTGAAAGGGCAAAATACAGAGCCCTTAAGAAGTCACAGGGTGATTATAATAAGATAATGGAAATACCAGATAATATTTCAAATGAGGTTAGTTGGTGGCTAAACAAGATTCCGTTAGCTAGGAACACATTAAAGAGCCCAAAATTTGAGATTGAAATTTTTTCCGATGCATCTTTGACTGGTTGGGGAGCCCACTGTGCAGGAATCTCATCTCACGGCCTTTGGTCCCGAGATGAAAGCAAAATGCATATTAATTTCTTAGAGCTGAAGGCAGCATTCTTTGGAATTAAATGTTTTGCATCAAATCTACATAATACTAATATTTTATTACGCATAGACAATACTACTGCCATAGCATACGTAAATAAAATGGGAGGCGTTCGTTTCCAAAACTTAAATAAATTATCTTATGACATTTGGCAGTGGTGCGAAAACAGAGAACTATATATTTTCGCTTCTTATATTAAATCGTCAGAAAATAAAGAGGCCGATTTAGCATCACGTCAATTGAGTTTGGAAACAGAATGGGAACTTAATGACATTTATTTTGATCAAATTATCTCTTCTTTTTTCGAGCCCGAGATTGATATTTTCGCCAGCAGGATTAATCGGAAATGTGAAAAATTTGTCTCTTGGCATAAAGACCCAGAAGCAGTACAGATTGATGCTTTTACCTTGAACTGGGGCCAGCTGAAGTTTTACGCATTTCCTCCGTTTTGCATGGTACTAAAAACTTTACAAAAAATTATAGAAGACGGGGCCCGCGGCATCGTAGTCGTACCTCAGTGGCCGGCACAGCCGTGGTACCCCACCTTCTGTTCTTTATTAGTCGAAGACCCCATTATTCTAAAGCCCAATATAAATTTGTTGCTTTCTGCCAATAGATTAATTCCACATCCGTTATGGCCCCAACTTACCCTGGTGGCGGGTGTCTTATCAGGGAAGCCCTACGGTTGAAACTAATCCCGGAAGCTGCCGCTGACATATGCGTGGCATCGGTAACAGCATCAACACACAGACAATATGATTCGGGATTAAAAGCATGGTGGAATTTCTGCAACAGTAATGAAGTAAACTTATTTTCCGCTTCGGTACCAGAAGTTCTAAATTTTTTATCATTTTCTTTCAAAAAAGGAGCGTCCTATGGTACATTAAATAGCTATCGCTCAGCCATCGCACAAATTTTAGGACCTGATATGGCTCAAGATTTTAGAGTAAAGCGTTTCTTCAAAGGAGTTCTTCAATTAAGACCAGGGCAACCTAAGTATAGTAACACCTGGGACCCTAGTACGGTTCTAAACTATACAAGGAATCTTAACAACGAAGAATTTTCTCTTGAACATCTTACTTATAAACTGGCTATTTTGTTAGCCCTGGCTTCCGGTCAGAGGGTACAGACTTTATCTCTAATCGAGACTCATAATATAAAAAAACTGGATAAAACTATCGAAATTAGAGTCCCACATAGAATAAAAACATCAGGTAAAAATAAGTTACAACCTATCATAGTTTTACCATTTTATACTGAGGACAGTAGGGTATGTGAGCAACTACTCTTTTACATTACTTAAACAGAACGAAAGACTTAAGATCAAACAGTGCTGAATGCAATAATCTATTCTTAACGTTTAAAAAACCACACCACAACGCAACCACTCAGACTATATCTAGGTGGATTAAAAAGATTATGCAAGAATCCGGAGTGGATATCTCACAGTTTTCTTCACACAGCACACGTCACGCTGCCACATCTGTAGCTTTTAGAAAAGGCATTTCCCTTGATACCATTAGATCAGTAGCAGGCTGGTCTGAAGGTTCGAAGACATTTGCTGTTTTCTATAATCGACCTTTACAGGATCAATCTACCTTTGCTCAGGTTATATTAAGCTCATGATTGTTTATAAGTTCATAAACATTCTTTATTATATACATTACTATAAGAGTTTCTTCTCAGTTGTTTATGTTATGGTACATTTTGCATTGTTTTACACATTATGTTGCTTATGATAAATATTTAGGTTTGTTAAATATTGTTACAATATCTAGATATTATATGCTCTAGAAGGTTATATATCTGTCATTATGTCAGAATAAATTGTGCTAAGAATAATGACTGACTTTTAATACTATTTTCAAGGATGTTGAGAACTTTAAACATCTACAATAATTATTTACGAGACGAGGCTCCATATAATTGATAGATCAAACGAACTTACCTTAAGTGAAGTTCGATCCTAATTATATGGGGCTTCGTCGAAGTAAATAAGTCCCACCCAACCCTAGGTTCTTCTTGTTTTCTTTTTTTTCCCCTATATTCTCAACAGTTTTGAAAATGTGTCTTTAAAGAAATGAGAGGCTTATCTACGGTTGAGACGGATAGTAACGTGGAAGGTGGAGGGGACGCCTTCTGCTTTAAAAACTTGTGGCGGTAGTACGGGAATAGGGGAACTACAATAATTATTTACTTCGACGAGGCCCCATATAATTAGGATCGAACTTCACTTAAGGTAAGTTCGTTTGATCTATCAATTATCATTATCATTATCATTATCATTATCATTATCATTATCATTATCATTATCATTATCATTATCATTATCATTATCATTATCATTATCATTATCATTATCATTATCATTATCATTATCATTATCATTATCATTATCATTATCATTATCATTATCATTATCATTATCATTATCATTATCATTATCATTATCATTATCATTATCATTATCATTATCATTATCATTATCATTATCATTATCATTATTATTATTATTTATATTTACTTTAGAAAATAGTCTTTATACAATGTAATAATTTACATAAACAAATTGGAATTTTCTTTAATAAAAATTGTTGCTTTCTTCAAGAACAAATTATAGTTGTTTATACGCCTTATTGAAATTGGAATAATATTATATATATTTGGGCCAGTCAAATTTATGTGTGTCTTATATAGAGTTGAAAATGGATGTGGTACAGTAAGGTTTCGATGAGTCCTTTGCCTTGTTGCATGTAAATGATTTATGTTTTTCACCGTTTTATTTTTATAAATTTTGTCACATTAATAAAATATAATTCCTTGAAACAAACTACTCCTGAATCAAGAAAAAGCAGATCTGTAGGATATATTTGCGCTTGATTAAGTTTAATTTTGAGTATCCATTTTTGAGTAACTTTGACATTTTTTAGTTGCCTGTTGTAAGATCCTCCCCATACAATTATTCCATATGTCAATAAAGATTCAACTAGTGATTTATAAGTTAATTTTAATGTGTGATATGGTAAAATTTTACGCAATTTATAGAAAACATGTACAAGTTTTGTAAGTTTCATATTAAGATAATCTGCATGACTACTCCATTTTAAATTTTTATTTAATATTATGCCCAAATATTTAATTTCGGAGGTATTATTTATTTCATTTGTACATGATCAGTTTATTAAATTACACCTAGCATGAAATATTAACTTTTCTATATGTGGCTGACTTTTTAAATTGTTTGTAAACGATATAAATTTTGTTTTTGAGTAATTAAATTATAATCCAGCCAACACTTAATTTGGTATAACCCTTTTTCACTATTTTTAACTACATCAGACCAGGTACGCTAATGGAATATTAGAACCGTATCATCAGCATAAGACACTATATTACCAAATATATCTAATTTCATCATATAATTAATATAAAGTAGAAACAGTTGTAGACCTAAGATTGTTCCTCGTGGAACGCTATATGTTATTGATCTTGGTGTACTAAATGAATTATTTACTTTCACAATTGCTTGGCGATTCGACAAATAACTTTTTATCAAAACTAATGCATGACCCTTAATTCCATAATGGTCTAGTTTATTTAATAGTTGTTAATTAAATAATGAATTAAAAAATAATTTTTAATTTAATAAAAATCAGTGTTGGACATTTTTTTTCTTTAAAAATATCCAGCAGTGGCGTTCGGTGAGGCTTCTGGTATGTCATATCTCAATAACCAGACATGGAACCCAAACCAAACATTTGGATATATATACTGTGGTCATATAGACAACTTTTTTAGAAGGATAACCTTTTTACAGTTTGCGAAAAAAAGTTAAAAAATTTGCTGCCTCATCTAGGAATTTCCAATTGGCGTATTTAATCTTTCTGAAATATATTTTTTCACATATTAGATGTAACTTTGTCCATGTTATTTAAAATTTTATTAAAAATTTATTAGTTCGTTAGTTTTTAATAAAATTAAAAAATAAATATCACACTAAAATTATAGAGCCGATTTTGAAATTCCTAGATGAGACAGCAATTTCTTTATAACTTTTTTGTAAACTGTAAAAAGGTTCTCCTTCTAAAAAAGTTGTCTATATGGTCACAGTAAGTAAGTCTGCTATTATTTATGTACAAATCCGTAAAAACTTTATTCTTCAAGATAATCAAAAGAATTTTTTTTTATTTTAAATGACCTGGCCTCTGACCCTACCACGGCATTTAAGATAGCGATCCACCACCTCCTATGATTTAAACCCCCGAAATTCATTAAAAACGTTTAGCAATTTTTTTAATTTAAAATCCGATAAGGTGGTGATATTTAGGATCCCTCAAAATCCCTATGTGTGAAATTTGAACAAAAATTATACAGTGTTTTCTTCTACACGTTCATAAAGTTTTATTTTTGTAAAAATTCATAAAAACTTTATTTTTCAAAATAACGCAACAAATATTTTTTTGATATTAATGTCTTTGAAAACCGCTACTTCTAATCCTACCACAACGTTTAACATGGCGATCCAAGGCCTGCTATGATTAATTTTATACCCCTCGTTTTCAATAAAAACGTTTAGCTATATTTTATTTTAGCGCATTACAAATTCGGTATTTGGTTTTGAGGGGGGTTGTGATCAACCCCATCTTATCAGATTGTAAATCAAAAATTCTCTAAACGTTTATATTAAATTTCGGGGGTATAAAAAATTATAGCAGACCTTGGGTCGCCATAGTAGGATCAGAACAAGCAGTTTTCGATGTTATTTAAAACATTAAAATAATTGTTGCGTTATTTTGGAAAATACAGTTTTTACAAATTTTTATAAAAATATAACTTTGAAAACGTGTAGAAGAAAACACTAATATGTATAATTTTTGTTCAAATTTTACACAGGGGTTTTGAGGGGTCTTAATTAACACCACCTTATCAGATTTTAAATAAAAAAAATCGTTAAGCGTTTTTATAGAATTTTGGGAGTATAAAAAAATCATAGCAGGTATTGGATCTCCATCTTAAATGCCATGTTAGGGTCAGAGGAAGCGGTTTTCGATGTTATTTAAAGAAGAAGAGATTTCTTGAACAAATTCTGTTCACTGACGAGTCTTCCTTTTCTATTCATGGGCATCACAATCCATCTACTGCTGTAGGTTACTCGAGCGAAAATAACACTTGAGTATTGCACAACGAACACAGTATCCTCAGAAGGTTAATGTCTGGGCTGGAATTTTAGGAAATTCCATCGTAGGTCCCTTTTTTATTGACGGCAATTTAAATGCCGAAAAATATCTTAACCTTCTGAGAGAGCAAATTATTCCTACACTTCGAAGGCTGAATATTAATTTAAATGAAATTTGGTACCAGCAAGACGGTTGCCCCGCTCATAATGCGATAGTGGTTCGTAACTTTATAGAAGTTACCTTCCCCGATTGCATTATTAGTGGAAGGGGTTCAATTAAATGGCCACCTAGATCTCCCTATTTATCCCCAAACGATTTTTTCCTTTGGGGATACATCACTGAAAAAATTTATCGGCACAAACATGAACGTGCCGGTACTTTGGATGAGCTTCGTGCAAAAATAGCCGAAGCGGCAAACAATATTCCAGTTCAAATGTTGGAAAACACTCGTCGAGAGTTTTACAACAGACTGGGATATTGTTTGGCACAATCTGGTGGCATATTTGAGCCCCTTATAAGGCAACAAACAAGTAATTATTTTTTGTATTAGAATTATTATTTATTTTAATTTATTTATATTAGAATTGTTATTTATTTTTATTAGAATTATTATTTATTTTCTTTACGGAATTCCATTATTTATTTGTTTACCAAAGAAAATCAGTTTTATTTCGCCCCAGACGGCAAAAAAGACCAAACAAACAACGAACTAAAAGAACACGTATGCAAGTCGTAATGTTATTGTTTCGCATTCCAAAGGATCAACACACCCTACGAACGATGGCATAGTACTGATCTTTGAAATTGAAATTTAATGAAATCGCGAACAGGCGAGCGCTGGTCTGTCGTCCGGGGAGCCGGCCGACAGAGTAGAGGAGTACTGACTAAGCCCGCCCTGGCGTGCGTCATCTTCCCACCAATGCTCCATGCATTTGAAATGTATGTAATAGAATCTCCCCATGATCGGTTAAATATTTTCCCTATCTGTATAAGAAGGTGATAAGGAACAACGAGCAACTGCAGACAACGTTGTTTCTAGGTTATTGCCCTTCATCAGCGCAGTGCAGCTTAAACAAACAAGAAGGAAAAAAAAGAAGGGCAAATGTCACGACTACACAGGAGAATGACCAGCAGCCACCTATCCCTAATTTGCAGCATCGTGCCACACGGCCTCGGTTTTGAGGACAAGAGTAGCAGTCGCTGCGGAAGAGAGTCCAGCGACTACTGTGTCAGGGTCTCAGTCAGAACAATACAAGAACAAAATGAATTAAGCGGATCGCAAACATACAAGATAGAAAACATTTAGCGGCTAAATGATCCAGAAAAGAAGGTGATAAGGAACAACGAGCAACTGCGGACAACGTTGTATCTAGGTTATTGCCCTTAATCAGCGCAGTGCAGCTTAAACAAACAAGAAGGAAAAAAAGAAGGGCAAATGACACGACTATACAGGAGAATGACCAGCAGCCACCTATCTCTAATTTGCAGCATCGTGCCACACGGCCTCGGTTTTGAGGACAAGAGTCGCAGTGGCTGCGGAAGAGAGTCCAGCGACTACTGTGTCAGGGTCTCAGCCAGAACAATACAAGAACAAAAGGAATTAAGCGGATTGCAAACATACAAGATAGAAAACATTTAGCGGCTAAAGGATCCGGAAAAGAAGGTGATAAGGAAAAACGAGCAACTGCGGACAACGTTGTTTCTAGGTTATTGCCCTTCATCAACGCAGTGCAGCTTAAACAAACAAGAAGGAAAAAAAAGAAGGGCAAATGACACGACTACACAGGAGAATGACCAGCAGCCACCTATCCCTAATTTGCAGCATCGTGTCACACGGCCTCGGTTTTGAGGACAAGAGTAGCAGTCGCTGCGGAAGAGAGTCCAGCGACTACTCTGTCAGGGTCTCAGCCAGAACAATACAAGAACAAAAGGAATTAAGCGGATCGCAAACATACAAGATAGAAAACATTTAGCGGCTAAAAATGAAAACTGTGTAGTCGTGTCATTTGCACTTCTTTTTTCTTCCTTCTTGTTTGTTTAAGCTGCCTGCGCTGATGAAGGGCAATAACCTAGAAACAACGTTGTCCGCAGGTGCTCGTTGTTCCTTATCAGTTTATCACCTTCTTTTCCGGATCCTTTAACCGGAAGACGAAAAATTCTATAAAAATTTATTTTACTAACAAATATAAAAAAATTTTATCATTGAAATGGTTATTATTATTAGTATAGAATATATGTGAATTGTTAGTTTTGAAATTATGTAGTCTAAAGTATATCTTGAGAAACCTATTATCATATTTAAAGACCAAATTATGCAAATTTTATTAAAAACTATTTCTAAAATTCTATCAAATTGACTACATATAAATGAACAACATAAAATACATTAATTAGAAACCTAGACATAGGCATATTAATAAAAAACTTAAAGATCATAGATTAATCATATATGCATATCACTAGACAAAAAGATCTGTAAATGAAAATGGTTCAATAAAAAGATGAAAATTTCCAATGGAAGAATTTATGACAAGTCGAACTGTTAAAATGGCTACACAGTAAAATAATCAACACCTCTGACTAGAGTCTGAAAAACACAAAATAAGGAATATTTTACAATATAGATGAGTAAAAATTGTTATATATCTGTAATTTCAGTTTGTAAGCTTAAAAATACAATTAGTGAAGTGCAAAGTGTAACGTAAAGAATCCCAGCCAGCACAGCAACGTACTGACGATGTACTTTTAAAGTGCATCTAGTACATGCGATGTCGCAACAAAAGTAGGTAATGTTTATGTTGCATAGAAGGACATACAATCACCAAATGTCCTCCCTGGTGCACCTTAAAAGTACATCTCGGTGAAGTATTGTTGTGACCTTTGTGAGACATCATGTTCCTGGTAATATACTTAAGGGATGTCCGTAAAATATCGTTACTAATGTAATGCCAACATTCCATTATGAAGTACTTATTATGTACTTGTCGGACATTTAAAAACTATACATTACAATCTGTTGATACATATTGGCAATGAATTTAAGGCATATGTTTCTAATATTACTATTTATGGTAATTATTTACATCAGCGGAAACCTCCCCGATCAAAATTTCTGGAGAGGTTTCCCCTAATGTAAATAATTATCATAAATAGTATAATATTAGAAACATATGCCTTAAATTCATTACCGATATGTATCAACATAATATAATGTAGCTTTTATAAATAGTTACTACTTTTGCAATATTAACATTCTACTTGGACTTGGAAGTATTAAGGATATTATAATGTCTAATGTTTATGTAACTGATTTATGGTATAATTTTTGTTAATGGTAAAATAAGCAGAAATAAAAGTGACATAAATAAAAAAAAACATTTTATTAACAAAAAACTAAGTTTTAATAAATTAAAAAATAATTTAAAAAATAAATAAATCCATTTTAAGTAAGAAGAAGCTGAAGACAAAAATTAGGAACATAGGGGGTGATATAATGGGTCTGATGAATAAAAGGTAGCAAATGCTTCTACTACATATTTTTGAAGCAAAACCTTCGATATACATGATTAATATTTTCGGAGCATTTGCATCATCTTTGAAGTAAAAGCATTTACTTTGTTAGAAGCAAAAGCTATAGCAAATATGAATAAAACCATTTATATGAATAAAACTACCGTGTTTACCATTAATGTAGCATTTGCTTTAATAAAACTGAAGGTACCTCAGTAGTAGAATTCGCGTGTCTGAAGCAGCATCTAAATTGTGAACTATGTTTTTAAATCAAATTAGAGCAGAAAAATATTACAAAAAACGAACAGAAATATTATCAGGTGATTATAGAAGGCTCTTCCGTTTTAATGTATTTAAGAAAATGTACATTGGTTAGCCAATTATTTTATTGGGGAACAGTATGAAAAACGAGGAGGCGCTCTATCAGCTGCCCAAAATATGAAAGTTTTTTTAAGGTACATATCTGATCCTGGTTACCAAAACAGTGTTGGTGAAGTCATTGGAATAAGACAAAGCACTGTGTCAAAAACAATTACTGAAGTGACAAATAAAATAATGGCCAAGTCAAATGTATGGATTAAATTTCCTTGTTCCGCGGAAGAAATTAGAGAAGCGAAGCAACTTTGGCAGGAATAATATAATTTTCCTAGTGCAATAGGAACACTGGATTGCACACATGTGCGAATTCCGAAACCTTTGGACTACGGAGATGAATATATGTAGGTTATCGTTGAAACACGTCACGTAGACAAACAATCTTTATTGCCACTCTTGATAATACAAGAAATATCCTTCAAACCAATTTCACAACTGTCAACGCTTTACTTTGCCGTTTGTCACTCGCGTTTGGCTGCTCAATATAAACTGACTCCAGCGTCGAAAATGATCTACTTATATAGGTTTTTAAAGTTCTGGAAGATTCTGAGATCTCGAGAACGTGTCGAGAAACAAATAGAATATAGCCTGGAATATTCCGAAAAACGTCAAAATAAAGCCATCACAAAAATTCTAAATTCTAACATAAACAGAAACGTGATTTACAAACTAACGAGGTAGGTGAGCTTCAATTATAAATTCTAACGTAAACAGGAACATAATTATCAAACTAAAAGGTAGGTGAGCTTCCGTAACAATATTCCAGAGAAAAAGCTGCTCGGGAAATGTTTTAACTGTAAGGAAAGTGGTCATACTTGGAGCAAATGTCCAAAAAAGTTACTACGATGTGATCAGTGCAAACGAATTGGTCACGTGGCAAAGGATTGTCGATCAAATAAACAGACAGCCCATTTGGCTCACGTAACCAAGGTGAACCATAATGAAAAATATTTTTTCGATTGTTTAATTAATGGGTCAGGCATCGAGAGCGTTCGTAGACCCCGGGTGTGCACCGGAAACGATACGAGATGATGTTGCCAAGGATTTGGATTGGATCGGTCAGTGGTCGCGCGGTTTGAGGCGTCAGTACTTGAATCGAGGTGACTGGATCGCTGTGGGTTCGACCCCCGCAGCCGGTAGACCGTATATAAGCTATATTCGTGGAGAGATTGGCACCCTCTCTGCGGGTATGGTAGGGCGGAAGAATGTTGGCTTGGGTCAATGTGAGAGATTGATACCGGTTGACATTTGACTACTCCCCTAATTAATGAGGTTTTCCAGGTTTCCCTCATTCTTGCACTGAATAGTGGTTAGGGTCTACCAACGTAAGTCGTTCCTTGGCGCCTGCTTAATAATAATATGCCGCCCCCTCTCCCGCACAAGTCTTCGACTTCTGGGCTAATCCTCGTGATTAGAATGAGGGGTAGAGATATTATTATTATTATTATTTGGGTCTTAGTTGGAAACCGTGTGAGGTGGTCATCAATGGATATGGAGGTGGATCTATATTTGCCCTAGCAGAAACCACTTTTGAATTAAAGATTGATGAAGCAACTCAAACGGTAAAAGCTTTGATCGTACCTGCGAGTTTTCAACGGATACCAGTGATAGTAGGGCAAGAATTTCTTAATAAAGAAGGAACTGTCTTTGTAGTTAATGGTGACGAGGTCAGAGTACTGGAACAAGGAAGTACACAATTAAATATGGATAATATTCCCAAAAGAAAAGTCACTCTATGGGCAAAAGAGGCAGGTACTATGGCATTTGTTGCAGTTCAATCAAAGGACACTGACTGTGGCGTTTGCTATGTAGAAGGCCGGTACAGAGGCGACCCTGACCGAGAAAATTATATCGAAGAATGTATCACTGATTGCAATCGATTTGTTAGCATTGCTAATGTATCAGTAGACGCATTAATCATTTCCAAGAGTCAGATGAGGTAAGTGCCAATTATGTCCAGACTAATATTCAAAAATTGTTCAGTTATTCTGATATAGACAATTTATGCAATCTATCTCTTTCCCAAAACGAGCGTCAAAAATTATTAACTTTGTTGAATCAATATGTTGGTTGTTTTGCTGCTAATACTTCGAAATTAGGGAAAACTAATGTAACAGAAATTACCATAAATTTGACAGATGATAAACCCGTTGTTTATCGACCATATAGATTAGCTCGCGCAGAGAGAGAGAGAGACTGTGTGAAATATAGTTGATGATTTGTTGAAAAATTATATAATTCGAGAGTGTTCTTCAAATTATGCGAGTCCAATTTTATTGGTTCGTAAAAAAACGGGTGAGCAACGTCTAGTAGTTGACTATAGAGCCCTCAAAGCAAAAACCATTAAAGATAGCTATCCATTACCCTGTGCCGAAGACTTTTTAGACAAGTTGGAAGGCACAAAATATTTTACAAGCTTGGACTTAGCGATCTGCTATCATCAGATAGCCACATCAGCAGAATCCATTCACAAAACTGCCTTTGTAACACCAGATGGGCATTACGAATATCTGCGTATGCCTTTTGTGTTAGCCAATGCGCCAGCGGTGTTTCAACGAACAATTAATAAGGTATTAGGAAAGACCAGGTTCGACATGGCATTTCCCTACATAGATGACATATTATTACCGTCAAAAGATTTTGAAACTGGACTACAAAATTTGGAAAGGGTATTTCAATTACATCAATCAGCTAATCTCACTCTGAGACTTTCCAAATGCAGATTTTTTTAAGCGAATTGGAATATTTAGGTTACGAGATTAGTGATAACGGTATACGACCTGGAAGGGCAAAGATAAAAGCAGTTAAAGATTTCCCAACTCCGAAAGATGTACATACAGTTCGTTAATTTGTGGGATTAGCTAGCTATTTCCGGAAGTATGTGAAAGACTTTGCCACAATAGCAAGATCCATAACAACATTAACCAAAAAGAATGAAGTATTTAAATGGAACGAAGAGCAGCAGAAAGCTTTTGAAACATTAAAAACAAAACTTATCTCACGACCAGTATTGGCAATATATAATCACAAATATGAAACCGAAGTACATACGGACGCATCGAAACTAGGCATTGCTGGTATTTTATTACAAAAACAACCTACAGGACATCTTAAACCAGTAGTATATTTTAGCCGTCAGACTACTAAAGAAGAGGAAAAGTACCACTCGTATGAGTTAGAGACGTTAGCTGTTGTGGAGTCCGTAAAGCGATTAAAGGTATATCTGATAGGTATCCCATTTAAGGTTGTTACTGACTGTAATGCCGTCCGAACAACGTTAAATAAGCGTGGCTTAATACCGAGAATTGGACGTTGGTGGTTATCCATTCAAGACTATGATTTCACAGTGGAATACCGTCCAGGGACAAAAATGAGTCATACTGATGCTTTAAGTAGAAACCCAGTAGTGGAAAATAAATCTGCAACCGAAGTTGAAATGTTAATGTTAAACCTAAACTAAGACGATTGGCTTTTGAGCGCACAGCTGAGAGATGAAAAATGTCAAAACATAGTAAACGTGCTTCGCAAGGAAGAACCAAACTTGACAAAAGAGGAACAACTACAAAAAAAAGATTTTCGTTTGAAAAATAATCGTTTGGATAGAGTTACGGAAAAGGGAGACAGATGGGTGGTACCCAAACGAGCGAGACATCAAGTTGTGTTTTATCACCATGACCTGGTTGGACATTTTTCAGTAGACAAAACATTAGCATCAGTTAAAAAATTGTTCTGGTTGTGGTTTCCCTCGACGCGCAAATATATTAAGAAATATATTGATTGTTGTTTGAGCTGTCCTTATAATAATAATAATAATAATAATAATAATAATAATAATAATAATAATAATAATAATAATAATAATAATAATAATAATAATAATAATAATAATAATAAAAACAATAATAATAATAAAAACAATAATAATAATAATAATAATAATAATAATAATAATAATAATAATAATAATAATAATAATAATAATAATAATAATAATAATAATAATAATAATAATAATAATAATAATAATAATAATAATAATAATAATAATAATAATAATAATAATAATAATAATAATAATAATAATAATAATAATAATAATAATAATAATAATAATAATAATAATAATAATAATAATAATAATAATAATAATAATAATAATAATAATAATAATAATAATAATAATAATAATAATAATAATAATAATAATAATAATAATAATAATAATAATAATAATAATAATAATAATAATAATAATAATAATAATAATAATAATAATAATAATAATAATAATAATAATAATAATAATAATAATAATAATAATAATAATAATAATAATAATAATAATAATAATAATAATAATAATAATAATAATAATAATAATAATAATAATAATAATAATAATAATAATAATAATAATAATAATAATAATAATAATAATAATAATAATAATAATAATAATAATAATAATAATAATAATAATAATAATAATAATAATAATAATAATAATAATAATAATAATAATAATAATAATAATAATAATAATAATAATAATAATAATAATAATAATAATAATAATAATAATAATAATAATAATAATAATAATAATAATAATAATAATAATAATAATAATAATAATAATAATAATAATAATAATAATAATAATAATAATAATAATAATAATAATAATAATAATAATAATAATAATAATAATAATAATAATAATAATAATAATAATAATAATAATAATAATAATAATAATAATAATAATAATAATAATAATAATAATAATAATAATAATAATAATAATAATAATAATAATAATAATAATAATAATAATAATAATAATAATAATAATAATAATAATAATAATAATAATAATAATAATAATAATAATAATAATAATAATAATAATAATAATAATAATAATAATAATAATAATAATAATAATAATAATAATAATAATAATAATAATAATAATAATAATAATAATAATAATAATAATAATAATAATAATAATAATAATAATAATAATAATAATAATAATAATAATAATAATAATAATAATAATAATAATAATAATAATAATAATAATAATAATAATAATAATAATAATAATAATAATAATAATAATAATAATAATAATAATAATAATAATAATAATAATAATAATAATAATAATAATAATAATAATAATAATAATAATAATAATAATAATAATAATAATAATAATAATAATAATAATAATAATAATAATAATAATAATAATAATAATAATAATAATAATAATAATAATAATAATAATAATAATAATAATAATAATAATAATAATAATAATAATAATAATAATAATAATAATAATAATAATAATAATAATAATAATAATAATAATAATAATAATAATAATAATAATAATAATAATAATAATAATAATAATAATAATAATAATAATAATAATAATAATAATAATAATAATAATAATAATAATAATAATAATAATAATAATAATAATAATAATAATAATAATAATAATAATAATAATAATAATAATAATAATAATAATAATAATAATAATAATAATAATAATAATAATAATAATAATAATAATAATAATAATAATAATAATAATAATAATAATAATAATAATAATAATAATAATAATAATAATAATAATAATAATAATAATAATAATAATAATAATAATAATAATAATAATAATAATAATAATAATAATAATAATAATAATAATAATAATAATAATAATAATAATAATAATAATAATAATAATAATAATAATAATAATAATAATAATAATAATAATAATAATAATAATAATAATAATAATAATAATAATAATAATAATAATAATAATAATAATAATAATAATAATAATAATAATAATAATAATAATAATAATAATAATAATAATAATAATAATAATAATAATAATAATAATAATAATAATAATAATAATAATAATAATAATAATAATAATAATAATAATAATAATAATAATAATAATAATAATAATAATAATAATAATAATAATAATAATAATAATAATAATAATAATAATAATAATAATAATAATAATAATAATAATAATAATAATAATAATAATAATAATAATAATAATAATAATAATAATAATAATAATAATAATAATAATAATAATAATAATAATAATAATAATAATAATAATAATAATAATAATAATAATAATAATAATAATAATAATAATAATAATAATAATAATAATAATAATAATAATAATAATAATAATAATAATAATAATAATAATAATAATAATAATAATAATAATAATAATAATAATAATAATAATAATAATAATAATAATAATAATAATAATAATAATAATAATAATAATAATAATAATAATAATAATAATAATAATAATAATAATAATAATAATAATAATAATAATAATAATAATAATAATAATAATAATAATAATAATAATAATAATAATAATAATAATAATAATAATAATAATAATAATAATAATAATAATAATAATAATAATAATAATAATAATAATAATAATAATAATAATAATAATAATAATAATAATAATAATAATAATAATAATAATAATAATAATAATAATAATAATAATAATAATAATAATAATAATAATAATAATAATAATAATAATAATAATAATAATAATAATAATAATAATAATAATAATAATAATAATAATAATAATAATAATAATAATAATAATAATAATAATAATAATAATAATAATAATAATAATAATAATAATAATAATAATAATAATAATAATAATAATAATAATAATAATAATAATAATAATAATAATAATAATAATAATAATAATAATAATAATAATAATAATAATAATAATAATAATAATAATAATAATAATAATAATAATAATAATAATAATAATAATAATAATAATAATAATAATAATAATAATAATAATAATAATAATAATAATAATAATAATAATAATAATAATAATAATAATAATAATAATAATAATAATAATAATAATAATAATAATAATAATAATAATAATAATAATAATAATAATAATAATAATAATAATAATAATAATAATAATAATAATAATAATAATAATAATAATAATAATAATAATAATAATAATAATAATAATAATAATAATAATAATAATAATAATAATAATAATAATAATAATAATAATAATAATAATAATAATAATAATAATAATAATAATAATAATAATAATAATAATAATAATAATAATAATAATAATAATAATAATAATAATAATAATAATAATAATAATAATAATAATAATAATAATAATAATAATAATAATAATAATAATAATAATAATAATAATAATAATAATAATAATAATAATAATAATAATAATAATAATAATAATAATAATAATAATAATAATAATAATAATAATAATAATAATAATAATAATAATAATAATAATAATAATAATAATAATAATAATAATAATAATAATAATAATAATAATAATAATAATAATAATAATAATAATAATAATAATAATAATAATAATAATAATAATAATAATAATAATAATAATAATAATAATAATAATAATAATAATAATAATAATAATAATAATAATAATAATAATAATAATAATAATAATAATAATAATAATAATAATAATAATAATAATAATAATAATAATAATAATAATAATAATAATAATAATAATAATAATAATAATAATAATAATAATAATAATAATAATAATAATAATAATAATAATAATAATAATAATAATAATAATAATAATAATAATAATAATAATAATAATAATAATAATAATAATAATAATAATAATAATAATAATAATAATAATAATAATAATAATAATAATAATAATAATAATAATAATAATAATAATAATAATAATAATAATAATAATAATAATAATAATAATAATAATAATAATAATAATAATAATAATAATAATAATAATAATAATAATAATAATAATAATAATAATAATAATAATAATAATAATAATAATAATAATAATAATAATAATAATAATAATAATAATAATAATAATAATAATAATAATAATAATAATAATAATAATAATAATAATAATAATAATAATAATAATAATAATAATAATAATAATAATAATAATAATAATAATAATAATAATAATAATAATAATAATAATAATAATAATAATAATAATAATAATAATAATAATAATAATAATAATAATAATAATAATAATAATAATAATAATAATAATAATAATAATAATAATAATAATAATAATAATAATAATAATAATAATAATAATAATAATAATAATAATAATAATAATAATAATAATAATAATAATAATAATAATAATAATAATAATAATAATAATAATAATAATAATAATAATAATAATAATAATAATAATAATAATAATAATAATAATAATAATAATAATAATAATAATAATAATAATAATAATAATAATAATAATAATAATAATAATAATAATAATAATAATAATAATAATAATAATAATAATAATAATAATAATAATAATAATAATAATAATAATAATAATAATAATAATAATAATAATAATAATAATAATAATAATAATAATAATAATAATAATAATAATAATAATAATAATAATAATAATAATAATAATAATAATAATAATAATAATAATAATAATAATAATAATAATAATAATAATAATAATAATAATAATAATAATAATAATAATAATAATAATAATAATAATAATAATAATAATAATAATAATAATAATAATAATAATAATAATAATAATAATAATAATAATAATAATAATAATAATAATAATAATAATAATAATAATAATAATAATAATAATAATAATAATAATAATAATAATAATAATAATAATAATAATAATAATAATAATAATAATAATAATAATAATAATAATAATAATAATAATAATAATAATAATCAATAATAATAATAATAATAATAATAATAATAATAATACGGATGCTAGTGGCTGCAAAAAGTCACTCAGTGAGGCGATCGGAGGAGGTTGGAGCAAAATAATTTGTAATAATAATAATAATAATAATAATAATAATAATAATAATAATAATAATAATAATAATAAATAATAATAATAATAATAATAATAATAATAATAATAATAATAATAATAATAATAATAATAATAATAATAATAATAATAGCGTGTTGCGGACAATCCGCCGACTGTAGATCAGGTAGAAGCCTTCTGGAGAGATCTTTATGGCCGCAGGATTCCACTGGATAGAGACACTCCAGCCCTGGCACACTTCGAGGCCTTTTGTCAAAGGCTTCGAGAGCCACAAGAGGTGTGCCCACCGATAACCCCGGATGAAGTTCGGAGATCATTTATTAGATCGAAGAACTTCGCTGCTCCTGGTCCCGATGGGATCAGCAACTTCTGGTGGAAAAAATTCACCAGTGTCCACCGCCATTTGGCCAGAATATTCACGTCCTGGCTAAATGGAGAGCAGCAAATTCCGGCGTGGTTTGTCGAGGGGAGAACCGTGCTTATCACTAAGAGCGGAGATTTGTCCCAGCCAAAGAACTACCGTCCAATAACCTGCCTGAATGCGTGTTACAAGGTGTTTACTCGCATCTTGTACGCGCGTGTGCTCCACGCAGTGAACCCCGTTTATCAACGGATATACGAGCAGCGAGGGTCCAAGAGGGGTGTAGCTGGCTGTAAGGAGAACCTGCTCATCGACAGATGTATTACGCAGGACTCCGTGCAGTACAAGCGAAACCTCTCAATGGCCTGGATAGATTACCGCAAGGCATTTGATATGACATCCCATGAGCTAATAATCCACTTGCTCCAATGTCTTGCGGTGGGCGACCCCATAGTGAGATGTATTGAACAACTCATGCCGCTCTGGAGGACCCGCTTTACCATAACAACGGCTAATGCAAGGGTCCAGACAGAGCCGGTTTTGTTCAGGAGAGTGTTCAGGAGATTCCTGAGTCCCCTCTTGTTTTGCATCTCACTGCTGCCATTATCCGTTGCACTTCGTCGTACCCGGGGTTACAACTGCGGTACCCAGGAGACCGGAGGCATAAGGTCACCCATTTGTTCTATATGGATGACCTTAAACTCTACGCCTCCGGAGAGGGGATTTAAATCAGTCCCTCAGAGTGGTACATGAGTACACGCAGGCGGTTGGGATGGAGTTCGGGCTGGACAAATGTGCACTGGTTCATCTCAAGAGAGGACGATGCGGTCCATACGGAGAGGACGCCCAGCTCATAGACGGAAGCATCTTTCACTATCTAGATGCCGGAGAGTCGTACACCTATTTGGGTGTCCCACAGCGGGGCACTCATGAGGTGGCAACGGTGAAAAACGCTCTCCGCGGCAGGTATCGGCACCGCCTCCGACAGATCTGGTCTTCGGAGCTGTCGGGTAAGAACAAGGTGAGTGCCACAAATATGCTTGCCGTTCCGATCCTTCTCTACTCCTTTGGAGTAGTGAAATGGACACAAGAAGAGCTGAGGCAACTCGATGTAGGGACCCGTAAAATGATGCATCTCCATCGGAGTTTGCATCCAAGATCGTCCGTTCCGTGGCTATACTTCCCAAGAAATCAGAGGCCGTGGACTCTTGAGTTTGGAGTGTCTCCAGGGCAGAGTGGTTTTGGAGGAGGCCTGCAAAGTCATCAGGAGCTCGGATCCCCTTCTCTGCATGGTCCAAGACCATGAAGCAGCAGGGATAGGAGCGTTTGTGTATAAGGCAGCGAGAAGAGCAGCCGATGAACTTGGTCTCGTGTTCGATACTGAGCGGGAAAATCCAGACTCTGTCACCGAGTCGGATCCTGCTCAGTTAAAAGCTAATTAAAGCTGCAGAAACGCGTCATCTTCTGCAGCTACATAAGGATAAGCCAATGCATGGTCTCTTCTACCGTCATCTAGAGGCTTGGCTTATCTGAAGGCTGACCTTTGCTTTTTTGAGGTCAGCGGGGCTGAACTCTGAGACCGAGGGATTCATAATGGCTTGCCAAGATGGTGTAATTAACACACTCGTCTATCGTAGTCGTGTCTTGGGTATCGAGGTTCCTGATACCAGCTGCAGGGCCTGCCGCCAAGCGCCGGAGACGCTTATGCATCTCCTGTCTGCCTGTCCGGTATATGCGGCCACAGCGTATATCCAAAGACACGATTCAGCCTTACGGGTGTTGTATTATCATTTACGACACTCGTATGAGATAGACGAGACGCCAGTGCTGCCTTATGCTCCGGGGGATATAGAATCCGTAGTGGGGAATGAGAAGTGCCGAATTTATTGGAACTATTCATTCCCCACCCTCAGGCAAATCTCTCCAGAACATCTCCGAGTGTGTCGGAGCCTCGGAAGGTGTTTACTGAAAAAAAAATAATAATAATAATAATAATAGTAATAATAATAATAATAATAATAATAATAATAATAATAATAATAATAATAATAATAATAATAATAGTAATAATAATAATAATAATAATAATAATAATAATAATAATAATAATAATAATAATAATAATAATAATAATAGTAATAATAATAATAATAATAATAATAATAATAATAATAATAGTAATAATAATAATAATAATAACAACAATAATAATAGTAATATTAATAATAATAGTAATAGTAATAGTAATAGTAATAGAAATAATAATAATAATAATAATAATAATAATAATAATAATAATAATAATAATAATAATAATAATAATAATAATAATAATAATAATAATAATAATAATAATAATAATAATAATAATAATAATAATAATAATAATAATAATAATAATAATAATAATAATAATAATAATAATAATAATAATAATAATAATAATAATAATAATAATAATAATAATAATAATAATAATAATAATAATAATAATAATAATAATAATAATAATAATAATAATAATAATAATAATAATAATAATAATAATAATAATAATAATAATAATAATAATAATAATAATAATAATAATAATAATAATAATAATAATAATAATAATAATAATAATAATAATAATAATAATAATAATAATAATAATAATAATAATAATAATAATAATAATAATAATAATAATAATAATAATAATAATAATAATAATAATAATAATAATAATAATAATAATAATAATAATAATAATAATAATAATAATAATAATAATAATAATAATAATAATAATAATAATAATAATAATAATAATAATAATAATAATAATAATAATAATAATAATAATAATAATAATAATAATAATAATAATAATAATAATAATAATAATAATAATAATAATAATAATAATAATAATAATAATAATAATAATAATAATAATAATAATAATAATAATAATAATAATAATAATAATAATAATAATAATAATAATAATAATAATAATAATAATAATAATAATAATAATAATAATAATAATAATAATAATAATAATAATAATAATAATAATAATAATAATAATAATAATAATAATAATAATAATAATAATAATAATAATAATAATAATAATAATAATAATAATAATAATAATAATAATAATAATAATAATAATAATAATAATAATAATAATAATAATAATAATAATAATAATAATAATAATAATAATAATAATAATAATAATAATAATAATAATAATAATAATAATAATAATAATAATAATAATAATAATAATAATAATAATAATAATAATAATAATAATAATAATAATAATAATAATAATAATAATAATAATAATAATAATAATAATAATAATAATAATAATAATAATAATAATAATAATAATAATAATAAAGCAGGAGGGGTCAACCATCATCCACGACCTTTGGTGAGTAGCGACACCACTTACTCTAGCTAAAGGGTGTAAAATCGGACCGGCAGCACTGCGCACCCGGGAGGGATGAGCTTCTTTTCCCTCTGGTGCCGGCCGTCGATGTGTCAGGCCAACCACCTGACACACTGAAACCTCCGGTTCCTAATGCCAGAGAGAAGGCCCCCACAATCGACCCCATTCGGATGGGGGTCATGGGCAAGGTGGTGGGGCCCAACCGGATGGATTGCCCGTTGACGACCAAGGCCATGAAAATGGAAGTTTTGAGTGGACCGATGAGCTAAGGGACGATCTTCTGATCTGTTATGAAAGCAGCGAGCCCGGGCGAAGGGGATACATGGCGCGGATGTATGCTCGGTGGTGTGATATGCACCCCGAAGGCCGCGCCCTCACCGCACAAAATCTGCGGGATTATGTATCCTACCTTCGTCGCAGAGGCTATGAGAGGCGTCCTCAACTAAGGGTGAATGAAGTGGTTGAAGAGCCACTGAATGATCCCGCAGAGGCGCCGCGCTTCATTCCCCGCGAACAGGACGACCTGAGCACCCGTCGGGGTTGCCTTTATAAAACCCCGAAGCCCGCAGATCTGGCTCGAGTGGATACTGCGCTCCGTGAGGATCTCCCAGAAGAGGCTGACATCTGGCGCGTCAATTGCGCGGTGTACGAAGCCGCTGAACTGCTGACTCGGGTGGAGAGAGGCGTGAAAATGCCGTTTCTCCACAAGAGAGAGCACGGCGGCGAGTGCACAAGATGGAGGCTAAGATCCGGTCGGCGAGGCAACACGCGTCCCGTATCCAATGTGTGATGGACTACGTGGAAGCCAATAGGGCTTTCACACCTAAGGTGAGACGCATAGCTACCTCCCTTAGGCGGGTCCATCATACCCTGAATCGAGCGGTGCTGCTCACCATCAAGCAGCATTCTCTCGACAGGATACGGATGCTAGTGGCTGCAAAAAAGTCGCTAGTGGGGCGGTCGAGAAGGTTGGAGCAAAATAATTTGTTCCGTGTAAGGCCTTCTCGACTTTTTGAGCAGCCTCAGCGTGTTGCGGACAATCCGCCGACTGTAGATCAGGTAGAAGCCTTCTGGAGAGATCTTTATGGCCGCAGGATTCCACTGGATAGAGACACTCCAGCCCTGGCACACTTCGAGGCCTTTTGTCAAAGGCTTCGAGAGCCCCAAGAGGTGTGCCTACCGATAACCCCGGATGAAGTTCGGAGATCATTTATTAGATCGAAGAACTTCGCTGCTCCTGGTCCCGATGGGATCAGCAACTTCTGGTGGAAAAATTCACCAGTGTCCACCGCCATTTGGCCAGAATATTCACGTCCTGGCTAAATGGAGAGCAGCAAATTCCGGCGTGGTTTGTCGAGGGAGAACCGTGCTTATCCCTAAGAGCGGAGATTTGTCCCAGCCAAAGAACTACCGTCCAATAACCTGCCTGAATGCGTGTTACAAGGTGTTTACTCGCATCTTGTACGCGCGTGTGCTCCACGCAGTGAACCCCGTTTATCAACGGATATACGAGCAGCGAGGGTCCAAGAGGAGTGTAGCTGGCTGTAATGAGAACCTGCTCATCGACAGATGTATTACGCAGGACTCCGTGCAGTACAAGCGAAACCTCTCAATGGCCTGGATAGATTACCGCAAGGCATTTGATATGACATCACATGAGCTAATAATCCACTTGCTCCAATGCCTTGCGGTGGCCGACTCCATAGTGAGATGTATTGAACAACTCATGCCGCTCTGGAGGACCCGCTTTACCATAACATCGGCTAATGCAAGGGTCCAGACAGAGCCGGTTTTGTTCAGGATGAGAGTGTTCCAGGGAGATTCCCTGAGTCCCCTCTTGTTTTGCATCTCACTGCTGCCATTATCCGTTGCACTTCGTCGTACCCGGGGTTACAACTGCGGTACCCCAGGAGACCGGAGGCATAAGGTCACCCATTTGTTCTATATGGATGACCTTAAACTCTACGCCTCCGGAGAGAGGGATTTAAATCAGTCCCTCAGAGTGGTACATGAGTACACGCAGGCGGTTGGGATGGAGTTCGGGCTGGACAAATGTGCACTGGTTCATCTCAAGAGAGGACGATGCGGTCCATACGGAGAGGACGCCCAGCTCATAGACGGAAGCATCTTTCACTATCTAGATGCCGGAGAGTCGTACACCTATTTGGGTGTCCCACAGCGGGGCACTCATGAGGTGGCAACGGTTAAAAACGCTCTCCGCGGCAGGTATCGGCACCGCCTCCGACAGATCTGGTCTTCGGAGCTGTCGGGTAAGAACAAGGTGAGTGCCACAAATATGCTTGCCGTTCCGATCCTTCTCTACTCCTTTGGAGTAGTGAAATGGACGCAAGAAGAGCTGAGGCAACTCGATGTAGGGACCCGTAAAATGATGCATCTCCATCGGAGTTTGCATCCAAGATCGTCCGTTCCGCGGCTATACTTCCCAAGAAATCGGGGAGGCCGTGGACTCTTGAGTTTGGAGTGTCTCCAGGGCAGAGTGGTTTTGGAGGAGGCCTGCAAAGTCATCAGGAGCTCGGATCCACTTCTCTGCATGGTCCAAGACCATGAAGCAGCAGGGATAGGAGCGTTTGTGTATAAGGCAGCGAGAAGAGCAGCCGATGAACTTGGTCTTGTGTTCGATACTGAGCGGGAAAATCCAGACTCTGTCACCGAGTCGGATCCTGCTCAGTTAAAAGCCCTAATTAAAACTGCAGAAACGCATTATCTTCTGCAGCTACATAAGGATAAGCCAATGCATGGTCTCTTCTACCGACATCTAGAGGGGCTTGGCTTATCTGAAAGGCTGACCTTTGCTTTTTTGAGGTCAGCGGGGCTGAGCTCTGAGACTGAGGGATTCATAATGGCTTGCCAAGATGGTGTAATGAACACACTCGTCTATCGTAGTCGTGTCTTGGGTATCGAGGTTCCTGATACCAGCTGCAGGGCCTGCCGCCTAGCGCCGGAGACGCTTATGCATCTCCTGTCTGCTTGTCCGGTATATGCGGCCACAGCGTATATCCAAAGACACGATTCAGCCTTACGGGTGTTGTATTATCATTTACGACACTCGTATGAGATAGACGAGACGCCAGTGCTGCCTTATGCTCCGGGGGATATAGAATCCGTAGTGGGGAATGAGAAGTGCCGAATTTATTGGAACTATTCATTCCCCACCCTCAGGCAAATCCAAGCCAATAAACCTGATGTAGTCCTCCTCGACCACCAGCTTAGGACGATGTTTGTGATTGAGTTCTCGGCTCCCGCAGAGAACAACATCGTCCTAAAAGAGGAGGAAAAACGGAGGAAATATCGAGATCTTCTCTCCGAGCTCCGCAGGCTGTATCCAGACCACTCTGTTAAGATTGTGGTGCTAATTATAGGCGTCCTGGGTGGAATGAGACATACGTTGCTTTCTGACTTAAAGATCATACCGGCTTGTCGAAATTCGGCAGAGATCTTAGCCGGCAGAATGCAGAAGGCAATCGTCCTTGGTTCGCTACGTCTGCTCAGAACACACGATTTACGGGCGCAATGATTACTGACTCCACGGAGTGGAGAGTGGTCATTGCTTGATTCTCCAGAACATCTCCGAATGTATCGGAGCTTCGGAAGGTGTTTACTGAAAAAAATAATAATAATAATAATAATAATAATAATAATAATAATAATAGCATTTATTTCCAACAGGTTACACCCAGTTATAGGAAATACAAAATTACACTACCTTATGCAGCTTAAAACTATAAAATAACAAAGATTAATAGAAAGATATGATAATAGAAAATTAGATGACTAATAAAAAAAATATATACACAAAAGGAACAAAAATTATGAGAAACTTAACAGAACTAGAACACTATAATAATCTAGGCGCTGCAGTATTCAAAATTGTAGTGAAAGAATCATTGTTTATATCACAAGAACGGCATAGATTATTAAAGTTCCAACACATTCTATATATAGGGCAATAAAGCATTATGTTGGTATTGATGCCATGATTATAGAAAGTTACAGATTTTCTGGATTCAGCACGCGGAACTAACCAGTTAATATGTTGGAGTAACAGCTGACAATCGACATTGTTATGCACTATATTATATAAAAATTTGATAGTATATATTATTCGCCTGTTATTCATCGATATCTCACCAAATCTAGACAACATCAATTCATGATCGTATCCTCTAGGTGGGTATTGATGATCTTCTTTAAATGATAGAAATTTAAGAAACCGACGCTGTACAGATTCAACTTTACTTATATGGCAGTTATATATGGGTGACCAAATCAATGCACCATACTCCAGTTTTGGGCGAACAAACGAGTAATATAATAACTTTATAGCATTAATGTTAGTAAAATGATTGGTATTACGGATGACAAAACCAAGAACCTTAAAAGCAGAGGACGTCATCAGTTCAATATGCCGTACAAATGAGAATTTATGGTCAAACAGTATTCCCAAGTCCCTAACCTCATCAAGCCTTGTTAAAGTAGTGTAATCAATATTGTAATTGAAAAGAATTGGGTCACGCTTTCTATGATAACTAACGATATTACATTTGTCTACGTTAAGATGTATATTATTATGGGTACACCAGTCTACTATGATGTTTATATTATTTTGTAGTGAAAGACAGTCAATATAACAAACAAGCAGGTGGAAAACAACAAGGCTATTTACATCCCATTGATAAAATACCTGAACCAATGAACACATTACACATAGATCATTTAGGGCCATTTGTGCAATCAAAAAGAAAGAATAGCTACTTGTGTGTAGTGGTGGATGCTTTCACAAAATATGTATTTATGAAAGCCGTCAAGGACACATCAACGCGGCATGTGCTCATTTTCTTAAAAGAAATATTTGAAAATTTTGGCGTTCCTCGAAGAATCATAAGTGACAAAGGAAGTGCTGTTTTACCAGTAGACAGTTCGCAGATTTTGGGAAACAGTACAACATAAAACTGATTCTGAATGCCACAGCGACTCCAAGGGCAAATGGCCAAGTGGAACGGTACAATAGAACCATTTTGGCAGCTTTAAGTTCATCAATAAATGATGAAGACAAATGGGATGAACTAATAAGTCCAGTTAGATGGGGTTTGAACAATACTGTAAATATGTCGACAGGAAAAATGCCATATGAAATGCTGTTTGGCTATACTCCAAGAGGGCCACGGGGTAGTCTAGTTAAAAATGAACTAGCAATTGAAACTTTGCAAGATCGGGAAATCATAAGAAATGATGCCCAACAAAAAACAACAAGAAAAGGAAAATCAGTAACGATGGTAGAAGTAGAAAACTTCTCCCGAAATATGATGGTCCCTATATGGTAACAAAGGTGATGCTATCGGACAGATATGTTGTACAGGACCTTCCAGGAGCGAGTCGATCTGCCAAGCCATACACTGAAATTATTACAGCTGATAATTTGAAATTGTACAAGAAGTGTATGAGTCAAGATGAAGACTCATCAGACTCACTAAGTTCAAAGTGTGGTTAGTCTCATGGAGGGTCTGTAAGTTGCGTGATTGGGAGTGAAAAAGTATGAATTATCGAATACGTTTTTTTTTTCTAGCAATATTGCTAAATGTGAGAGTGTGAATGTTGAGTTCTGGGTGTTTGCGTCCCTCTTTGCGACCGATCGACACTAGAGGTAAGATTTCCTTAGATGCAGGAAATATTCAGATTTCCTTAGATGCAGGAAATACTCAGATTTCCTTAGATGCAGGAAATACTCAGATTTCCTTGGATGCGGGAAATACTCAAATTTCCTTAGATGCAGGAAATAGAGTGTGCACAAAAATGTTATGGTACCATACAAATTGTAATCGATGCAGAGATGACGAAGAGTCTGAGACTGCACGATGTGTTACGAATGAATGGCATAAAATAGTGCGAATGAAGTGGATTACAATGAGAGAGGAATGCAAGGTTCTGAATGACATAGTTCATAGTTCATAGTTCTACGTGAGTGGGCCAAAAGCTGGCCCTCCACTGCGACCCTGTGGTCTATTGTGGCTCACATACTTATTATACTTCACCCAACAGGTTTAGCCTCTTTACGAAGCCGATAACCTTGTTGGGTGAGATTTTGTCCAGATCTTCTGGCAAGAGATACACTTTGCCAAATATCGAAAATCTGGTCCGTTCCCCAGCCGGACAATGACATAAAATATGTTCTGCCGATTCGTCACTTTCTAAACACAATCGGCACTCGGCCTCCTCAGCCAGCCCCAACTTGTGCATGTGACTTCTTAACCGGCAGTGCCCTGTATATAGGCCAACCAGAGTTTTTAGGTCAAGCCTATTTAACTCTAGCAAACATTTAGCTCTCTTTGTCGAAGTGCCCCTATGAACGCCTTCGAATGAGCTAATCTTGGCAGATCTCGCCAGTACTCCCTTATCTTTTCCTCCGCCCAGGTCGCGATGACTCCTTTGGCAGTAGCCGAAGCTAAGCCAAGAGCCGGTTCCGGACCTATAAGGCTGGAAGAGGCACCCTGCCTTGCTAACGAGTCCGCTGCCTCGTTTCCCTGGATACCCGCATGACCAGGTATCCAAACCAGGGTTACTCTGTTGCTTGTACCTAACCGCTCCAGAGCCTTTTGACAGTTCCATACCGTTCTTGAGTTACGCCGGTAGGATCCAAGTGCTTTTAAAGCTGCTTGGCTATCAGAAAAGATTTTTATCGACCTGCGTTTAAGTCTAAGCTTTTCCAGCTTCCCCACACACAGTTCGATGGCATGAATTTCAGCCTGAAATATAGTCGCATATTTACCCAGGCTTACTGATAGCCTGGTGTTTGGGTTGCAAGAGCCATCAGTGTACCAGCAACTATCTGCCTTTAGGAGGTCGGTTTCACCTCGCTCCCACTCCTCCCTCCGAGGAAAGAGGATCTCGAAAGGCAGTTTGTAGTTGATTTTTGTAGGCATAACATCCGAGACCATCGATAGAGTGCTGTGTCCTTCTATGTCCTCCAGCACTCCACTACGCTCTATTATGTTAGCCTTCGGCATGCAAGTAGCCGCTTGCTTTAGTCTGTACATAGCCCACCTGGCTTCTCTCTCCAACAGTATATGAAGAGGTGGTAGGTCCAGGAGGACTTCCAGAGCCGCTGACGGTGTGGTACTGATTGCACCAGTTATCGCCAGACTAGCTTGTCTCTGCAAACCCGAGAGTTTTATTTTGGCTATCCTTTGAAGACCTTTGGACCACCAAACTATTGAGCCGTATGTGATCATGGGTCTGATAACCATCACATACAGCCAGTATAGTTGTTTAGGACCTACGCCCCAAGACTTTCCACAAATTCGTCGACACGTCCATAAGGACATTCTGGCCTTGTGGATGACTTTATCCATATGAGAGTTCCAGTTAAGCGTTTTATCTAGAACAACTCCCAGATATTTCGCTTCCTCTGCAAATGGTATTGTCTCTCCCCGTAAAATGGGGGGTCTTAAGTCGACCAGTTTGCGTTTCTTTGTGAAGGGAACAATCACTGTTTTGTGGGGATTCACAGACATCTGCTCCCTCTCACACCAGTCAAGTACCCCACTTAAAACTTCCTGAAGAATAGTTGATATACTATCTTCATTTATGCCTCTTACCATTATGACCAGATCATCAGCATATGCCTGGACCTCGACCTCCCATGCAGAGAGTATGGCGAGCAGGTCGTCCACAAGGAGTGACCATAGCAGGGGAGAAAAAACCCCACCCTGCGGACACCCCCTTGCAGCCCTAAACCTGACCTCCTCCCCCTGCAGGGTCGTCGTTACGGTCCTGTTCGCCAGCATTGCTCGTATCCAGCCACATATGGTAGATTCAATTCCCCTAGCAGCTGCTGCTGTATAGAGGGACTCTGGTAGTGCATTGTTAAATGCTCCTTCAATGTCTAGGAATGCAGCCACCGCAATACCCTTCTCCTGAAAGGATTGGGTGATTTTCCCGACAAGGTTATGTAGTGCAAGTTCTGTCGATTTCCCGGTCTGATAGGCATACTGATGAACACTAAGCGGGTTCACACTAAGTGTTCCCCCCCTAACGTACCCATCCAACGCCTTTTCCAGACTTTTCAACAGAAAAGTTGTCAGGCTAATTGGCCTGAATGCCTTAGGGCTTAAATCTTTCCTACCTATCTTAGGTATATAGACCACCCTAGTGACTGACCAGCTGTATGGAATGTAATTCCATGCCAAGCTGGCTCTAAATAGCTTGACAAGGTGCACCTTTATAATTTCTAGTCCATGTTGCATTAGAGCTGGAAATATGCCGTCTTCGCCAGAGGATTTGAATGGTTCAAATGACTTGATCGCCCATTCAACAATTGGTACTGTGATAACTTTTTTAGCTACCAACCAGTCATCTCTAGTAGGTCGTCTAGACCTACCTTGTGATGTCGTTGGGGGATCATTATTATTGTCACCCAGAATCAGACTGTTGGGAAAGTGGTTTAGAATTAATAGCTCCAAGGTTTCTCTACTGGAATCCGTAAAGGTTCCATCGGGTCGTTCTATCGACCCAAGTTCCTTCACAGGTTCACTAGATAGAATCTTGTGGATTCTGGAACTGCTAGGTAAATCTGAAATACTCTCGCAGAACCTCCTCCAAGATTCCCTTGCCCTTCTAATGTCTTTGTTATAGTCCGTTAAAGCGGATCTATATTGGTCCCAACAGCCTGAAGCCTTAGCCCGATTAAAGAGGCGCCGGACTTCTTTTCTCATTTTACTTAATTTCTTAGTCCACCAAGATGTGCCTCTATTATCTTTCTTTGTTTTCAGTGGACAGTTTTCGTGATATGCTGTGATGAGTGCACTTCGGATTTGCTCCGTGGCTACCTCTATCTCTTCACGATTCTTTATTGCGGTACTTGGAGCCCGAAAGTGCTCCTGGAGTGACTGTTTATATCCCCACCAGTCTGTACTTTTCGGGTCCCTATATGTTACCACAGACCTAGTGTCAGTTTCTATATTAAAAAGAATATGTGCGTGATCTGAACATGATGGTTCAGAGGAAACATTCCAATTAACAATTTTATTACTCAGAAAAACCGAACTAATTGTTAAGTCTAATACCTCTTTCCTATTTCTAGTAATGAAGGTTGGTTTGGTGCCAATGTTATTCACAATTAGCCCTTCCTCTAAGATATAATCAAATAATATCTCACCTCTCCGGTTAATATTGGTGCTTCCCCAAGCTGTATGATGGGAGTTTGCATCGCATCCAATGACCAAATGGCAGTTGTGCCTCTTACTGTATGCAATTAGATCGCGCAGAGTAGCTGGAGGCAATTGTGTGTTGTCCACATCACCCGGTAGGTAGGCTGAGCAGGCAATTATGTTCGTCCTACCGCCTCCTCCATGGTTGATATCTGGATGGCTACCAAGTCTGGGCTGCAGTAACCTGAAAGAACAAAATAGTTAATGTTGTTCCTGATAAGTATACAAGCTCTGGGTCGTATTCCGGATTCCAGAGCTATTACTTTACCAGAAAGATTTCCCAGGCCGGTCACCCGTCCTGAGTTACTGGTCCAGGGTTCTTGAATAAACGCAATATCAAGCTGGTCTTCCTGGAATCTTCTCCCAAGAACATATGTTGCTGCCTTGGCATGTTGTATATTGGCCTGAAGGCATCTTATACTGTTAGACACCATCAGGGAAGTATTTTTTTTTCTTCGGTTACGGAAGGCGGTTACTTTGTTCCGCTCTTCCGTAGGGGCGCCTTGTTGGGGATATTTTTACCCCTCCCGCCGAGTTTGATGGGGCGTCTTCCTTCCCCACCCTAGCTTCTTGGGAAGCAGACTCTCTCCTTCCCCATTTCTTCAGGGGAGGCGGTATTCTTCTCTTCCCCCCTCTCCCCTCTTTACCTCCCCTCACCGAGGAGGAAGCATGACCTCCTCTCATCGAGGAGGTGGCGTGTCCAGCACCCTTGGCCTCATCTGAACCTTTGGGAGGTTTCTTTCCCTCCTGTTCAGCCGAGGGAGGGTTTATCCTCTCTCCTCTGTTCCTTGGGCGGAATATCACCTGCCCAAAGCCAAAGAAGGGCCGATTATTCAGCCCTTCCAGAGCAACTTTGGACTTCTCATCAACAGAGAAAGTCCAGGTCTGGCCTGGGCCAGTTTCTACTCGGTGGAGAACTTTCCAGTCCCGAGTATTGAGGCCATGGTTCATTTTCCTCAGCCTCAATAGTACCTTCTCAGATGACAGTCGGTTTGAGCCGTCATCTGGAATGAATGCCACATAAATATGTGGCTTAGGTATGTCCTCGCCCTGTACTGCCTTCAGACGAGCCCCGTCCCACGGCTGAAGGTGCGTTGTCACCCCCTCCAGCCACGTTACGCTAGCTCCGTCGGCGCAGGTGATGAGAAGCCACCCGGGCCGATAAGCACAGCCCAGGAATCTCACCTGAGGTCCATCTTCCGGGATATCCTCCACAGCAGCCATTATTGACCCCTGCAGAGCACTCAGCTGATCATCCGTTAGGGACACCTCTGGATGGTCAGGCTGAATGACATAACTAATTAAACAATGTTAGTGTCGAGATGATGACATTGACTTCTCCTTGCAGGGTTTCTGCCAGGAAGAAAACTGTGTCATCCCTAGGCACGTGGATGAAGGGCAGCGTGGTCGAGCTGTAACCCAAATCCACAGCACTGCACGGTTTGAGTGACATCACTGTTGCTGATTCAGCGGCGACAAACACCCGTCTTTGAGTCGATTGTTTATAATATAGAAAATGAAGGGATACGCGCTGAATGGTGATTTAAATAGTTCAGTTTTATTTGAGACTTTGAAATAGAAACGATTCTCATTTATTATAATTATTTCCGTAATTAAAACTTTACTTTCAAAGACGGTGTATTAGTGCCTTTTACTATTAATAACACTAGTTATTATTCAGTTGTAATCAGCATAATTTCAATTAAAAAATAATACGTACCTACCTATATAGTGTTTTTTTTTATTAGTGACTAAATTGATTAACTTGACCCTTCATCTTTAAATATTAATTAATTATTATTATAAGTACTTCTGAAACATTTCTGTTTAATAATTTGGGTAGAATAAAAAACAACAAATCCAAATTTTAATTTATTAATAAAATAAAATTACGTATCTACATTATCACATCTGATTTTATATTAAACACTTGTTCTGTATTCTAATTTATTTTACAGAGCAACGTTCAATTAGCGGGATGGTCATGCATGTACGATTAGAAACAAATTTTGCCATTTCATTGTTCGATACCTACCTTATTACGTTATGTTGTGTATATTGTAACAACAGTTAGCTTTCAACATTTTTAAGATATTCTAACGAGATGTTTTGATACTGTACATAGAATTATGAAATTAGTTCATTCTTCTTAATTTTATTCGTTTCGAAATTTTAACACCCACGACAGACAACTGAATTTAATGTTTTATAGAATACTCTTCAAAGTGAGTTAGAGACTTCTTTATAATATTATCCATCATTCCATATTTACAGTTAATTCCAAGAAAATGTCTGTGTAATATTTTTCGCTTATTCTCTCTGGTGTCGGATGCTATGAATCGTTTTGTTTTAATGTAATTAAAACACACATTAATTCATATAACTGAAAGATATAAACAATAATTACAAATTATTATCTAGTTTTAAATGACTGTGATAGGTACCTTCTGCGTAAAGTAAGTTTGCAGGTGATTCTTCCTAGCAAAAACCACATGCTTTATTTTAGTTCTGTATCATATGAAATGCAGAAATTGTAGTCCATTGTTTACTATTTTACAGATGTAGATTCTTTCTTAAACATATTTTATCCATCAGAAATATAAATAAAGTGCTGAAATATGTGGACAGTGGACATACACAACAATCAATCATTTCTGGGTTATGCTTTAGTAATATTTCTTTTGTGGGGCTGGGGTAGGTTCAGTTCTCACTTTCAACGACACACGTTCACATTATAATAAATAAGTTTTAGGAATTGTTTTGGTCGAATTTATTTGTTGCTAAATAAGTAATCAATAATTATAGCAGTTGGAAAAGAGGGATATTTTTTAGGTACTTACACAATTTTGTAATATATTTTGTGATAAAAAATACGGGTACCTAATTATTATATACAGTGTAGTAACATAAAAAATACAATTTACTGAAATTTTATTACATTATAATGGAACAATTTAAAAATATCCACAGATATTTTATACAATATTCACGCTGTAACCCTAACTGTAACGGAAGACTGTGCCGGCGCAGCGACCCCAATGCTCCAAAAGCCTCAAGTCTAAATTTGTATCGACAAGTCTCAATAACACCATTGTGCATACTTAAATTGCATTAAATACATTAATTAGCGTTATTTATGTCCAATAAAATACTTTATGCCATTAATATTTGACAATTCATAGTTTTGACGTTTAGTGATGTTAGTTTATTCTGTGTAAGTCTGGCTCAAGGCTATACACGTTTTACATGACAAAACAATGAAATTTGGGTACTTTTTGGAGGCGTTTTTTTATGTTAAACTTTAAAAAAATTTTAATGTTTATTTTTTAGAATGTGTTCATAATTAAGTATATTTCAATTTAAACATAAGTTTTAGCGGGGTTGACTATCAAAAAGTCAAATTGATATCGATTTCCTGAAAAATGTATAAGACCCTGAACCCTGTATAAGAATTGATGTTATTACCAGATTCTACGCGTTATCTAGTGTCTGTATACCAAATTTCGTTGCACTGGATCTGATTGTTTCTGAGATATTCGCACTGAAAGCCTTAGAGGGAATGCCTGGTATATGTAGATAGGGTGTTCTAAATAAAGGTCTAAATCTCATAAACTCCTCTTAATTTATTTATAGACTACTACTAAACTATTTTTTTGCTTTAACATACTTTCTCTATTAAAATATTTCAATTAACTGTTATTCACAATGTCTTTTTTTTGTTACAGGAACGAAGAGGCGAAGTGAAGTAAATATTGTATATCGAATAGTGAAAATTACATATTTTAAGTATTTACAGTTTTTTAATAATTTACCAGTCCTTGAAGAGTAATTATAAAAGTGTTGATTGAAGCAAGCAATTTATATTTAAAAGAAGTAGCATTCATGTTTTTAAAAGTATCTGGCAATAAGTTAAAGTAATTGATATTGAGCGAATTAGCTTCAGATATACATAATCTAAAACAGTTATTTCTAATTAGGTGAGAATTCCGGGTGTTATAGTTGTGTACGTCAGACTGTTTGAGCATGATCGACTACATCCCGTGAATTTCAACAAGAACCTGAAATAAGAATAACGTAAGCAAAGGCATTATTTTAAGTTCTTTATCTCTGCTATTATTCTAATTGCCCTCTTCTGCAGACGAACATTTTTTATAGCATGGGAAGAATTATCCCAAAGCAACAGTCCATAATATAATAAATATAATATAAGAATGAAATAGGGAAAAATATGCAACTTTTATAGTATTAATACTAGTTATTTTTTTTAACTGACGGAATATAAATAATGACCAAGAAGGCTTCCCCACTAGCTTATTCACGTGAGCAGACCAGTTAAGCCTATGCTCCAACGTAACACCAAGTAGTTTAACAATATTTGTTTCACAAATGTTATTAGTGCACCGATTGAAGTAAATCTGCATAAACTGATTTTTTTCAGTTCATGAATATCAGTGCAATTAGAGTCTTTCAAAGAATCTATAGCCTCTAAAACCTCTAGTTCAAGAACAGGATGAAAAAAGAATGAGCCACAAGGGTTAGGAATTTTTTTATAATATAGAAATTCATAAAAAAAATCTTTGTTACAGATTTTATAATATTCTCTGCAATTTCGCAAAAAAAGTCGTTAATATTGTCACGGAATTTGCCCCACTCACTCCCAAACCGACGACTGTGGCACCGCGAATTGCCTAAGATTGCCCCGATCGCCCTTACACGATTCTGTTAAACAAACAGAATGCCGCTGATCGAGATGGGCCTGGAAAAATCGAGAATCGCCGAGAAGCATTCCAGTCGTACTAGAAAATGGATCTAGAGATACTGGAATATACCTGGAATATTCGTTGGGTCTATAAAAGAAGAATAAACGGCCGAGTTAGTTAGTTTTGTAAAAGTCTTGTGTTACAGTCTGAATTAAAGTGTTTAGTTGGAGATATCAAAGTGATTTAGATAGCGATTAATTAAATAAGTGTTTAGTTGACCTGTAATTAGTAGTGTTCAGTAGTTAATAAAGAAGTAATTAATTAACGGATTGTTTTTCTGGAAATAAGAAAAGACGGATTGGGAAATCCGTGACAATTTGGTGTCGGAAGTGGATTTAACTGGAAGTTTTAAAGAGCTTTCTGGAACCCTGTCCACAAAGTGGGATTTGAGTGGAAGTTTGAAGAACTTTCTGGAACCCTGTGCGTGAGTGGGTTTAAGTGGAAGTTGGAGGAACTTTCTGGAACCCTGTGCGTGGGTGGAATAAAGACCCAAGTGTGACATATCACCGCACTCGTTGTGACTTGAGGAAGTGAACGGTGGTATTCGCGAAGGACAATCTCGAACATTCTAGAACTTTGTACGGGAGTGAGACAAAGACCCAAGTGTGATATATCACCGCACTCGTCGTGACTCAAGGAAGTGAACAGTGGTATTCGCGAAGGACAATCTGGAACATTCTAGAACTTTATACGGGAGTTAAACAAAGACATAAGTGTGACACATCACCGCACTCGTCGTCACTTAAGGAAGTGAACGGTGGTATTCGCGAAGGACAATCTCGAACATTCTAGAACTTTATCCGGCAGTGAGACAAAGACCCAAGTGTGGCATATCACCGCACTCGTCGTGACTTAAGGAAGTGAACGGTGGTATTTGCGAAGGACAATCTGGAACATTCTAGAACTTTATACGGGAGTTAAACAAAGACATAAGTGTGACACATCACCGCACTCGTCGTCACTTAAGGAAGTGAACGGTAGTATTCGCGAAGGACAATCTCGAACATTCTAGAACTTTATCCGGCAGTGAGACAAAGACCCAAGTGTGGCATATCACCGCACTCGTCGTGACTTAAGGAAGTGAACGGTGGTATTTGCGAAGGACAATCTCGAACATTCTAGAACTTTCCAAATAGAGTGAATGCCTGTAACTAGAAGTCAAGTCAATATGGATGCACAACTGGCAAAACTATTAGAAATGATGCAGACAATGCAAAATAAATTAGAAGAGCAGGGACATAAAATGGAAGACCAGGCGAAGACGATGCAAGAACAGGGACGGACGATGCAAGAGAAATTAGAGGAACAGGGACATAAAATGGAAGACCAAGCGAAGACAATGCAAAAGGAAATGAGAGACCAGACGAAGACAATGCAAGAAAAATTTGAAGAACAAGGGCATAAAATTGAAGATCAGACTCAAATGATGCAAGAGAAATTAGAAAATAACTTAGAAGATCAGATGCAGATACTACAACAGGAAATGAAAGCTCAGACAAATGAAATGCAGACGAAGTTAGAAAAATTAGAAAATACAGTAGAGGAGAAACTGTTAGAACAAAGAAAAGAGATTGACGAAGAACTGTTAGCACAACAGGAAATACACGAAGAAATATACCAGGTTAGAGAAGAGCTTCGACATAAATTAGACAAGATAGCAAAGGAGGGCGTAATCAAATCAGAAGGACCTGTTATCCGAACTCAGAAGACGAGACCCCCTGAATTCGACGGCAAGGTTTCCTGGAATGTATATCTGCGTCAGTTTGAAGCAGCAGCATCAGCAAATGAATGGTCGGATTATGAGAAAGCTACTGCTCTGATAGTTGCTCTACGTGGTTAAGCTCTTGACGTCTTACAAGGAGTTCCTGCTGGGCAACAGAATAACTACAACATTCTAAAACAACATATGGAAATGAGATATGGGGATAAGCACCTGCAGCAAGTGTACCAGGCACAATTGAAAAATCGTCACCAGCAGAGTGGAGAGAATTTGCAACATTTTGAGACAGACGTTGCTCGACTAGTTCGATTGGCATATCCAACAGCCCCGTCCGAATTTGTAGACCAGCTCTCCATCCAAGTGTTTATCGACGGCCTAAGAGATTGTGAAACCCAGCAGGCACTACGACTCGCCAGGCCCAAAACATTGAACGACGCTCTTTCGCATGCACTGGAATTGGAGGCAGCAAAGATGGCATCCGGTAGACATGTTAAAGTTCGGGCCATCAGTGATAACAGCGATAGTATGGCAAATGGAGATCTAATAAAGACATTAAAGGAGATTATTGATAAATTCAGTTCATCTACTGGGCCAAAGAAAGAACAATCTGATAGTCGAAGGGATCGCCTTCTTAAATGCTGGAACTGTGGACAGAGAAGACATCTAAAGAGACAGTGTAGGGCCCCAGTCGCAGATCAGCAACAGCGCGACTCCCAAGCGGCACCTGCACAGGAAAACTAGGGTCAGCCGGCTTGACGGGGCAAAGGCCGGCTGCGTCCTCGTACCATGCCCCACAAGAAGAAGTTACGTTATCACGTCTTCAGGACTCTGACTCCTTGCTAGTAGAAGGCATTATTTTTGGTCGTATGTTCCCTATGGTAATCGACACTGGAGCGGCAAGAACTATTGTACGACCGGATATTATTGGTGATTGGCGTATTAAGAGCCCTGCCAAGCGTTATGTCCTTACAACAGCCAATGGACAACAACTGCCAGTCAAGGGGAATGCGAGCTTGACATAGAATTAGGATACTTCAAATACAAACACAGAGCCCTGGTAGCAGATATATAGGACAATGTAATACACGGACTAGACTTACTACGAGCAAAGCGTGTGAACTTAGATTTGAATGCTGGTACGCTACGGATAATGGGTGAGGAAGTAGTGCTAACGACCACCACTGAGAATAACGCTGTACGGAGACTCGTTGTTAAAGAAGATGTGGTACTACCTGGTCAGACCGAAACATTGGTTGCCACTGTAATGGATGGGGAAATGTCTTGTAGTGTTGGAGTGGTGGAACCCAGTAATCCTGATCTGTTCAATAAATCTATAGTCACCGGCCGCACCCTGATTAAACCAGAGAAAACGACAATAGTACGGGTAGTTAACCTGAAAACCTTTCCACAGAAAATTACAAAGGGAACTGAAGTAGGAGTCTGTGAACCTGTTGCCATGGTCAGAACACTTAAAGAAAACAACGAAATGGAGAAGAAACCAAACAAGACCAGTCTACCGGAATGTCTAAGGGACATCGTGGATAGGGCCCAGGAAAGATTAACAGAGATGGAGGTGGAACAACTGGAAGAGCTGCTAAGTGAAAATGAAGATGTGTTTGCACTTAAACCAGGCGACTTTGGGAGAACAAATGTAGTGAAGCATCGAATCGATACTGGTTCATCATCTCCTATAAAGCAGCCACCACGAGGACTTCCACTAGCCAAGCGAGAAGAAGTTAACAAGATGTTAATCGAGATGCAAAATCAAGGCACCATAGAGCCATCTCAGAGTCCTTGGGCTTCTCCTGTAGTTCTGGTCAAGAAGAAAGACGGCTCCACCCGATTTTGTGTGGACTACAGAAAATTAAATGACGTCACCAAGAAAGACAGTTACCCATTACCGAGGATTGACGATACACTGGACACCTTGGCAGGTGCGCAATGGTTTTCCACTTTGGATTTAAAGAGTGGATATTGGCAAGTCGAGGTCAGCCCAGAAGACAAGGAAAAGACAGCATTCACTACCGGAAATGGATTGTGGCAGTTCAATGTAATGCCATTTGGTCTATGTAATGCCCCTGCCACTTTTGAACGACTGATGGAAACTGTACTTCATGGCCTGCATTGGGAGACCTGCTTGATTTACTTGGACGACGTGGTGGTGCTGGGACGCTCTTTCCAGGAGCACCTGAAGAACGTGTCCGAAGTGTTCAAGAAGTTGAAAGCAGCGAACCTGAAGTTGAACCCGAAGAAGTGCAGTCTGTTCCAAAAGGAGGTCAGATACTTAGGCCACATTATTACTCCAAACGGTGTGAAAACAGACCCGAGAAGACAGAGTGCATAAAGAACTGGCCGGTTCCTAAAGACAAACATCAAGTTCGAAGTTTTCTTGGCCTATGCACATACTATCGACGATTCGTCCAAGGATTCTCGGACATTGCCAAGCCTCTTCATAAACTCACAGAAGATAACATCCCGTTCGAATGGACGACGAAATGCCAGCAAGCCTTTGAGACGCTGAAAGAGGCCCTCTGCACTACCCCGATTTTGACATACCCAATACCTGGACAGCCATTTATAGTGGACACGGACGCAAGCAACATTGGAATTGGCGGAGTTCTTTCCCAAATACAAGATGGCCAAGAGCGAGTAGTGGGCTACTTCAGCAAAGTCCTGTCAAAAGCCGAAAAGAACTATTGTGTGACTCGGAAAGAATTAGTTGCCATCGTCAAGAGCCTAGAACACTTTCATAAATACCTGTATGGCCAAGAATTCCTTCTAAGAACGGATCACGCTTCCCTTAAATGGCTGTTGCAGTTTAAGAACCCTGAAGGACAGATGGCCAGGTGGCTGGAACGGCTGCAAGAATATCACTTTGTTGTTGAACATCGAGCCGGCAGGAAACATGGAAATGCAGATGCCCTTTCTAGGAGACCCTGTCCTGTCAACTGCAAACACTGTAGTAGTCTTGAAAAGAAAGAGGACATCTCATCAGTTCCTTGTAAGGTGGTAGCAGCCCAACCTGAAGACAGATGGAGTTCAGCGGCGATTCGGGAAGACCAGCAAGCTGACTGTGACATCAAGCCCTTACTAGACTGGAAAGAAGCCAACAACCGACCCTCATGGGCTGAAGTCAGCAGTAAAAGCCCAACATTAAAGAACTATTGGGCTCAATGGAATTTTCTGGTGTTGAAAGACGGTGTCCTAAAAACAGCATGGGAGAACAATGACGGAACGGAGGTCAAGAAACAAGTACTACTCCCGAGGTCCCGGGTCAAGGAAGTGCTGCAGGAAGTACATGGAGGTACTGGGGGTGGACATTTCGGTATCAATAGGACTCTACAGAAGGTTAGGAGCGTTTCTACTGGTTGAGTTGTAGGACGGATGTAGAAGATTGGTGCCGAAAATGTGACATATGTGCAGCCAGCAAGGGACCGAAGACCCGTTCCAGAGGCAAAATGCGCCAGCACATCGTAGGAGCACCGTTCGAGAGGATTGCCATTGATATCGCTGGCCCATTTCTCAAAACCCAAAGTGGGAACCGATATCTGCTAGTAGCCATGGACTACTTCAGTAAATGGCCGGAAGTATACCCCCTTCCCAATCAAGAGACCACAACCGTAGCAGAAGCGCTAGTCAACAACCTGTTCTGCAGATTTGGGGTGCCCATGGAACTACATTCAGATCAGGGCAGAAATTTTGAATCAGGTGTGTTCCGAAAGGTCTGCGAGCTTATGGGAATCCGAAAAACCAGGACCACCTCACTGCATCCCCAGTCAGATGGTATGGTGGAACGCTTCAACGCCACACTAGAAACCAATCTGAGGATGTTTGTGAACGAGAACCAGACAGACTGGGACAAGCTCATTCCACTCTTCCTGTTAGCTTACCGCTCAACTGTCCATGAAACTACTGGAAAGACTCCCGCAAGGATCATCTTTGGAAGAGCTTCGCCTTCCAGCAGATTTGGTATTTGGTCGTCCTGCGGAACAGCCCACAGAGCCAGACACTTACACCCATGAGCTAGAACGAAGACTAGCAGCCGTACACGATCAAGTCAGATCTCGAATGCGACTAGAGAGCGATCGTATGAAGACTCGATACGACGTCCGGGCCAATACAGTCGGATTCCAACAAGGTGACCTGGTGTGGCTGTACAACCCCACGCGGAAGAAAGGAAGATCGCCTAAACTACAGAACCGTTGGGAGGGCCCCTACACCGTCATTAAAAGAATAAATGACGTCGTCTACCGGATACAGAGGACTCCCAGGAGTAAAATGAAGGTCGTCCATCTGGAGCGTCTGTCCCCGTATAGAGGTGTATCCGATCGGGACGATCGGTCCTAAGGAGGGGGCAGTGTCACGGAATTTGCCCCACTCACTCCCAAACCGACGACTGGGGCACCGCGAATTGCCTAAGATTGCCCCGATTGCCCCTACACGATTCTGTTAAACAAACAGAATGCCGCTGATCGAGATGGGCCTGGAAAAATCGAGAATCGCCGAGAAGCATTCCAGTCGTACTAGAAAATGGATCTAGAGATACTGGAATATACCTGGAATATTCGTTGGGTCTATAAAAGAAGAATAAACGGCCGAGTTAGTTAGTTTTGTAAAAGTCTTGTGTTACAGTCTCAATTAAAGTGTTTAGTTGGAGATATCAAAGTGATTTAGATAGCGATTAATTAAATAAGTGTTTAGTTGACCTGTAATTAGTAGTGTTCAGTAGTTAATAAAGAAGTAATTAATTAACGGATTGTTTTTCTGGAAATAAGAAAAAGACGAATTGGGAAATCCGTGACAATATCGTTGGGTGCAAAATTCAAAGATTGTAAGTTAGATTTGTAACAATTGCGCTCAAAATTGATTATTTTCCAACATGCTTTTCCTCTGTTCCTTGATCCCGAAATGAACACATCATAAAGTGCCTTTTTAGTTTCCCTTATTTTCCTACTATATTCTTTTTAAGTTTTTTTATAAGAGTATATATCATAGAGATTTCGATTGAAACAGCTGTTCCCTAAGAGACTTCAGGTGTGAATTGAACCATGAAACAGGTGACTTATCTTACCTTGCTTACACTTTCTTAAGGGAAAATATTTCACACACAAAGCTTTGTAAGAATTAATAAAAAAATTTGATAACAATTGAACATCGTATTTCCGACTGAGCAAACCAATCAATGTTGCGTAAACCCTGATTTAAATTTTTCAAACCATCAGGAGTAATGTGTCTGGACTCTGTTAGACGACAGAGGTCCAACTTTTGTTTGCTAAAAACATTTATGTATTGGGCGCGGTGATCTGATAAGCAAGGTTCTAGAATACCAACATTAAACCTTTGAGTTGAGATGTTAGTAAAAATATTATCGATACAACTAGAAGAAGTGTAAGTAACTCGCGTATCGTCTTTTATTGTGATAGATAGACCAAAAGATGTCAACAAACAGTTCAAATTAGTGAGAATTTCCGATTTCTTTTTAAGATAACGCGTGTCTGTGCATAAAAATACTAAGAGGGGGAAAGTTTTGTCAATTGATTGTTCTATTTACTGTAATTTTTTCATATCGATAAACGTTTAGAATAAAAAGTTCCCATAAAAAAAAAACAACAGAGGATGGTGGTTTCCACCCTTGTAGACAATTGGTAAAAATAAAAATCGTATTCTACGATGTCACTTAATTAACTAAATGTATTCACCGATTTTCAGATTTATAAGTTTAACCGTTTTTGAGAAAAAAAAATGAAAACCGAAATTTTTTCAATTTTTTAGAAGCCCTTATCTCGTAAGGGAGGGCTCAAATCGAAACATTTTATAGAAATTATCCTTCTTGTGGAAGTTGTTTTTATTAATGATATCTTATCGACGACCATCCACATAATCAGATAGTTGTACACAATTAACATATGTTGGTAACTTAAAATTCACAATAATGTCCACTAATTTCTTCTTTTTAAGTTTTTATAACTCACTGCTTAAAACAGAGTGCTCACTGTCAGCCGCCATATTTCGATGAGGTATATTAATGTATCAAATATATTTACCTTTGATTTTACAAAGATATGATGTAGGCATGACCTTTGATTACCTTGTATCCGCGTATAACCATTTATTGTTGAAACATATTCAAACTCACTTAAAACATTTCCATATTCGGTCTTAATCTCACTATTTTCCAATGTGTCAATATTGATAACACCAATAAATATTTTATAAGTATGAACACTTTTATTATTAACCTCCATATGATTCTGCAAGGGTGTGGCAAATAGTGAATCAATAGATGGAGGACAATATAAGGCAGTGATTGCAATATTAATTTTGTTATTAAATTTTACATGTATTTGTATCGTTTGTATCTCATTAATTGAAGTAATATTATATGTATAATTTAAATTAGATTTCATGTACACTACAACACCGTAGTTTTGATTTACGGGTGCGCCATTGTATATTATGTGGTATCCAACAATATGAAATACATCAACACACTGGGCATTCCACGTCTTTGAATACTATACAATCAAATTTAGTATCTAATTCCTCAAGAACTACTTTAAATTCGTCTAGATTTTTATTTATACAACGAATATTACGTATAATTTTAAAATTATTTACATTTCATTCAGCAAGTAACCTTTTACATTCCTGAGCCATATGCAGTGTATAAGTATCAACAGTATTTACCTCAAAATTTCGTATGTATTGATCCATCTCAATTATTACAATATACACATATAAAAACTCTTAAATATAGGTACCATATTAAAAGCAGTAATTATAATTTATTAAAAGTATGTACTAACATAATTCTACCTTCCTAAATTCTTCGTTGTCTGGACTGGAGCTTCTTTATCTAGTTTTTCATTTGGAGTCTCAGTATATTTTAAAACCCGTTTCGATTTTATTTTAATTGTAGCTTCTTCCTGGGACTCCGTGTTAAAAGAGTCTACTTGATTTTCAGTCTCCTTTATCTTCCTAGCGTAGTAGATTTTTCATGTGGAGAAGACTTAGCATTTTTTGTTGAAAGACCTCGTCAACAAAGAACGGATCATTTTCGTGTATGGGATGATACAGAATTTTTGAACAGGTTTCGATTATCGAAAGAAACAACCCAGTATCTATTACATCAAATAGAAGGTGCAATAACACACCCCAGTAATTGGTATTACTTCCAAAATAATTACTTAATTATGATTTTAATTTTTTTTTAGCCCAACTACTACTTACATTGCGTTTTCTTGCATCTGGAGATTTTTTAATTGCAGTAGGTGATTTTGCTGGAGTACATAAATCGACAGCTAGTAGAGAAATACATTCTGTCTCGAGGGCTATAGCAAATTTGCAAATAATGCTAATGCAATAAATGAGTTGAAACGAGAAGAAATCGTTCAAGATGTAAATACAACAGGCAACATGATTCGACAAACACTGATCAATGAATACTTTTCAAATTTAAATAATCAATAAATTTGTGATAAAAATGGATGTATGTATGTATTTGTGTTATTTTTATTTACCTATATAAAATAGTACAAATAACATAAATATGTATTTTAATTTAATTTAATGTAATTATTTTATATATAATTATAGTAATTGGTTTTCTAGTAATCTAATCTTTTTTCAGCTGGTGCTCCTCTTCCCGATGTCGCATAATTTGTTCATGTTTCTCTATTTGTTTGCTCGCAACTTCCATCTGCAGTTTGCTGAGTTCAATTTTAACATCAGATAATGCATTAACTTTCTCACGACAATCAGCAGTTAGGTTTATTCTTGAAAGCTTGCTATTTTTATTGTCTGTAATTTATAGATAGAATGTACTTAATAATATAACAAAATGTATATAACATTAGTGTACACATATTTGATATTACTATGGGAAAATAAAAAACATGCTATCCGAACGATCAGTCTTTGGTGTAGATTTCGGTGTTACAGCTACAGCAAAGTTTTTCTTTGCAGTTTTTTTTAAATTGTCGTATTTACACCTTAAATTTTTCGGACCTTTGGGTACACCACCAATTCTTGCATGAAATTCTCGTGCTATTTCAACCCAAGCCTTCTCTTTCTGCTTCCAACTCACCAAATCAGTTTTTTTAGATTCTATTACTCCAGAATTTTTTTTACAACTTCTAATAATAAATTGACTTTATTTACAGTAAAATTAGGAACTCTTTTTAAATCTTCCGCTATACTAAAATATATTTTTTAAATAAAACAATAATTATATACCCATTTCAAGATATAGTTTACCTTTAAAATTCACTAGGAACACAAATCTATATTTTTTAAATAAACAACGTGCAAACACCACAAAGGTATAAATGTAAATAAGTATACTTTTTACTTCCTTCATAGAATTTTTATGAATATGGAAACTCCAGTCACGGCTTCTTACATCTGGCAAACATATTTCCCTCCTTTATAACACAAAATTTGATTTTCCAAGACACCAACTGCCGATTATCTTAAGTTTATCTAAACGACACTACATAAACCACTATACAACATCATCATGCGATCCATAGTTTAAACTTGAGTTTAAACTTTGGACGTAGTTTAAGTAATCTGAATTTTAACCCGAACCTATACAACCGGCCAGCTATGGTATGCTTCGAGTTGCTCTGCTATATAAGAAATATTATTTACGAAAAGTTTGTTATTCCTAATGAAACAATTTTTATTCTTCTCTTCCAGTCCAGCTAATGTTAGATGTTTTACTTTGTTTCATCTACACAATCCAGTAATATAATATCAAATAAAAAACTACATTTTTATAATACTAATACACTACACATTTACAACCCAATACGACTGAGCTTTTTGGCATAAAACTTATTAATCCAATGTATACAGGGTGAGTCAGTCATAATGTCATTAATTTTAACCACGTATTCGGAAGGCCTAATAAAGGCAGAAAATTGAAAAGAAAATTTTTTTACTCGACCTTTAAAAAAATAAACAAATCACCCTATAAAAATCAGTAACACGACGCTCCTGGTACGCTCAAACTTTCTGATGTGGCAGCCATATGATAATCTAATTCCGATGGAAGGCATCGTTGCCACATGTTTACATACATAACGTCGTCTAACACTTCAGCGTGCGTATTATTCAAATTTGCCACCATTTAGTCGCATTTCCCGCATTTCTTTCCCCCCAAATTTAGAGATCACAACACACATTTAGCTAATTTCTTTGCAGTCATAACAGTCACATTTGGTCGGACGAAAATCCACACGCAACTCGTCGGTTTAGCTTTCAGAGGCGATTTGTTCTCAACGTATGGGCAGAAGTTTACGGGAATCATTTGATTGGGCCGTATTTTCTACCGGAGAACCTGAATGGACCGCGTTACTTGCAATTTTTAATAGAATTGATTGGAAAGCGTTCATTGAACATTAACATTTTAAATTATTATTGGCTGAACTGAGCAAGAAATAATTTGAGATTCTAAAATAGTCAGTACAATCGTTTATTTATGATGTCTAATGCCTAGGTAGGTAGGTACTAGAAAAATATTTCAACTTGGCAACATTGCATCACGTCGACATCGAGTTGAACTGTCAGCTGTAAACGACCAAGGCTGTGAACGGTCAGTGACAGTCTGAAAAGGGGGTTTAAATAATGATTTGAAAATATTTTTTTTCGGCGTAAATATGCATTTAGATTTTTTTTTAATCGCGTATTCGCATTATACTCATTATTCCCTATCTCCTCTTAAAATTAATGACATTATGACTGACTCACCCTGTATTTGTAATATTATTAATAAAATCAACAATAGTAGCATGAAGTCAGATATTATATCTGCCAAAGATTTAAAATTTTGTCATCCCTTGCCTTAGTCAATATTATAAAAACATGTCTGATAGAAGGTATCTTTCCCAAAAATGTCTATTGGATTTGAAAAATGGTTGGCTATTAAATGAAAGAAAATAAACAATTTTGATATTTCCAAACAAATAAGCATTGATTAGTAGATCGTGTCATTTCTTGCTATCAGATTTTTTTTATTTACAAGCGATAAGCAATTGTTTGCAAAAATGAATCATTTTTCAAACGTTGTTATATGTTGTTAACATCAGAAGAGTGCTACCTTTTTTATGTAAACATCTTTAGAGTACTCATTTTTGCTACAAAATTGTCAAATAATACTTAAGTTAGACAAATTGTTTATTTCTATTTAGATTTTAAAAAAGAGCATGAAATGTTATGGAATTGTGCATATGTCATTAATTTTTTACTGTATTAGAAAGGTATTTTAAACTATAATATAAATCAAATCTACAATTCCTATTAATGAAGTCATATGTATGCTCTCTCATACCAAACAGCTAGGTATTCTAATGAACAATTCCACAGACAAAGCTCTATTCAATAATTATCTAAAAAAAAATTATCTAGCTAAATTTACCAACCTGGTTTAATAAGAACACTCTGTAAATATCTAAGTTCACTTTTGAAACTGTGGGAACTCGAAAATTCAACCACAATAGATGAGATCTGACCTATGTCTGCATTTTAGGATTGCTTCTTCAGGTGGCCTCCTTTAAGTTGAGTCAAATATCTAACTATAAAAATGATTATATCAATAAATTAAAATTATTTGAAATTAAATATCGACAATGTCAATGAATTTTAAATTAAACATGACAAATACCTTTTATTAACTATACTCTGTTTTTAATCTAAAAGGAGTGATTCAAATTTTTCGCGCCTAAACACTAGCTTATTGTTGGTTAATTTGTCGCCAAGTTTATACAACCCCATAAATTCGTGTTTGATTCATTACCAATGCCAACACTGACAATGGGCCTTTTCCACTAAATTTAATTTTACTGTTTTATTGGCATCAAGCGTTATACTGGTACATAAGTAAAGGTAGATTCGACCCAATTTACTAAAAAAATTGTAATTTAGCGAAGTTATGCAACTACAAAGTGACCGGTCTTCATAAATCATTTTAAACTGCGCGGTTCGCTGACGTCACAGTCCAGCAGCAAATTAAATGTGGAGAAATTAAAGAACAGCTCCACGTTGCCACATACAGTTTTAATTTTTTCTTGGCAACCATTAATTTTACATTGTGTTAACTTCGAAATGCATTTTTAGGTAAAATGATAATTTCGAAATTAAAATATGTTACTTATATTTATTAGACAAAGGCATTAGATAAATATTCTCCACAACTTATTACTAAAGCAAATCAACTCCCTGGAGCAAAATAATTTTTAGGTATTTTTCGCTAAATATGACAACGCCGCCTTGAATCAACTGATGACAGATGATTTAATTATAAGTCAGGTTATGGTTAGTGTTTATGTTTTGAGTAGTGTAGTTTGGCTGTAACGTAGAAATCGTTTACCATTTCACTGTCAACTCTTGGTAAGTTGTCCGAATCTGCCTTAAGATATCCCTCTTCGATTTTATTCATTTTAAATGAAATTTAATCCAAACACAAAACGAAAGTTAGGTTAAACACCACGAAAACCATACAAAAACACTTCAATCATAGAACTTCAATAATTGACAGATGACTTGGCAGAACAGATCTGAGCGTGACAAAGACAGAGCACAAAAGCGTTGATTGGATACTGGAGTATGACGTCAATGGCGCGTTATTTAAAATATACGGTAATTTTACAGATTTTTTTTAAATATACCGGGAGAAGAAAACATTTTAAAAAAATACTTTTTAGGCATAACTAGGTATATATTATATAATAAAAGAATAAAAAAGAAATGTGAAAAAGGCCCATTGCTAACCTCTAAAATATCAATTATATCTTATATTAACCTAAAATGAACGTTATTGCCACTTTGTAGATTTAATTTGTCTTTACTTTCCCTTTTTGTTAATAAAAGTAAATTTTTCATAACTCAGCAAGGAATTGTATTCTTTTTTGTTTTTTTTCTTCAAATTTACTGTCAAAAAGTGGACTTTCTGGTTAATTTTCCCTATGTAGGTATATGACTTCATCATTTACTCCATATATTTAATATATGATTTAATCCTACATAATGTTTTGCTAAATCTAGCCAATCACGTAATTTGCATTTGTTTGTTTATTGGCAGCGGTACCAGCAGCCAAATCATAACGCTTCAAATGTTTGCGCTGAAAATTATTCTTAACGAGAGAATTTTGAAGTTTTTTAGGTAACATACTGTCACGGAATTTGCCCCACTTACTCCCAAACCGACGACTGTGGCACCGCGAATTGCCTAAGATTGCCCCGATCGCCCCTACACGATTCTGTTAAACAAACAGAATGCCGCTGATCGAGATCGGCCTGGAAAAATCGGGAATCGACGAGAAGCGTTCCAGTCGTACGAGAAAAGGGATCTAGAGATACTGGAATATACCTGGAACATTCGTTGGGTCTATAAAAGAAGAATAAACGGCCTAGTTAGTCTTGTATAAGTCTTGTATTACAGTCTGAATTAAAGTGTTTAGTTGGAGATATCAAAGTGATTTAGATAGTGATTAATTAAATAAGTGTTTAGTTGACCTGTAATTAGTAGTGTTCAGTAGTTAATAAAGAAGTAATTAATTAACGGATTGTTTTTCTGGAAGTAAAAGAAAAGACGGATTGGGAAATCCGTGACAATTTGGTGTCGGAAGTGGATTTAACTGGAAGTTTTAAAGAGCTTTCTGGAACCCTGTCCACAAAGTGGGATTTAAGTGGAAGTTTGAAGAACTTTCTGGAACCCTGTGCGCGGGTGGAATAAAGACTCAAGTGTGATATATCACTGCACTCGTCGTGACTCAAGGAAGTGAACGATGGTATTCGCGAAGGACAATCTCGAACATTCTAGAACTTTGTACGGGAGTGAGACAAATACCCAAGTGTGATATATCACCGCACTCGTCTTGACTTAAGGAAGTGAACGGTGTTATTCGCGAAGGACATTCTCGAACATTCTAGAACTTTGTACGGGAGTGCGACAAAGACCCAAGTGTGACATATCACTGCACTCGTCGTGACTTAAGGAAGTGAACGGTGCTATTTGCGAAGGACATTCTCGAACATTCTAGAACTTTGTACGGGAGTGCGACAAAGACCCAAGTGTGATATATCACTGCACTCGTCGTGACTCAAGGAAGTGAACGGTGGTATTCGCGAAGGACAATCTCGAACATTCTAGAACTTTATACCAAAGTGAGACAAAGACCCAAGTGTAGCATATCACTGCACTCGTTTCATTGTAAGGAAGGCAACGGTGATATCTAGAAATACATTCGTGGACATTCTAGAACATTCTAAAAAAAATAATAAAGTGAATGCCTGTAACTAGAAGCCAAGTCAATATGGATGCACAACTGGCGAAACTGTTAGAAATGATGCAAACGATGCAAGAACAGGGACGTATGATGCAAGAAAAGTTGGAAGAACAAGGGCATAAAATGGAAGACCAGGCGAAGACGATGCAAGAACAGGGACGGACGATACAAGAGAAATTTGAAGAACAAGGGCACAAAATCGAAGATCAGTCCCAAACGATGCAGGAGAAATTGGAAAAGAAATTAGAAGATCAGATACAGACAATACAACAGGAAATGAGAAACCAGACGAAAGAAATGCAGGAGAAATTAGAAAATAAACTAGAAGAGCAAGGGTATATAATGAAAGAACAGATACAGACAATACAACAGGAAATGGAAAACCAGACGAAGGATATGCAGACAAAGTTAGAAAAATTGGAGAATACACTAGAAGAAAAACTAGAGGAGCAGTCACATAAGGTAGAAACACAAGTAGAAGAGAAAATGTTAGCACAAAAACAAGAAATAGACGAAGAAATAAACTTGGTTAGAGAAACCTGCGAAGAGCTTCGACATAAATTAGACAAGATAGCAAAGGAGGGCGTAATCAAATCAGAAGGACCTGTTATCCGAACTCAGAAGACGAGACCCCCTGAATTCGACGGCAAGGTTTCCTGGAATGTATATCTGCGTCAGTTCGAGGCAGCAGCTGCAGCAAACGAATGGTCTGACTATGAAAAGGCTACAGCTCTGATAGTTGCTCTACGGGGGGAAGCTCTTGACGTCTTACAAGGAGTTCCTGCTGGGCAGCAGAGTAACTATGACCTTCTGAAACAACATATGGAAATGAGATATGGGGATAAGCACCTGCAGCAAGTGTACCAGGCACAATTGAAAAATCGTCACCAGCAGAGTGGAGAGAATTTACAACATTTTGAGACAGACGTTGCTCGACTGGTTCGATTGGCATATCCAACAGCCCCGTCCGAATTTGTAGACCAGCTCTCCATCCAAGTGTTTATCGACGGCCTAAGAGATTGCGAAACACAGCAGGCACTACGGCTTGCTAGACCTAAAACGTTGAATGACGCTCTTTCGCATGCACTGGAATTTGAAGCAGCAAAGATGGCATCCGGTAGACATGTTAAAGTTCGAGCCATCAGTGATAACAGCGATAATATGGGAAATGGAGACATAATCAAAACGTTGAAGGAGGTCATTGAGAAACTCAGCCCAACTACCAATCCGAAGAGAGAACAACCTGGCAGCCGAAGAGATCGCCTCTCCAATGTTGGAACTGTGGGCAGACGGGGCATCTGAAGAGACAGTGTAGGGCCCCGGTCGCGGATCAGCAAAAGCGCGACTCCCAGGCGGCAGCTGCACAGGAAAACTAGGCTCAGCCGGCTTAACGGGGCAAAAGCCGGCTGCGTCCTCCTACCATGCCCCACGAGAAGAAATTACGTTGTCACGTCTCCAGGACTCTGACTCCTTGCTAGTAGAAGGCATTATTTTTGGTCGTATGTTCCCTATGGTAATCGACACTGGAGCGGCAAGAACTATTGTACGACCGGATATTAATAATAATAATAATAATAATAATAATAATAATAATAATAATAATAATAATAATAATAATAATAATAATAATAATAATAATAATAATAATAATAATAATAATAATAATAATAATAATAATAATAATAATAATAATAATAACTTTATTTCATTAGACCTTGATATACAAAGTATTGAAATTGTCACATCCTTAACTTACCCTTATAATAATATGCTGTCTTAAACATTCACAGCAAAAAAACAAAAAAAGTAGGGTAAAATAAAATAAATAGAGTATAAGTACAAACAACTCATAAAAGACAAACATGTGTAACACAGAAACATTATTTACAAACCAGACACATTAAAATCAAAGTTCATATACTCCTCAATACTATAAAAGGCATTTTCTACTAGTATGCTCTTAACTTGATAACGAAAAGTAATATAAGTGTTCAATTGCTTAATGCGTATCGGCAGCTTATTATACAATTTAATGGACATAATAAAAGGACCCTTAGCCGACAAAGCCAGTCGATGTTGAGGAATATTAAAACAATGTAAGTCTCTAAAATGGTAGCCAGAAGATTGCTTATTATCAGTACGTGCACAAAATTTAGAAATGTGATTCTTTACATACGAAACACAACTCAGTATATACAGCGAGTAGACTGTAAAAATTCGCAAATTAACAAATAAGTCTATAACAATATTATTGGTGATTGGCGTATTAAGAGCCCTGCCAAGCGTTATGTCCTTACAACAGCCAATGGACAACAACTGCCAGTCAAGGGGGAATGCGAGCTTGACATAGAATTAGGAGACGTCAAATTCAAACACAGAGCCCTGGTAGCAGATATATCGGACAATGTTATACTAGGACTAGACTTACTACGAGCAAAGGGTGTGAACTTAGATTTGAATGCTGGTACGCTACGGATAATGGGTGAGGAAGTAGTGCTAACGACCACCACTGAGAATAACGCTGTACGGAGACTCGTTGTTAAAGAAGATGTGGTACTACCTGGTCAGACCGAAACATTGGTTGCCACTGTAATGGATGGGGAAATGTCTTGCAGTGTTGGAGTGGTGGAACCCAGTAATCCGGATCTGTTCAATAAATCTATAGTCACCAGCCGCACCCAGATTAAACCAGAGAAAACGACAATAGTACGGGTAGTTAACCTGAAAACCTTTCCACAGAAAATTACAAAGGGAACTGAAGTAGGAGTCTGTGAACCTGTTACCATGGTCAGAACACTCAAAGAAAACAACGAAATGGAGAAGAAACCAAACAAGACCAGTCTACCGGAATGTCTAAGGGACATCGTGGATAGGGCCCAGGAAAGATTAACAGAGATGGAGGTGGAACAACTGGAAGAGCTGCTAAGTGAAAATGAAGATGTGTTTGCACTTAAACCAGGCGACTTTGGGAAAACAAATGTAGTGAAGCATCGAATCGATACTGGTTCATCATCTCCTATAAAGCAGCCGCCACGAGGACTTCCACTAGCCAAACGAGAAGAAGTTAACAAGATGTTAATTGAAATGCAGAACCAAGGCACCATAGAGCCATCTCAGAGTCCTTGGGCCTCTCCTGTAGTCCTGGTCAAGAAGAAAGACGGCTCCACCCGATTTTGTGTGGACTACAGAAAATTAAATGACGTCACCAAGAAAGACAGTTACCCATTACCGAAGATTGACGATACTCTGGACACCTTGGCTGGTGCGCAATGGTTTTCCACTTTGGATTTAAAGAGTGGATATTGGCAAGTCGAGGTCAGCCCAGAAGACAAGGAAAAGACAGCATTCACTACCGGAAATGGATTGTGGCAGTTCAATGTAATGCCATTTGGACTATGTAATGCCCCTGCCACTTTTGAACGACTGATGGAAACTGTACTTCATGGCCTGCATTGGGAGACTTGCTTGATTTACTTGGACGACGTGGTGGTGCTGGGACGCTCTTTCCAGGAGCACCTGAAGAACGTGTCCGAAGTGTTCAAGAAGTTAAAAGCAGCGAACCTGAAGTTGAACCCGAAGAAGTGCAGTCTGTTCCAAAAGGAGGTTAGATACCTAGGCCACATTATTACTCCAAACGGTGTGAAAACAGACCCGGCGAAGACAGAGTGCATAAAGAACTGGCCGGTTCCTAAAGACAAACATCAAGTTCGAAGTTTTCTCGGCCTATGCACATACTATCGACGATTCGTCCAAGGATTCTCGGACATAGCCAAGCCCCTTCATAAACTGACAGAAGACAACATCCCGTTTGAATGGACTCCGAGATGCCAGCAAACCTTTGAGACGCTGAAAGAGGCTCTCTGCACTACCCCGATTTTGACATACCCAATACCTGGACAACCATTTATAGTGGACACGGACGCAAGCAACATTGGAATTGGTGGAGTTCTTTCCCAAGTACAAGATGGCCAAGAGCGAGTAGTGGGCTACTTCAGCAAAGTTCTATCGAAAGCTGAAAAGAACTACTGTGTGACTCGGAAAGAATTGCTTGCCATCGTCAAGAGTCTAGAACACTTTCACAAATACTTGTATGGCCAAGAATTCCTCCTCAGAACGGACCACGCTTCCCTTAAATGGCTGCTCCAGTTTAAGAACCCTGAAGGACAGATGGCCAGGTGGCTGGAACGGCTGCAAGAATATCACTTTGTTGTTGAACATCGAGCCGGCAGGAAACATGGAAATGCAGATGCCCTTTCTAGGAGACCCTGTCCTGTCAACTGCAAGCACTGTAGTAGTCTTGAAAGGAAGGAGGATATCTCATCAGTTCCTTGCAAGGTGGTAGCAGCCCAACCTGAAGACAGATGGAGTTCAGCGGCGATTCGGGAAGACCAGCAAGCTGACTGTGACATCAAGCCCTTACTAGACTGGAAAGAAGCCAACAACCGACCCTCATGGGCTGAAGTCAGCAGTAAAAGCCCAGCATTAAAAAGCTATTGGGCTCAATGGAATTCCTTGGTGTTGGAAGACGGTGTTCTAAAAAGAGCATGGGAGAACAATGACGGAACGGAGGTGAAGAAGCAAGTACTACTCCCGAGGTCCCGGGTCAAGGAAGTGCTGCAGGAAGTACGTGGAGGTACTGGTGGTGGACATTTCGGTATCAATAGGACTCTACAGAAGATTAGGGAGCGTTTCTACTGGTTGAGCTGTAGGACGGATGTAGAAGATTGGTGCCGAAAATGTGACATATGTGCAGCCAGCAAGAGACCGAAGACCCGTTCCAGAGGCAAAATGTGCCAGTACATCGTAGGAGCACCGTTCGAGAGAATTGTCATTGATATCGCTGGCCCATTTCCGAAAAATCAAAATGGAAACCGATATCTGTTAGTCGCCATGGACTACTTTAGTAAATGGCCGGAAGTATACCCTCTTCCCAATCAAGAGACCACGACCGTAGCAGAAGCCCTAGTCAACAACCTGTTCTGCAGATTTGGTGTGCCCATGGAACTGCATTCAGATCACGGCAGAAATTTCGAATCAGGTGTGTTCCGAAAGGTCTGCGAGCTTATGGGAATCCGGAAAACCAGGACCACCCCACTGCATCCCCAGTCAGATGGTATGGTGGAACGCTTCAACGCCACACTAGAAACCAATCTGAGGATGTTTGTAAACGAGAACCAGACAGATTGGGACAAGCTCATTCCACTCTTCCTGTTAGCTTACCGCTCAGCTGTCCATGAAACGACTGGGAAGACTCCCGCAAGGATCATCTTTGGAAGAGAGCTTCGCCTTCCCGCAGATTTGGTATTTGGTCGTCCTGCGGAACAGCCCACAGAGCCAGACACTTACACCCATGAGCTAGAACGAAGACTAGCAGCCGTACACGATCAAGTCAGATCTCGAATGCGACTAGAGAGCGATCGCATGAAGACTCGATACGACGTCCGGGCCAATACAGTCGGATTCCAACAAGGTGACCTGGTGTGGCTGTACAACCCCACGCGGAAGAAAGGAAGATCGCCTAAACTACAGAACCGTTGGGAGGGCCCCTACACCGTCATTAAACGAATAAATGATGTCGTCTACCGGATACAGAGGACTCCCAGGAGTAAGATGAAGGTCGTCCATCTGGAGCGTCTGTCCCCGTATAGAGGTGTATCCGATCGGGACGATCGGTCCTAAGGAGGGGGCAGTGTCACGGAATTTGCCCCACTTACTCCCAAACCGACGACTGTGGCACCGCGAATTGCCTAAGATTGCCCCGATCGCCCCTACACGATTCTGTTAAACAAACAGAATGCCGCTGATCGAGATCGGCCTGGAAAAATCGGGAATCGACGAGAAGCGTTCCAGTCGTACGAGAAAAGGGATCTAGAGATACTGGAATATACCTGGAACATTCGTTGGGTCTATAAAAGAAGAATAAACGGCCTAGTTAGTCTTGTATAAGTCTTGTATTACAGTCTGAATTAAAGTGTTTAGTTGGAGATATCAAAGTGATTTAGATAGTGATTAATTAAATAAGTGTTTAGTTGACCTGTAATTAGTAGTGTTCAGTAGTTAATAAAGAAGTAATTAATTAACGGATTGTTTTTCTGGAAGTAAAAGAAAAGACGGATTGGGAAATCCGTGACAATACATATAATAGAGTCTAAATTTTTGTTTCTTACTTGCATTAGATATTACTAGCTGTTTGAATTCCAATATTTTTTATCTATATTTTAATTAAATTTAAGAATATAACCAAGGTAATTAACAGACGATCATATACATATGCGTCTTTAATAATTATATAAGTATACGGTTAACCTGTAAACCCTTTTATTTCTTTGAATAAAAAAAATAAAGTGGATGATACTAAGCTTTTAAATCTTTAGTTATTTTTTAAACTTTACAGAATTACCTATATTTTCTTGTAGCAACTACTTTGACATACTCTTTTTTGAGTTACGACGTAGGTATCTATCATCAGAAGTGAACATTCTCTAATAACAAATAATACCAGTAAAACACTTATATGGTAATACAATGGCCATATTCAGCCGAGGTCAGCCACTGAATCGCTGATTGTTACATACTTCAAGGGTATAATCTAGAACCCAAATGATGTCGATTTAACCAAACTTGCTTAAACGAAAAATGTCTCAAAAAAAGTTACAATGTTAAAGCCAATTATTTTAATTCTTGTTTTCTCCTTAACTCAGAACCCAGTTAACCGATTTGAGCAAACTTTGCTTTTGCTTAGTTTCTCTTCATGCCTATTAGGTTAAATCATACAGGGAGTTTATTTTACTACAACCCTTTGTGAATTTAGAATTTTATTCTACACAAAAAATGTATACCTATCAAAAGTCGAAATTATGCTCGGTTATGAAGATATTACAAAAAACGTTTATTAACAGACACCCCATAATTCTATTGTCCCTTCTCCTGATCGCATTACCACCCTCTCACGGCGGGAGAAATATTCGTACACCAGGACTTCTACTGAAAATTTAAATAATTCTCAAAATGTTTTGACAAAGTGCAATATTAATATTGCAAAAGTTTGTATACTGAAATGTAAGATTTAGTAGTCATTACTTTGGTATAAATTGAAAAAATATAGTATGTCATAAATCAAGTTTATTTTAAATTATTAAATGTCAGACAGAAGACTGTAGCATTAAATATGATTTTTTTTAAATAAAAAATTAACTTGTACACATACGTAAAGCAGTAATTTTTTGTATTAAATGATTAAAAAGTCATTATTAAAGATTATAGAAATAAATGATATATATTTATAGTCGTCCAATGCGAAGATAATACTTCTATAAATTAATTCTATTAATGTAAAACTATTACACGCTAAGTGAAGAAAACACGTGTTATGCCTCAAAATTTTATCCACAGCCAGTTAACTCATAAAAACACAGTATGAAAAGTTAGAAAAAGTATAATATAAGTTATTAACAAATTGTTTTAAATTAAGTTAGTAAAAGTAACAGATAGAAAAAGTTGTATGGTCCAAGAAATATACTTATAAAATACATTTTAATACTAGGCTGTGAATAAAATTTGTTTACAATCCAATAGAATTATTTTTGTTCTATCACTAGTATTAAACAATTCAAATTTATTGAGTTACGAATAAGTAGACTTATAAATATTCAAATTAGAATATAAGATTTTTGAAAATAAAAAAAATTTAAATATTCAAATCAATTTTTTTCAGTTCTTTTCTACTTAATTTAAAATGAGATTTATTTCCGCGGTAAGCATTAGGATTTTCTGATTTCCTTTCTTTTAAATCTTCTTTGAATTCGTCAATATTAATGTCTGCAAATGATTTTCCTTTTCCATAGAAAATATCTTCTCTGTATATTCGATCCTTTCGTCTATAAGTTCCATGAATCTATAAAAATAAACATATTACTTATTTTTTAATTCATCATCATCATCAGCGTATTTTTTTTTTGTTCATAAAAATATATATATAAAAAAGCCAAAGGGTAGTCACGAGCGACTAGTTGAATACCAAACAATTGTTCATTTTAACAAGGCTTCGGTCGGTTAAAATTAACAATTGTTTGGTATTCAACTAGTCAACTAGTCGGTCGTGACTACCCTTTGGCTTTTTTTATATAGGAATGGGGTTTTACCAGGATTTGACCGAAGCCCTGTTAAAATTAACAATTAATTAAAATTATAGTGAAATTTAAAAAAGGTTTCAATGGAAGGTAAAATGAGCGAAATAGAATACAAAAATAAAAGTTATTTCCAAAATTCAAGAAATATTAAAGTAGATATAAGAGTGCATTGAAAAGAAATAAAAAAAGGGTAATCAAGGAGACGGAATAACAAGAAGTCAGAAAAGTTAGAGAAAAAAATAAGATAGATTGGAGGGAGCGGATATTCGAGAAATTTATAAAACGTGTATAAAAGTATAAATAAGAAAATATCATTGAAGTTAAGTTTGAAAATAGAACAAGAAGAAGCAGCCCACCAGTGAACAAAAATAAATAAGAAATTAAGAAGACAAGAACAATTAACATTAGACAAGGTATCTAAATTATATTTTTGCTCATAGCATATCCAGAGAACATCACTCAATATTAACTGACGGATGACAGAGTGACAAGAACGATATAAGGAGCAGCCACCAGACGGATTGACAGACCAATACGAGGAGCAATCACCAGCAATTGAACTTCACAAGAAAATTATAAAGAAGCGGACATCCATAAAAGGCAGACACAGAGTGCAGTGAGAAAAGGACTACATGTAACAAACAAGAACTTAAGAAGAAATTCGGTAACGACTTTGTATTTCGTAATATTTATTATTAGATGGTAAGATAGAGCAGGGTTTAGGTGGAGCAGGAAAGATTCAATCAATCTAATTGTTACTTTTAATATTTAAAGTAAAGAAAATTAATTAAAATTGAACATTTTATTAAAAATAAAAATAAATTTATCAAAATTATTAGTGAAGAATATCTGAATAATAAATATTAATCCTCTTTGAACCTACCATTGAGACAAAGAGTCATAAAACCAAATAAAAGTGAATTTCCAAATGTATCAAGCAATAGTAGTGCACCCATAAGATTTATAATATAAAATTCATAATATTTAATCATAAAAAAGGCGCAGATAAAAGCTAGCTCGGGTAAGTAAAATTACAATTTATATTATTAACTTAAAATATTTAAAATTAAAATTAAAATTTTTAAAGATCTACGAACATACCATACTAAAATACATAAATTACAATACAACAAATAAAATATAACAATATATATATATATGTATATATATTTCCTCAACTTTTATGTCAACTAATCAGTCGTGATTACCTTTCTGCTTATATATTTATATATAGTCGACTAACGTATCATGCGACATTCAGCAAAAATTTCGTCTATGTGACATCCCTGTTAGAGAGTTATTGGAAATCCCTTTAATACTGCCGAACAGTATTCGGCACGACTTTATTTAAATACTGCTTGCCCTTATTTTGTCCAGAAAAATATAGTTATTGGTTAATAATTTGACGGATGGGATTCCCTTATTCTTGCCATTTTAATGGAATAAGGAATAAGTCAATATTTTGAAAAAATTAAGATAAGTTTACTTATCTCTATTTCATTTTTGTTGAAGCATGAGATGGAACTTATTTAAAAAATCGAAAAACAATTTATTTTCATTTTATGTTGGGACGGGTATGACCGATTAGGGTCGAACGACCCGATCTATCAAATAAGGGATTGCTTAACGTTACCTTAATCATGCATAAATATGGCCGAGCACTATCTTTATTACTGCTGCCTTAATAATACAGCACATATGCGCAGCCTTAGATGTCAATATAAGGAACACCTAAATACTGCTTAACCTTATGACACGTCCAATAACTCTCTATTAATGACTGTGTATATAAGGAATTTAAAAATATGCATTATTAAGAATGAGACAGATGCTCCTTCTATAAAAAAATAACAACACACAAAATAATAAATTAAAAAATCATATCTTTGTAAATACCAGTATATTGGATATATAGTTCATACTCAAAGGTTTTTATGACATCCATACAAATTTTTTATATATTTTTAGGTATGTTCAACCACAATAGATGAGATCTGACCTATTTCTGCATTTTCACCTGAAGAAGCAATCCTAAAAATGCAGAAATAGGTCAGATCTCATCTATTGTGGTTGAATTTTCGAGTTCCCACTGTCAAAAATGAAAGTTAGATATTTATAGAGTGTTTTCATTAAACCAGGTTAGTAAATTTAGATAGATTAATTTCTTTAGATAATTATTGAATAGAGCTTTGTCTGTGGAATTGTTCATTAGCATACCTAGATGTTTGGTATCAGAGAACATACATATGACTTCATTGATAGGAATTGTAGGAGATTTGATTTATATTACCTTAAAATACCTTTCTAATACAGTAAAATATCCATACAAATATTCCTTACTTTGAAGCATCCTTCCACAGTTGCCAATTTTAGTAGACTACTATTGGCTTCATTAAAGAGTTTTTATAAAATTTCAAGATATTCATCATCTTATGCATCAAATTTGTTAGATTTATTTCACAAAAATTTAATCAAAGTCGCAGGGAAATGATATAATAGATGAAGGTGGTTGAATTATGGATAAAAGTTAAGGTAAAATAAAATCAATAATATATATCTTTCTCTTACTTTTTACTAATATTTATTTACAATATACAGTGTTTATTGAGTTGATGCATTTGTTGCAGGAGTTTATGACACAAGTAATTTGTGTAGATAATTTCCTATATACAGTGTTAAAATTTTAATAAAAAAAATGTAAATTTATTGATATTGTGGAAACCGTACAGAATGAAACATTACAGATTTTTATATTAACAATAATACATGTTTTACAATAATTAGTTATTTATGTCTTAAGAGCGAACAGTGATACATTGCTCAAGAGTGACAGTAATCACGCGAGAGCAGTAATGTTACTATTTACTCGTAACGCATACAATGTTTTATCTACAATTACTCAACAAAATAAAACTGTTCAATTATTAACTTTATTATGAGAACATTACGTACGTACAGGCACGTTCTGCATATCAGCCGATATGCAGAGACGTGCATGCCGAAGATTTCAGGTAAGTCAAATCTCAATAACCAAACCAACTTTAGAATATATGTACTGTGGCCATGTAGACAACTTTTTTAGAAGAACTTTTTGTAGATTAAATACGCTAATTGGAAATTCCTAGATGAGGCAGTGAATTTTTTAACTTTTTTTCGTAAACTGTAAAAAGATTCTATTCTAAAAAAGTTGTCTATATGGCCACAGTATATATAATTATGTCCAACTGTTATCAACCCTTAAGACGCCACCTAACCCATTAAGATGTCGTCGGAACACAACAGCCGATAAGTCGATAAGTCTAATGCACCCATGTTATAAAAGGCCAAAATGTTTAGAATTAAGTTCAGTTCTTATTAGTCTTTAAGCTAGAGAGCTCGCATTTGTAGTTTTAAGTAAATAAAATTGTTTTTTAAAAATAATAATTTTAATATCCTGAATTTAATTGGCGCTGCGAACAGGATACCCAAACGGTTAATAAATTCGCGTATAGTGAAGCCGGTCTCTATCAAGAGTTAATTGGGTATTCGAAGTCCTGGAAAAGCAAGTATTCCATTGGCAACAGAGGCTATTCAACCGCTGAGTTCCTCGCTAAGGAAAAGCTGCCGCACCTGGACATCACCTCCGAAGGACTCTCACCTGGAGATGCTGCACCGAGCAACGTTACTGTGAGTCTTTCCTTAATTTTCCTTTACCTTTTACATGTTATAATAAAATAATAATAAGTCATAGAAAATTTGAAGTAATTGAAAAAAAATATTTTAAAATAATAAGATAAATTTATATGAATCAACATAGAGATAGGTCTCCTATTAGAAAGGAAGCTAGATCGAGTAATTCTGAAACAAATAGTAATATTTTTAGAATGAATAATAACACAGCATTTGAACTTGAAATGGCTAGGGATATGCTACCTGAATATTCAGGCGGCTCAAAAAATTTAGCTTATTTCGTAAAGCAAGTAGAGTCATTCATAGAACTTTTTAGAAGACCCGAGGAAAATTGTATTTTTAACCGCCTATTATTTGAAAGAGTAAAATCAAAGTTAACGGGAGAGGCAAGAGACGTGTTAATTTCTTCAAATTGTACAAAATGGTCGGAATTAAAAGACGAACTTTTACGGAAGTTTGGCGACCCGCGATCCGAAGAACTATTAGTACACGATCTTACAACTTGTTTTCAAGGTAACAACGAAACATACGAGCAATATTTTCAGACAATTAAACATAAACTTCAAATTCTTTTAGAGCATGTTAGCGTACGTACTCCTAATAACGATATAAGAATAAGTAAAGAAGACATGTACACAAAACAAGCCCTTGCTACTTTCAAAGCAGGAATATTAGAACCTTATTGTTCACATTTATTAAACATTCCAATCTTGACTATCGAACAGGCCCTTTACGAGTGTAGAAAATTCGATAACGAAAAAGCGCAAATTCAGTTTATGAATTTTATGAGAAATAAACCAAAATCAAGTAATTTTAACAAAAAACCCGACAACCTAGTTAGGCCACAACCACATAATAACATGACAAATCGTTTTGCCCCTCGTATAGGTAATGCCTTCTCAGGCCCGCAATACTATGTGCCCCCGCAAAATAATTTCACAAGGGATCCTCCAAATATTCAAAGGTTCCCCGGGCCTCAAAATAATAATAATAGAAACAATACTTCTCAAACATTCCGCAATAATAACGGCCCCACGCAATACAAACCAACCCCCATGTCCATATCAACGCGAAATACATATAGACCGCCGCAAAACAACTTTTTAAACCGCATTTCTTTAAACAGAAGTTCTCAGTCAAATCGCTAGGTAAAACAATAATAAGTGACGATAATATAGCATACCCTATTCTAACAGAATTCGGAATAAATTACGAATTTAAATTTAACGTTGTACCTTGGCATGAACGTTTCGACGCGTTAATAGGTAGTTACGATTTCCAACGTTTGCAAGCGAAGATTGACTACAAAAATCAAACTCTTGAAATCGGTAGACAAAAGATACCCTTTTTTATCGAGCTTAATCCGCAAAATTTTGAACCTTTTACGCAACAAATTAATAAAAGTATAAAAGTACCAGTTAGTATAGAACGCGGACCAGTGCTAATCCCAGAAAGTAATAGTAACAATTTATACATTCCCGAATCAATCGCATACGCCCAAAACGGATTTTGCGAAATTCCATTCGAAGAAGAGCGACAAGTCGAAGTTCATTTCCACGAACAGATTAATGTTGAACCTCTAATTAATGTAAATATTGACAAACCGGAGCGTGACTCGTTTGACTTAGACGTTACAAAGGTAATAAGAACTAACCACTTAAACTCGGAAGAAAAGGACAAAATTTTGACCCTATGTAAACATTTTAAATCCATATTTTATAATGAAAATTGCGATTTAACATTTACCAACGCTGTTAAACACAAAATTCGCACTGTAGATGAGGAGCCCGTTTATTGTAAATCCTACAGATATCTTTACCATCTAAAAAATGAAATACAAGTTCAAATTCAAAAACTTCTCGACAATAAAATCATTAGACCCTCAATATCACCTTACAGCAGTCCCGTTTGGATTGTACCGAAAAAATTAGACGCATCTGGAAAAAAGAAATGGCGTCTAGTTATCGATTACCGCAAATTAAATGAAAAAACAGTAGAAGACAAATATCCCCTTCCGCGAATAGACGAAATTTTAGATAACTTAGGCAAATGCGTATATTTTACGACTCTATATCTCGCGCAGGGTTTCCATCAAATCGGAATGGCGAAAGAGAGTATTGAAAAAACCGCGTTTTCAGTAAATAACGGCCACTACGAGTATGTACGAATGCCCTTTGGCCTCAAGAATGCGCCATCTACGTTTCAAAGGGTAATGGACAACGTATTAAGGGAGTATCTATATAAATTTTGTTTCGTTTACATGTACGATGTGGTGATTTTCTCAAAATCATTACATGACCATTTGATTCATATTAGACAAATTTTCAATAAATTTAAAGAATTTAACCTAAAGGTACAACTCGACAAATCTGAATTTCTCTGTAAAGAAGTAGCATTTCTAGGCCACGTAATTACACCCCAAGGTATTAAACCGAATCCCTCTAAAATTAAAGCCGTTCAAGAATACCCGCTCCCTAAGACGGTGAAAGAAATCAAAAGCTTTTTAGGACTTGTAGGATATTATAGGAGATTCATTCAAAACTTTGCGAAAATACTATCACCTTTCACCAAATGTTTGAAAAAAACCGCAAAAATCGACCCAAACGATCCAGACTATATCGAGGCTTTTCGTAAATGTAAAGAACTTTTAACAAATGCACCCGTACTCGCATACCCTGACTTTGACAAAACATTCCATCTTACCACAGATGCTAGTAACATAGCCATTGGCGGAGTCCTCTCGCAAGATAATCATCCAATAGCATTTTATTCCCGCACTCTAAATTCCGCAGAAAAGAATTATTCGACAATTGAAAAAGAGCTTTTATCTATTATCGAAAATACCAAGCACTTCCGCCCATATCTGTACGGACGACACTTTAAAATCGAAACCGATCACAAACCCCTAGTTTGGCTAATGTCACTAAAAGACCCAAATTCCAGACTAGTAAAGTGGCGACTTAGATTAGACGAATTTGATTACCAAGTCATATACAAAAAAGGTAAAGACAACTTCGTAGCCGATGTGTTATCAAGAATAGAAATAAACACAAAAGACGTAGAACCCCAAGAAGACGAACTAGACCTAATATCAATATTACCTCAGGTAGACGCCGACGAGGACCTATCACGCGACGACGCTGACGAAATCTTAAACAGCCAAAGCCCATTAGATAACGACAACCCTCTACCTAACAAATCTGACGATACGCAACATACCTCAACTGAAAACCCCACCTTCACATTACCAATCTCTGAAAGCCCATTAAACCATTACACTTACAGATTAGAAATGAAAATAGGTGACCAATACAATGTCGAGTACCTGAGACCGTTTAAAAGACACCATTATCGGATAACCCTTAGAAATGGCCAAGAACTAGATAACATTAAAAGAGTTCTTAAAGAGATAATCGATCCCAAGAACCGGTGTTTATTTCCATGACATAAATATTGAATCTAAATTCATTTCGCTATGTTCAGTATTATTTGACAATTCAGTAAAATTTGTGAAATGTAACATTTTGTGTAAAGACTTAGAGCGAGCTGAAAGTCAAAACGAAAAAATTAAACAATATCACGACAGTAATCATAACGGCATAATCGAGACGTATAATAATTTGAAATCGAAATATTATTGGCCCGACATGAAAGCTAGAATTAATAAAATAATAAACGATTGCGAAACCTGTCTACAAAGCAAGTACGAGAGACATCCGTATAACGTCCCCCTCTCTGGCCCACTTTTAGCAAAAAGACCGTTTGAAGTTATTCATATTGACACATTTAGTTTCGATAAATACAAATTTCTCACAATAATAGACTTATTTTCAAAATACATTCAAGCTTATTACGTAGAAGACTTGTTAGGCATTACGATATTAAACAAATTAAGACACTATTTTGCACACCACAACTATCCGAAAAAGATAGTTTGCGATGAAGGCAAGGAATTTAAAAATAATGTATTTCAAGAATACTGCAAACTTTTTAAAATCAATCTGCACTATACGACCAACTATAACGCAAATTCTAATTCACCAATCGAAAGAGCGCACTCAACATTACTTGAAAAAATCAGAACTTTAAAAATAACAAACAAAAACGAATCTCCACAAAATTTAATGATATCAGCAGTTTTGATTTACAACCAATCCGTTCACTCGTCTACTGGGTTTACCCCTTTTAGTCTATTATACGGTCTTTACGACGATTTAAACGCACATGAAATTGATCTTGATCAAGCGGTATACGAAAATTACAACGAAAAACGAAAAACGGAAATACTCGAATTTTATAACCAAATTTATCATAAACAGTTAGAGAAAGGTAACAGAAATTTACAAAAGCTTAATGCTGACAAAGATGACCAGTACTATATTTTAAAAAACCTAAAATAAGAAAAGCAGACTCCTGCTACGATAAAGTAAACGTGACGTCTGTTAGGAGAAACAAAATAAAAGGCATAAAAGCTAAAACAGGTATTCCCACAAACATTCATACAAGAAAAATTAAAAGACTTAGAAAGAAATTCTCATTACAGGGCGACCATTCCCACGACGGCGCTAGCCCTTCGAGTGGAAAAGATTGAGAATACCCGGTACTTCCTAGAAGATGTAGGAGTCGCTAAAGTGCTCAATCATTATCATAAGTTCTATTTTTATTTTAATATTAGTAGCATAGAAGTAAGTTACAGAAATCTATTATCTAATACTTATATCTTAGAAGTAATAAATCAAAATAGCAACTCACCAATCTCATTAATAAACATATTAAAGGACAATTGCATACAAATCGAAACTCAATTAACAAAATTTAATAACCGTAGAGGAAGACGCGCCTTAATAAATGGTTTAGGCTCCGCGATAAAATATATCACAGGTAATTTAGATCAAGACGATCTGAAAGAAATAAATAATAACTTAGATGTTCTATTTAAAAACCAAGAAAAGGTGGTCAGACAAATAAGTAAATATTCGTCTTTTGCGAATCACATAACAAACCGATACGCTAATAATTTACATACTATAGAACAAAACATTAACACATCACTTGCCGCCATGAGAAAAATTAATGACAGGATCAACGAAGAAATTTTAATTCAATATAACATATTCCTTTCACAAAAACTATTAGAAACAATTTATATAATTCAGAGATTAATAAGTTTAGCTAGCAATAATCTTACAGACTTGGAAATTATATCAACAGAAGATCTTAAAGAAATATTAAACCACTTAAAACTTATCTATAAAACAAGTGAATTGCTCGAACTAGACAACACACATTTAATCAAAATTGTAGATTTTTCAAAGATGAAAATAATTTCCATAAATAATATTATAACATGTATATTGTACATCCCCATATTAAATCCTAACCCTTACTCCTATCAAAGAATTTATCCTTTACCTGACCACGAGAATAAACTCCTCATACCGCCTGCAAAATACAAACTCTCAGGACTACAGGAAGAACTGTGGACGAACGAACAATGTGCAGTGATTAAAAAACAATTGTTGTGCATAAATGAACCACAAGAAAGTGATTGCGCCCTCAGTGACAGTAATCGTGCAAAACATTGCAATTCAGTCCTAGTAGGAAATAATTATAAACTATTTGTACCATTAATTAGTAATAAGATATTGGCCATTTGTAAAAATGAATTTAAAATAGTATAGAAGACGATTATTTTATTATACAACCTCAAATAATGTATTAATTTCCTCCGAGGGTAATTGTAAAATTATGTTAAACAATGTAACTTATGAAAATACCTACAGCAATTTTATATACGAGGTACCAAAAATTCCTAAAAGTAATTTTAAATTTGTTAACAAATATATCAATTTGGAACAAAAACACCTCGACAATTTCGCTAAAATAAAGGAAGAAGCCAAAGAACTAAACAGCAATATAAAATTGCACCCAATTGTTCATGTAACGCACATTTCCATAACCTCAATATTATTGTTAATAATTTGCTTCACCATTGTACTTATTTATACATTTAGACATAGAATTTCAGAAGCAGTTAGGGCTAATTTAAAGTCCGAAGGAAATGAAGAAATCCAACTTGAGGAAAAGTTGTACCCCGAGTTGCCCACAGCATTACAAGTCGTGGACGCCTTGAGCTAAAGGGGGGAGGAATTATGTCCAGTTCAGTTCTTATTAGTCTTTAAGCTAGAGAGCTCGCATTTGTAGTTTTAAGTAAATAAAATTGTTTTTTAAAAATAATAATTTTAATATCCTGAATTTAATTATATATTCTAATGTTTGGCTCACCGGGCGCCGCTGCTGGATCTTTTTAAAGAAAAAATTGATCCAACACTGATTTTTATGAAAATAAAAATTATTTTTTAATTAATTGTTTAATTTAGAAGTGAAAATGTCTCTCGACTTTTTTCTTACGATACCATTTTCCACGAAAAAAATTATCAATTTATAACCCGGTTTCAATAATTTAAAAAATAGCAGAAATTATGCACTTAGTTATGATTATAACTTAGTAAGTTAATAATGATGTGCATTCATTCATTCATTCATTCATTCATTCACTCACTCACTCAGTCACTCACTCTTCCGACACTATATGATGCATATGATAATTAAAAGTGAGTTTGGAATCAAAATAAATTCCTAAATCCTTAACAACGTCTGGCTTATTCAGAGATATATCATCAATATTGTATGGAAAATATACACTATCTTTCTTTCTAGAAAATGTCAATACATTACACTTTTCTATATTTAAGGGTAATTTATTCAACCCACGGCAGAGATTTAGTTTACTAAGATTCTCCTGCAGTTCAACACAGTCCTGTACATTATTTATCTCTAAGTATATCTTTATGTCATCTGTATATAGTTAAACTGTTGACAATGTTGTTAAAAAAAATAAGAAACAACAATGGACCCAGAATAGATCCTTGGGATACACCTGACAAGACCGGAAAACTGCATGAAGAGAAACCTCTATAGCACACGTATTGATGATGATCACAAAGATAAGAATGTAAAAGTGTCAGAAAATCAAATGAAAGGCCGCATTTTTTAAGTTCGCGCAAGAGAATCTAATGTTGTAAATGATCGAAAGCCTTGGAAAAATTTGTATAGATAACATCCACCTGGTCCCGATTATCCAAGGCTTCAGTCAGATATTGAGTAATACATAATAAGTTTGTCGCCGTGGAGCGACCCCTCATAAAACCATGTTGGTTAACACTTATTACATTCCTAATGCGATTATATAAAATATCGTGGAGGAAGAACTCGAAAATTTTACTAAAATTATTTATATTGTAATAGGACAATAGTCTGCGAGGTCATTAATATTACCTCTCTTAAAAATTGGGCATATTTGTGATGATTTCCATACTTGAGGAATTTTATTAGTCGAGATTATTAAGTTGAAAATCACTTTCAAAGGCTTTAATAAGCAATGGGCACAGTCACGAATAAAAAAGCAGGAACATTATCGGGGCCCATTGTCATCTTTGGTTTCAGTTTTTTTATGTACTTTAATACGTCATGATCATCCATATACTGAGTATTTAGGATATTATTGTTGTAGCAAAGTAGCTTCCTCCAATGGAAGCCGGTCATCCAAACGTTCGGAAACGTAGGCAGATTTAAAAAAATCGGCAAATCCCTCTGATACTGCATTACCAGGTTCCAATATGTTACCGTTATACAACATGCAATTAGGTACAAACTTACTTTTACGCTTATTCGATATATATGACCAGAATCTCTTCCGTTGTAATATTGGACTAAGTTGTTTCAATGAAAGACTTTAATGCATCAGATATATCTCTCTTTAACTTAGGTATTAAATTTTTAAACGATCTAAGTGGTTCTGGATCTTTCGATTTATGGCAAGCATGCCACATTCTCTTTTTACTCCTAATGTCACGAATAATTTCCTTGTTAAAGCACGGGGATATTTACTTTTTTTACTGTTTAAGCAAGAAAGGGGTACAGTTTTATCAAAAACGTCATATAATGTTTTATAAAAGTAGTTGCATGCTTCATCAACATCTGTAAATTCATCAAAAGTAGACCAGTTAATAAATAGAAGCTCATGATACAGTTGTATAAAGTTCGCTTTTCTAAAATTGTAACTCTTTGTATTAGAGAAATCAATATTAAATGTCGGGGCGCTATTTACAACGAGTGATATCTCCAATGGTGGATGATGTATATCCGGTTCGACAATTGAGCACAGTGGCTCAGAAACAGAACAAGTTAAAGTACTAAATACCAAGTCAAGCATCCGTTCATGAGGGTTATAAATATTGCTAAACTGTTTTAGAGAAAAAATGAACTAACTCGGACAGAGAGATGCATCAGTATTGTCCGTAGAAGTGAAAAACATTAAAATCCCCTAACAAAAGGATATCATAATCATAATTATACAAACATTCCAAAGACATAAGTTCCTCAGCAAAAGTGTTTAGTTGCTCACCAGATATTTTAGGGGAAATGTAAACTAAAATAACATACCCATGGTTAAGGCCTCTACCAACTTTAGCTATAATAATGTCACAGATAGGAACCTGTTTAAAAAATGTTATTGTCAATAATTGGAATATTAGTCATTGTAATAGATCGCTTACAGACCAAAAGTATACCGCCACCCCGAGTTACATTCATTTTTTTAAAATTGCGATCACAACGCAAAACAAAAAAATCATGGCTAAACAATTCAGTCCAGTACGCCCGATGTTAACCAAGTCTCAGAGAATGCATACACATCACAAGTGTAGCCTAAGACTATCGAGCCATTGTATATTTCATTAATTTTAGTGTATAAGCCTCTAACATTTTGATAATAAATAACCATACAGTAAGTATTCTTCTTTTAAAATCACTGTACACAGTGATGAAGCGGAGAAGCTGCTGGTGTCTGAGATCTGGCCGTGCAATGTTGTGCTAAATCGCTTTTTTCCAGCAAGACGCCCTCGCATTAAATCAGCATAACGAAGTTGATAATTTGTGTTTAAGTAAGTCAGACAATTATGTTAGTAATAGTTATCTTCCTTCTCATTTTTCTGTACTTCACATTAATGTTCAAAGCATAGCAAATAAGATTGATAAACTACATATTTCTAAGTAAGAACCAGTTTCATGTTCTTTATGTGTCAGAGCATTGGACATGGGTTGTATACGGGGTTACCATTTGGTCTCGAGTTTTTGTCGCGTTGGCAGAAATCTTCACGGTGGTGCGGCGATTTTTACCACTCCAAATATATGTTTAAAGTCTGTCGATATCAGCAGTTTCTGCCGCCCTGTCCACGCCGAGTTTTCTGCGGCGGAAGTGTATGGTAAGAGCTCTGTCCTGGTAACTTTGTACAGATCGCCATCCCATGGCGACTTTACAATTTTTAAAGATTGCTTATTTGCTATTATAAATTTCTTATCGCTTAAATTTAAATATTTTATTTTTGCTGGTGACATTAATGTGAACCTGGATGGGAATACTCCACAGGCTAATGATTTACGCAATATATTTTATATGTTTGGGCTAAAGTACACCATACATGTACCAACTAGAATAAGTCGAACAACTATATCCTGTTTGGACAATATTATTACTAATTTTTCTTCTGACGCCTATAATGTGGGGCTATATGATACGCACATTGCCGATGATTTGATCCGATATTTGTCCGCCTGGTCTTAATGTAAATGAATTAGCGAATACAATTCTTGGTGCATTTATGGGTACTATAGCTATATGTTTTCCTCTTAAAGCTACTGTGAGTTAGTTGGTTCGGCAAGGAGCTTTGAGTGATGCGGAAAAATATGCATCGCAGTAAGAAAAGATTTAGATTTACAAATTCAGACGATGATTGGCTGTCCTTTCTTGAATTGCGCAAATCTTATAAGCATGCAATAAAGAACGCTTAATCTTTAATGCTGACAACAAGCTCGAAGTTATATGGAATATAATAAATTCGAACCGTCCACGTAAAATTAATCAAGTGGAACCATTCATCAATCCTGATGAACTTAACAATTTCTTTGTTGAAGTTTCTGAATCAATAATTACTACTATAGAAGATGAAGGTGCTAATCAGACTACGTATATGAACAGCATGGGTAAGCCTTCGTTCTCATTTTTTATGTCCCCTATCACTGAATTTGATGTGTTTCAAGCTGTTTTGAGCCTTAAAAATTCAGCTTCTTTTGACTTTTATGGCTTCAACAGTCGAATTGTTAAGGAATCGCTCGAGTTCATTGTTGAGCCACTGACCTTGCTCTGCGGTAGGGCTGTAGAGGAGGGCCTCTGGCCGGAGTCATTCAAGATTGCCAGGATTATGCCTCTTCATAAAAAAGGAGACAGATCATGCGGATAACTTCCGTTCCATAGGCATCGTACCTTACTTTTCCAAAATATTTGAAATTATTATCAAGGAAAGGCTTCTTAGTTACTTTGAAATGTTTCACTTGTTATCCCCTTCTCAGTTTGGGTTCAGGAAGAATTATTCAACAACCAGAACTTTGCTCAATGTTATTGATAGTGTGGTGGATGGTTTTGATAACGAACAACTGACGCCACCTTTTGTGACTTGTCTAAAGCATTCGACTGTGTTAATGTTGGCATACTGCTGCACAAACTAGAATTTTATGGGAACCGTGGAAAGGTATTAAAACTATTCCATTCTTATTTAACTAATAGGAAGCAATATGTCAGCATTGGCAACAGAGACTTTTCACTTTTACCTATAGCAAATGGCGTTCCGCAGGGATCTGTCTTAGGACCATTGTTGTTTCTGTTTTATGTAAATGATCTGCCAGTAAATATGAATTGTCTCGGTATTCTGTTTGCTGACGATGTGTCCCTGTTAAAAAGGGGTGGTGCGGTCCACAGCGAAACTTGTTTGAAATTAGCTAGACAATGGTTCTCTGCTAATAACCTGATACTTAATGTCTCAAAAACGCAGCACCTAAGTTTCCATTTGTGATAAATTGGCAGACAGATCTGTCACTGCAAAGCTACTGGGCCTTACGCTAGCACCCCAGTTGAAGTTCAAGACTTTCGTCACAAATTTTTGCTATGAGACAATTGAGGCCATTTGTTGATAATAATGTTATGAGGATAGCGTATTTTTCACTGTTTCATAGCCATCTGACTTACGGTATTGTGTTGTGGGGTAGTGCTAGTTCTGCTCATGGAGCATTCATATTGTAAAAGGCCGCCTCGTGGCTGCGGCAACCTATTGTGCTCCTAGCAGAGACATATTTAAAAAATATAGAATTTTGCCCTTGCCATGTATACAGGGTGTTTAAAAAAGTGTAAAATATTTCAGGAGGTAATAGTATGAACCAAAATAAGCAGAAAAGTCTTAATAAACATGGATCCGCAAAGTAACGGTTGCGGAGATATGGACCACTATTCGTTTTTCAAACATTTTATTTTATTAGGAATAAACCGACAAAAGAAGCTTTTAATAAACAAAAAACAAAGTTACAGAAGATGTTCAAAGTGCCCTCCGTCCATTTTCAAGCAGGCACGACATCTTCATCTCAACGCTATTCGAAAACACCCTCCTTGGTTTGGATTTCTTGACACTTTTGATTAATCCGTAGCTGCAGCTCTTCCAGGCTATTTGCAGGAGTACCATACACTAATGTCTTCAAATATCCCCAAACAAAGAAATTTAGAGGGTTCAGATTAGGCGATCTTGGAAGCCATAAAACAGGTCCGGCCCTTCCTACCCATCTATGTGGAAAAGTTTGGTGTAAATGCTCTCTAACGGCCATGGAAAAATGAGCTGGAGCACCATCATGCTGGAACCACATTTGTTGCCTCTGATTCAAAGGAATGTTTTCCAAAAACTCATACAGGGTGTTCTGCAGAAAGTTGAGGTAAGCAGTACCTGTTAATCGGTTTGGTAAAACAACAGGACCTAGAAACCTGTCACCTACAATACCCATCCAAATGTTTAATGAAAAACGTGCCTGATGTCCAGATTCTATTAGAGCATGAGGATTTTGGTCGGCCGAAATATGCGTATTGTGAAAATTAAACACTCCATTTCTTGTGAACCCGGGTTCATCAGTAAAAAGAATGTTTGCAAGAAAACGAGGGTCTTCAGCATCATGACGTAGAAACCAGCGGCAAAAAACCAAACGTGCTTAATAATCATTTATTGGATTTAAGGCCTGTACTCGTTGCACATGGGATGGATAAAGCAGTTGCTCGTGAAGGATTCTCCAAACAAGAGGACCACTAATTCCTACCTCGGCTGATATTCTCCGCACATTCGTACCTGGATTCTGCTCTACCAGTGCTAGAATTTCTTCTTCTGCTCTAGGAGTGGATACCGACCTTGGTCTTCCGGATAAATGGCACTGTTTGCTCAAGGAACCGGTATCACGCAATCTTTGGTGAATTCTTCCAAACATGCGTTGTGAAGGAATCTGGCGATTTGGATAAGCGTCAACATAAAGACGTCGCGCTTCAATGGCGTTCCCATTAGCACGACCATACATGAAATGCATGTCTGTTAATTCTGCGTTAGAGTAACCAGCCATAGCGAAAGAAAACTTGTGCACTGAGAACAACTGTCAAATACGTACTGTTTATTTCACTAAACATCAACCAACTATTATAAGAAAATACACAACGTTTCTGCAAAATAAAGAAAGGGGCTAAAAAACATAAAACATTCCATATCTCCGCAACCGTTACTTTGCGGACCCATGTTTATTGAGACTTTTCTGCTTATTTTGGTTCATACTATTACCTCCTTAAATGTTTTACACTCTTTTTTTAACACCCTGTATTTTACATATGTGATATTGTGACATTTAGATTGTGATGGTGCAGATCCATCGACGTGTGTACACTATTATGGGCGGTCGTAGTGTATGAAACACAGTAGCTGTACTTGTTAACTAACATTTTCTCTATACTCTTTTGGTAGCTTCGATCATGTATGTAAAAGTTCAGTGGGATAAATCCTTTGAATAAGATAGTGTAGTGGAATAATATGTGAGCTCCTTTTCAGTAAAGTCATACAATGATTTACAGTTTTGACGTTTACGTATCAGTTCTCTACTAATACATTGAATATTTTTTTCATATATTTTCAGGTATTAACAATATTGTGTGAAACTAACTACTCACTGGACAAAAGCCCCAACATGCGTTGAATTACACCCACAATATCTACCCATATATTCCTTATTATTAGTTTTTGTAACATTTTTTTACTGTTTAAGAAAGGTATTTTAAGCTAATATGTATCAAATCTCCTACAATTCCTACCAATGAAGTCATATGCATGCTCTCTGATACCAAACATCTATTATGCTAATGAACACCCACAGACAAAACTCTATTCAATAATTATCTAAAAATAGTATTCTATTTACTAACCTGATATACTCTATACATGGAGTGGGAACTCGAAATTCAACCACAATAGATGAGATCTGATCCATTTATGCATTTTTTTGGATTGCTTCATCAGGTGGCCTCCTTTAACTTGAGTCAAATATCTAACTATAAAAATTATTATACCAATAAATTAAAATTATTTGAAATTAAATGTCAAAATGAAATTAAATAATGTCGACAGCGTCAAACTGATTAACTGTCAAGTATCATAACGACGTACTAAAATAAATAAAAATGTACCTTTTATGTATAGTTTTTTCATATATTTTCAGGTATTAACAATATTGTGTGAAACTAACTACTCAGTGGACAAAAGCCCCAACCTGCGTTGAATTACACCCACAATATCTACCCATATATTCCTTATTATTAGCTTTTGTAACATTTTTTTACTGTTTAATAAAGGTATTTTAAGCTAATATGTATCAAATCTCTTCCTATCAATGAAGTCATATGCATGCTCTCTGATACCAAACATCTAGGTATGCTAATGAACACCCACAAACAAAACTCTATTCGATAATTATCTAAAAAATGTATTCTATTTACTAACCTGATATACTCTATACATGGAGTGGGAACTCGAAATTCAACCACAATAGATGAGATCTGATCTATTTCTGCATTTTTTTGGATTGCTTCATCAGGTGGCCTCCTTTAACATACCTAGATGTTTGGTATCAGAGAGCATGCATATGACTTCATTGATAGGAATTGTAGGAGATTTGATACATATTAGCTTAAAATACCTTTCTTAAACAGTAAAAGAATGTTACAAAAGCTAATAATAAGGAATATATGGGTAGATATTGTGGGTGTAATTCAACACAGGTTGGGGCTTTTGTCCACTGAGTAGTTAGTTTCACACAATATTGTTAATACCTGAAAATATATGAAAAAACTATACATAAAAGGTACATATTTATTTATTTTAGTAGGTCGTTATGATACTTGACAGTTAATCTTTACTTTGACGCTGTCGACATTATTTAATTTCATTTTGACATTTAATTTCAAATAATTTTAATTTATTGGTATAGTAATTTTTATAGTTAGATATTTGACTCAAGTTAAAGGAGGCCACCTGATGAAGCAATCCAAAAAAATGCAGAAATAGATCAGATCTCATCTATTGTGGTTGAATTTCGAGTTCCCACACTATGTATAGAGTATATCAGGTTAGTAAATAGAATACATTTTTTAGATAATTATCGAATAGAGTTTTGTCTGTGGGTGTTCATTAGCATACCTAGATGTTTGGTATCAGAGAGCATGCATATGACTTCATTGATAGGAATTGTAGGAGATTTGATACATATTAGCTTAAAATACCTTTCTTAAACAGTAAAATAATATATTGAATACTCCACAACTCCTTAGACAGATTACCCGGAATCGCCATATGCCATACGAGGAAAGTATTTGCTCCGTATTCCATATCTCCGCAACCGTTACTTTGCGGACCCATGTTTATTGAGACTTTTCTGCTTATTTTGGTTCATATTATTACCTCCTTAAATATTTTACACTCATTTTTTAACACCCTGTATATCTCCTAGAATCTCTAGCTTTGATTCATAATTTTCAGAACTTTAAGACGCACTCTGATATTCATAATAATGACACCAGGCAAGGGCCTAATTTGACTGTGCCATTCTCGCCCATACATGCATCGAAGCATAATAAGTTGCCACTAAAATTATACAATTTTTTTTGTAATAATTTCAAAGATAAGAATGTCAAAAGCATGCCTTCTAGCACGTTTCATAGATTTTTTAAAACATTCTTATTGGATCAGTGCTTCCCTTCTAGTGAGGATTTTACTGCCTTTTTCTTTTAATTTGTAACTGCATTATTTGGTGTTTTGTATACTACTATAATAATTATTTTGCATGTGATTTCATCCTCCACATATTTAGTTTTTTAGTTGTGACAAATGTACTGTACTTGTATATAAGGCTGTCAATAAACTATTCTATTCTATTGTATTATTGTTGTTCTTGTTCCTGTTCTTGTTCCTGTTCCTGTTCGTGTTCATGCTGTTCGTGTTGTTCGTGTCGTTCGTGTCGTTGTGGTTGTTGTGTGACGTACCTACGTCGTGATTGCAATACGACACAGTGTCACTATGACGCCTGAGCGGTGGCGGCGGTAATCTCGGGTGCCAGTTTTTGTTTACAGTGCAGAAACACAACTACTCGGGCGGCTACAGTGAAGACACGGTATGTCCAGAGGGTCGTGAGAGAGGAGTTAGAATTTCGGTGTCCAGTAAAACAAGGCACACTTGATAAATATTTACATTTATTGAGTGCAAACCAAAAGGTACAATTCTAATTGCTATTCTAGTTAAAAATATCACGAGGCAAATAATTCGGTTCTAACTACGATGTAAACAGATACGGTACAGAGTCAGCGGTGCGGTTACGGGGTAGCGGTGCAAAAACAGGCAAGAGGAACCAATCAAGCGGAGAAAGCAAAGTTAACCTACTAAACTAAATACTTGGCCACTATTACTAAAAATAGAAACAACAAACGTTGGCAGTGGGGCTTGTCTCCAAGTGTTGCACGGCTGGTCAGCGGGGATTGCGAAACGGCTAACTGTAAGAAAATGTATCGTTAGTTACGACCCACGTTTCAACTCATACAGACGGATTGGTAACAACATCCTATGAGCCGAACGCGTGGTGAGGTAAAGTACGCCGGATAAGGGCAACAGCGCCTCTACCCTGTCGTAGTACGGACAGAAAGCTGAAAATTAAGGTATGATTAGGTACCTGAAAAGTAAAGTGAGATTAGCTACGACCCACGTTTCAACTCATACGGACGGATTGGGAACAACATCGTATGGTCCGAACGCGTGGTGTGGTAAAGTACGCCGGATAAGGGCAACAGCGTCTCTACCTTGTCGTAGTACGGACGGAGATCTGTAAGGTAAGGTATGATTAGCACAAAGTTAACAGTGGCCAAGTCTTCCCTAACCTTCTACTTACTTCCTCTGCTTGCGGACAGGCACGTCGGTACCTCATCAAGCCCTCGTGTGGCTTGGCGGACATGCGCAGTAAGCGTGTGCGCAGTTTTCTTACTATCCTTAGTTGACGGTGCTGGACTGGACTCCTGGCGGCGCTGGACTGGACTGCTGCTGGTGCTGGACTGAATTCCTGGCGGTGCTGGACTGAACTTCTGGCGGCGCTGGACTGGACTGCTGCTGGTGCTGGCTGGTGAGGAACTGACTCTGCGGCTTCGATGGTGGAACACCTAACACTCCTAGGCAGTAGGCGGCTGCGCACTGGTCCCCAGACTCGACTTACGTCGTGATTACAATACGACACAGTGTCACTATGACGCCTGAGCGGTGGCGGCGGTAATCTTGGGCGCCAGTTTCTGTTTACAGTACAGCACCACTACTCGGGCGGCTACAGTGAAGACACGGTATGTCCAGAGGGTCGTGAGGGAGGAGTTAGACTTTCGGTGTCCAGTAACACCTAAAACTCCTAGGCAGTAGGCGGCTGCGCACTGGTCCCCAGACTCGACTTAGTACAGTCACCAAAGGCGGCTTCTCTGGTAGGCTGGACAGGCAGGACTCCCCTCGTGGACGGCTGGCCAGGAACTGAACTGTCTCCTGATCAAGTGGAAGCCCTCGATGCTGGTACCAAGTTGGCGGCTGCACAGTGGTCTTCGGGCTGGACTCTGAAAATCTTACCAAAAGCGGCTACGGCTAGTGATCTTGGACAGCTCCTCAGCTACTGGAGTGGTAGACAGGCAGGACTGCTCTCGTGGACGGCTTGCCAGGAACTGAAGTGCCTCCTCGCGGTTTGAAAGCCCTCAGTGCTGGTCACGGGTTGCCGGCTGCGCAGTGGTCCTCAGACGAGACTTGTAAAATCTCACCAAGCTGCTACGGCAAGTGGTCCTGGCAGAAGTTCCTCGTCAACTTAAAAAAATCACGAACAGCTCCTCTGGTACTGGAGTAGTGAACAGACAGGACTGCTCTCGTGGACGGCTGGCCAGGAACTGAATCGTCTACTCGCTGTTTAGAAGTCTTCGGTACTATAGACAAATCGGCGGCGGCGCACTGTTTTCCCTTTTGAACTTGTAAAAATTCTTACCTTGCTTGGAGTCTTCACGAAATTATTCTAAGTTGATCAGCGACGAATAATTTCAGTCGGCGGTCAGCGCGTGGAAGTTCGGCAGCGACTGAAAAATTCGAGGCTCTAGCGCAGCAGCGAATGGGCCATGCGGCAGGTCTGTTCGCTTGGGCAGCCGTGACAGGACTCGCCGGCCAGTACGCTGCGACAAACTTTCTTTCGATGAGAACGACAGAACGGCAACACATGTCGGCGGTCGGTGATAATTTTATTAATACTATTTAGAAATGAAAATTTACTTCATTACAGTTGTTGTCGTCGTTGTCGTTGCCGTTGTCGTTGTTGTTGTTTGTCTGTTTTAACTTGTTTACTATCGTTTCTGTTTTGTTTTTTTCTTCTTTTATTTACATTGTGACAAAAATATAATATATATATATATATATATATATATATATATGTATTATATTATTATTTTTATTATTATTATTGTCCTTATCATTATCATTGTCATTGTCATTGTCATTGTCATTGTCATTGTCATTGTCATTATCATTATCATTATCATTATTATCTTTTTTTTCTGTAAGCACATTTCGACAAGCCGGTATGATCTTTAAGTCAGAAAGCAACGTATGTCTCATTCCACCCAGGACGCCTATAATTAGCACCACAATCTTAACAGAGTGGTCTGGATACAGCCTGCGGAGTTCGGAGAGAAGATCTCGATACTTCCTCCGTTTTTCCTCCTCTTTTAGGACGATGTTGTTCTCTGCGGGAGCCGAGAACTCAATCACAAACATCGTCCTAAGCTGGTGGTCGAGGAGGACTACATCAGGCTTATTGGCTTGAATTTTCCTGAGAGTGGGGAATGAATAGTTCCAATAAATTCGGCACTTCTCATTCCCCACAACGGATTCTATATCCCCCGGAGCATAAGGCAGCACTGGCGTTTCGTCTATCTCATACGAGTGTCGTAAATGATAATACAACACCCGTAAGGCTGAATCGTGTCTTTGGATATACTCTGTGGCCGCATATACCGGACAGGCCGACAGGAGATGCATAAGCGTCTCCGGCGCCTGGCGGCAGGCCCTGCAGCTGGTATCAGGAACCTCGATACCCAAGACACGACTACGATAGACGAGAGTGTTAATTACACCATCTTGGCAAGCCATTATGAACCCCTCGGTCTCTGAGTTCAGCCCCGCTGACCTCAAAAAAGCGAAGGTCAGCTTTTCAGATAAGCCAAGCCCCTCTAGATGACGGTAGGAGAGACCATGCATTGGCTTATCCTTATGTAGCTGCAGAAGATGACGTGTTTCTGCAGCTTTAATTTGGGCTTTTAACTGAGCAGGGTCCCAATCGGTGACAGAGTCTGGATTTTCCCGCTCAATATCGAACACGAGACCAAGTTCATCGGCTGCTCTTATCGCTGCCTTATTATTGTTATTGTTATCGTTATCGTTATCGTTATCGTTATCGTTATCGTTATCGTTATCGTTATCGTTATCGTTATCGTTATCGTTATCGTTATCGTTATCGTTATCGTTATCGTTATCGTTATCGTTATCGTTATCGTTATCGTTATCGTTATCGTCATCGTCATCGTCATCGTCACGTCATCGTGATCGTGATCGTGATCGTGATCGTTATCCTTATCATTATCATTATCAAATTTTCATTTTCATTTTCATTTTCATTTTCATTTTCATTTTCATTTTCATTTTCATTTTCATTTTCATTTTCATTTTCATTTTCATTTTCATTTTCATTTTCATTTTCATTTTCATTTTCATTTTCATTTTCATTTTCATTTTCATTTTCATTGTCATTGACATTGTCATTGTCATTGTTATTGTCATTGTCATTATCATTATCATTATTATTATTATTATTATATTATTATTAGTTCACCATTTAGGTGTATCTATATCAATGTTGACACATTTAATTTGGATGCACTGTATAAAATAGCATTATACTAACCTTGTCCCAGAGTTCTATATTGAAACCAAAATTAACGTGGAAGTATTGATGATGGTTGTCATGAAAAATTGCGTCGGGTTGCCAGGGTTGCCACCAATACGCCTTAAAATTTATTCCAGAGTGATCAATTATGCCATGATAGTACGTGTATAATGCAACGGTGTAAAATGAAACTGAAACAAAAAATTAGTTAATACTCATACTTTTATATACACATATTTTCTAAACTATGATGATAAACTGAAATTGGAGCTGGTAACCGGCATTGTAATCAAATGCCATTTCTTAATTAATTCCAAAATGACACATTTATTTGAAAAATCACTAGGAACTTGACTAAACCTTTTTTACATAGATTGCGAAAATCAAAGGTATCGTAGACTTCTCATGTTATACAAATTGAAATAAAAAAAAACATTGCTAAAATTTAGAGGACACAAAAATACTTAAGTAAATTTTCTTAAGTACCCATTTTACCTATTTTCTATTGAGTTTTTTTCTATCTATAAAAAGTAAAAAATAAGTAATAAGCACTATTTTCATTCTAAATATGCTTCCGATCTTAGAGCCTGTTATAGCTGATTTTAAAAAGATGTGTGCTCCATAGGCACTGTAAGACGATTATTGTAGGTGACTTGGAATATATAAATTATGTAAACATGCACTCAAAATCAAATTTATACCAGAGCTGATAAATATGACTAGGTAAAGATTCATTCAATGTTAACATTTTTTACTATAATCTTTGGAGTAACATTACTAAAATAAACTCAATGTACCTGATGGATCAAATATGGTTGGTATTCAAAGTAAAATGGATCGTTTTGTTATTCGTGTTCTAGAGATATTGAGATTCATTTTACACATTAAATTATTAATTTCTGAAGACCATGATAGTTTTACAAGTTAGTTCCTTGTTTCAATAAATTCATGAAATAGATTCATATTGTATGATATTACTAATAATACGTGGATTATTATTTGAATGCTATTATCTTAGTTTAAATCCGCCGGTATTTAAGATTCGTGAAACCGCTTGTTCAATATATTTTGCACAATCTGGATTATCTGCATCGGTAAGCAGATCGTTAACGCACACTCACCAGAACATAAAGGTGTAATATATTTAATAAAAAGACCAATGATAATTATAACATATTTACTGATTGACATATATTTAAACTAATTCTTTAGTAGAATATCAATGAATACATTGAATACAGTCGGTCAGTGGTCGCGCGGTTTAAGGCATCAGTACTTGAATCGAGGTGACTAGATCGGTTGGGTTCGCGCCCCGCTGCCGGTAAACCGTATATAAGCTATATTCGTGGAGAGGATTGGCACCCTCTCTGCGGGTATGGTAGGGTGGAAGAATGTTGGCTTGGGTCAATGTGAGAGATTGATATCGGTTGACATTTGACTACCCCCTAATTAATGAGGTTTTCCAGGTTTCCCTCATTTCCCAAGGTAATAATAATAATATGCCGCCCCCTCTCCCGCAGAAATCTCCGACATCTGGGCTAATCCCCGTGATTAGAATGAGCGGTAGAGATATTATTATTATTATTATTATCATTATCATTATCATTATCATTATCATTATCATTATCATTATCATTGTCATTGTCATTGTCATTGTCATTGTCATTGTCATTGTCATTGTCACTGCCACTGCCATTGTCATTGTCATTGTCATTGTCATTGTCATTGTCATTGTCATTATCATTATCATTATCATTATCATTATCATTATCACTACCATATTGATTATTATTATTATTATTATTATTAGTTACGTTAGTGTAGCAGTTTTGTACTTTTTCTACTATTGTATATCCGTTGCCCGATACGACACTAAAAAACCAACAATTTGCTTGGAGACACGGAAAACACGTCCACAAGGCGACGACATAGAACTGAATGATTAATAATAGTAATAACAATAATAAAATAATAATAACAATAACAATAACAATAACAATAACAATAACAATAACAATACCAATACCAATACCAATAGCAATAGCAATAGCAGTAGCAATATGAATAGCAATATGGATAGCAATAGCAATAGCAATAACAATAACAGTAACAGTAACAGTAACAGTAACAGTAACAGTAACAGTAACAGTAACAGTAACAGTAACAGTAACAGTAACAGTAACAGTAACAGTAACAGTAACAATAACAATAACAATAACAATAACAATAACAATAACAATAACAATAACAATAACAATAACAATAACAATAACAATAACAATAACAATAACAATAAAAATAATAATAACAATAAACAATAACAATAACAATAACAATAACAATAACAATAACAATAACAATAACAATAACAATAACAATAACAATAACAATAACAATAACAATAACAATAACAATAACAATAACAATAACAATAACAATAACAATAACAATAACAATAACAATAACAATAACAATAACAATAACAATAACAATAACAATAACAATAACAATAACAATAAAAATAATAATAAAAATAAAAATAAAAATAAAAATAAAAATAAAAATAACAATAACAATAATAATAACAATAACAATAAAAATAATAATAACAATAACAATAAAAATAATAATAGAATAGAATAGAATAGCACTTTATTGACTTTTACATACATTCATTGTACATTAACAGTCATATCTAAGGACTAATACAGATTAAAAAATCATGGACGCTAAAAAAACAATGAGAAATCAGAAATTTTTTTGTGTAATTGTGAAATGATTTTACACACATCAATTTGGGATTGTCTCGACTACGAATTTATTATATAAGTCGATTTCAAATTTATTATTTTTAGTAACATTTATTCTAGAATATGGAATTATAAGATCGCCCCCATGCCGGGTATTATATTCATGGACACTAGAATGTGTAGGCAGATTAAGCTTATGTTTGTGGACCAAGTCAAGAGACTCCAGAAGATAGAGACACGGAAGGGGCAGGATCTTATAACGTTTAAAGAAATCTCTACTGGGAGTGTAAACTGGTACGTTTGCCACAAGTCGAACCGCAGCCTTCTGTAGCACAAACGGCCTGTGAGAGTTACTGGCGTTGCCCCATAAGGCTACGCCGTAATTTAAATGACTGTGAAATAGCGAGAAATATACCACCCTCATCACACTGTTATCCACAGAAGGCCGCAACTGCCTTAAGACAAATATTTGGGTGGCAAGCTTAGAGCAGAGGCCGTCTATATTCGCTGTCCAATTTAAACCAGGATCCAGCGTGATGCCAAGTAATTTGACAGGATTAGACTTTACGCCTCTTTTATCGGCAGTAAAGGTAATATGCTGTGTCTTAGACATATTTAATTTTAACTTATTAGCTGACAGCCATGTTTTAGCGTCAGATAAACAATCTCTGCTCAGCTGGTCACTACCAGGGGTTAAAATAGTAGTGTCATCCGCAAAAAGGATGCACGTACTCCTATCAATATTTGCAGGCAAGTCGTTGATATACAACAAAAAAAGTACGGGGCCCAATACAGAACCTTGAGGTACCCCCTCAGTGACAGGGAGCAATGTTGACTGCCGATTGCCAATAGCAACACACTGTTGTCTACCTGTCAAATAGGTACGGAACAATTTCAACTCGTTGTTGCGAATGCCGTAATATTCCAGCTTTGATATTAATATGTCGACATTGACACAGTCAAAGGCCTTGCTTAAATCGCATAGCGAGGCATGGGTCAGTGTACCATTGTCAAGGCCGTCAACCACTTCTCCAATCACTGCTAAGAGAGCTCTTATTGTAGAGTAGCCCTTCCTGAACCCAAATTGGAAAGGGGAGATAATTGACTCGTGTTCAAGAAAAGAAAGTAATTTATCTTTTAATAGGATATCAAAAATTTTGGCAAATAATAATAATAATAATAATAATAATAATAATAATAATAATAATAATAATAATAATAATAATAATAATAATAATAATAATAATAATAATAATAATAATAATAATAATAATAATAATAAATGTTGGCGCCAATTATTTAGTTGACTCATAGTAAAGCCTATAGATGTCTCTATCTGTTTTGTATCTGAATTATTTTAACTGTATAGGTACATGCGAACTGGACAACTCAAAAAAGGCAAAAAAAAAGAAGAACACGGTGTGATAGGCCGCGAATATAGAGAGTAGACGGATAGCATTTTCCTATAATAATATCTAATAGTATCTAAATAATAATAGTTTAAATAATCTAGTCATATAAATTACATTTTAAAATTATAGTGGTTTGATCGCCGACCATATTTATCCTATTTTCCCTTTTTATTCCTTTGTCCGTATGGTATGGCATTTTAGAAAGAATTTCCACATTAATATTGGGTAAGTCGTTTTATATAGATATTTTCTTTAGCTTAAATAAATTAGATATTTCGAAACAGTCCGCTTTCTATCAAAATTAGAAATAATTTAGCAAAAGAACAAACATTTTTTGGTCCTTCGAGCCGGATTGCATTTTATTTGATAGTTAAACAAGTAAAATTTCATATTGTTCAAATAGAAAGTAAAATTTAATAGCTAGTATAGTTTTTTCAGTACGATAAAACTTGGATTTTTTGGATTTCGTTGCTTTCTGTTTATATTCAAATATACAAGTAGTTATAGAACAAACCTTTGGATATTTTCAGTAGAATATAAATAGACATATTCTATCATACCGTGTGTTTATTTTTTATTGTAGTTATATAGAAATAAATTACGATTTTAGATATTTTGTAGTTGTTGGTTTTTTCATATTTCACTAATTAAAGTGACTTATTTCTAGCAATAACAGTATTCATATTCGATAGTTGTTCAGTTCGCAGTGCACTTTGTCAATTATATTAGTAGCTACCATACAAGATGGAAAGAAAGACACACAAATTAAATATGTTAATAGCGAAAAAAGAGCAATATTTCGCTCGAATTCAACCGCAGAAAAAAAGGATCAATTTCGTATTCGATATGAAACTTTGGAAGCAACCAAAACTAAATTTTTGGATATTTTAGATGAAATCAACTTATTGCAGTACGAGATAGACATAAATTTTGTCCCAGATTATCAAGTTTTAGACATATTTGATGAATTGATTTGCCACATACAATCTGTAGCAAATAAAGTAAACGTCACGGATCCTAATACTAATAGCGTCAACAATCCTACCCGAAATTTGAATAGGTCGTTACGTAAATTACCAGAATTACCTCTTCCAAAATTTAGTGGGGATGTCAAAGATTGGCACTTATTTATCGAATGTTACAATAATATGATACATAATAATCCAGATTTAACTGACATAGATCGGGTTCATTATTTGATAGGTTGCTTAAGTGGTAGTGCTTTGTCCGTATGTTCAGGTATTGCTCCCACAGGTACTAATTATAGAATTATTTTTAAAGCACTCACAGATAAATACGAGGACAAACGCGTTATAGCTAATACCTTTTTAGAACAATTACTTCATTTTAAGCAAGCTTCAACTGAGACAACCAATAGTTTGAATTTATTTTTGGACAAATTTCACCCGGCTGTTGTTGCTTTACGTCAGTTAGGCATTCCAGACTTAGCTGATTACATTTTAGCTTATTTAGCATTTCAAAAACTTAATCCTGATACACAGAAATTATTTGAAAATTCGAAACGAAGACCAGAAATGCCTTCTTACGATGATATAATTACTTTTATCAAGGAACAAGCAAAGATTTGTAGTATAACTAGTTCTGTTAATAAATCAAGTACTCATAGCAATAAAAATACTTATGGTAGTAATATTTCTAATAATAGCAAACCAAAAGTAACTCATTCATGTGTAGTTCAAGATAGTAATGCCTCTAAATGTGTAATATGTAAAGTCACTCACTCAATTACACAATGCCCAAAGTTTTTAGAATTATCACCGGAAGATCGTTACAAAATTGCTCGAAATAATAATTTATGCTTGAATTGTTTATCATTCCATAAAATTATCCACTGTAAAAGTAGCTATATAAAATTTGTCATCAAAAACATCATAGCTTGTTACATTTCAAATCACCGCTACAAAATGCAACAAATATTAGTCGTGACAAATCTAATTATAAACCCATGGTAGGTGCTTCAGGGCAAACTAATACTGCTGTTTTCCATGATTCTCTTAAATCATCTGCTACTGTCACGAATTCTGGCCCTTCTACTTCTAACGTAGGTAATGACAATAATAGTATCGCTGTTAATCATTCAAATATTCCATTGGTCAATTGCACTTTAACTAATCGTAATACTTTATCTAATAGTAATAGTGTTGTTTTGTTGTCTACTGCAAAGTTATGCATTTTAGATGGCCTTGGTAATCTACATGAAGCCCGCTTTTTGCTTGATAGTGGTAGTCAAGCTAATTTTCTTTCATTAGATTTTAGTCGTCGTTTAAAACTCTCTCTTTCACCATGTCATTCAGATGTACATGGCATTGGTTCCACTCGCAGTTCGGTACATGGATATGCTAACATTGTGATTATTTCTCAATTTGATACGACAACAAGATATTCTTTAGAGGTACTGGTTGTTGATAAGATCACAAATCAGTTACCGCCTGTTCATATTGACATAAATGGTTTATCACATTTAGAATCTCTGTCACTAGCTGACAATAGTTTTTATATTCCACAAAAAATTTATGGTATTATTGGGGCAAATTTATTTGCACATTTACTTGGTAATAAACGCATTGCAGGGCCGCCAAATACACCAGTTGCAGTAGAAACTAAATTAGGATATGCATTAATGGGCTCAGCTCCCGTGTTATCCTCATCTATTTCAACACATAGTTTTTGTGTTACATTAGAGCCTATTTTAGAAAAATTAGTGAACCGATTTTGGGAAGTTGAAGATATTCCATCTTCAACTGCAATAAGCCCAGATGATTTGGAATGTGAAAAAATGTTCCAATCCACTTTTATTCGAGACACTTCTGGAAGATACACCGTCGCATTGCCTTTCAAATTAAGTACTTCCTTCTTAGGAGATTCATATTTCACAGCTCTTAGGCGGTTTTTGTCTTTGGAAAAAAGATTGAATAGTGATTTTTTTCTTAGAGATAAATACGTAGAAATAATTAGAGATTACTTAGCTCAAGGTCACATGTCCAAAGTAGTAAAAAATGATAGTTCAGTAGGACAGTATTTCATTCCTCATCATGCAGTTTTCAAAGGTGATTCTAACACAACTCCTATCCGTATTGTATTTGACGCTTCATGTAAGACTGATACCCTATATTCTTTAAATGATATCTTATATACTGGTCCAAAGTTACAGTCTGATGTCTGTACGATGTTCTTAAATTTTAGATTGTTTAAAGTGGCTCTTACGGCAGATATTCGGCAGATGTATCGCCAAATAAATTTATGTGAAGATCACAGGAAATTTCATCGAATACTCTGGAGATTCTCTCCTGAGGAACCCATAGAAACGTACCAACTAAATACTGTAACATTTGGGGTTAAATCCTCCCCATACCTAGCCCTTCGAACTGTTCGTCAATTAGCAGATGATGAAAATATTTCATTACCCTTAGCTTCAGAAACCGTTAAAAGAGATGTATGTAGATGACCTCGTAACTAGTGTATCTTCCAATAGATCGGCATTTTCTTTATATCATCAATTAGTTGAATTATTTAATAGAGGAGGTTTCCAATTAGTAAAATGGGCTACCAATTCCGAAAAATTAGTAGAACAAATACCCACTGAATATCGAGATAACAAGGTGGTGCACTTTGATACCGATTTTATTAAAATATTAGGTTTACAATGGCACCCTAGCTCAGATTGTTTGTCATTTTCCTTTGAATTTGTTGATAAACCTTGTAGTAAACGCAACATCTTGTCTACTCTTGCTCGCTGTTACGATCCCTTAGGATTCTTAGCTCCTGTTACATTATTAGCCAAACTTTTGATAAAAGATTGCTGGATTCGAAAATTAAATTGGGATCAGACCTGCCCTCCTGATATTGTGCGACGTTGGGATCAGTTTAGGCAAGGGTTACAGCTCATCTCAAATTTTAAGCTACCTCGTCATGTTGGGACCTTTTCTAACCAATCCGTAGTTTTAGTAGGTTTTGCAGATGCATGTCTGTCTTCATATGGCGCTGTAGTATATGTTCGTTTTACAAATTCCTATAGAAAACCAGAGGTACAACTTCTTTGTGCAAAATCAAAAGTTTATCCAATGAAGGTTGTGTCAATTCCACGTTTAGAGCTTTGTGCAGCACATCTATTAGCCAGGTTACTTCATTTTATAGTAGATTGTTACCAGTCCCGCTTAAATATAACTCATACTTATGCTCTATCTGATTCTACTGTCACTCTTAACTGGATTGCTACGCATCCTTCTAAATTACAAACTTTTGTATCAAATAGAGTATCTCAAATTCAATTATTGACTGATTCTAGCTCGTGGTTCCATGTACAAGGGAAAAATAATATTAGTGATTGTTTGTCAAGAGGCTTAACACCTTCTCTATTTATGGCTAACACTTCGTGGATAACTGGCCCTCATTAGTTGCAGTTAGAAATTTCGGAATGGCCAATTTGTAGTGTAAAATTGGAAGAAAATTTACCTGAATCCAAAGTAGTTTATCTCGCAGTTGTTGAAGATATATCGGAAAATTTTTATTCACTCATCAGTCGTCATTCCAATTGGGTCAGACTATTGAGATCCGTTGTTTATGTTCTGCTATTTGTCTAATTATTGCCGATTGCGGCTTTTATTTGTTTTCTTGATCTAAATACTGCTGAACTTTATCTTATATAAATCGTACAGCGACGACATTTTAAATCAGAAATAGAAATGTTAAAAAAAGGTACTTGTCCTTCATCTTTGAAAACTTTGCGCCCTTTTCTGAAAGATGGTGTAATTCGCGTAAGTGGTAGACTAATTAATGCCAATTTAAAATTTGATACTCAGCACCCTATTCTGCTTCCTAAAAAAGATCGTCTAGTAGAGCTACTTATTGACTATTATCATCGATCCAATCTGCATACTGGTCCGCACTTAGTTCTTTTCTTGCTTAGACTGCGTTACTGGATTCTATCAGCTCGCAGTGTTGTTAGACATAGAATTCAGAATTGTAATATTTGTTTTAGATTAAAACCCAAACCCCAAATTCCTCTTATGGGAAATTTGCCGGCATGTAGGGTACAGGAGGCAAAACCGTTTTTACGTACTGGATGCGATTATGCTGGTCCTGTACAGATAATACCTTATCGTAAACGTGGAGTTCGTCCTATCAAAGCATATATTTGCTTATTTGTATGTATGGCAACCAAGGCGTTGCACTTTGAACATGTTACTGATTTATCTACTTCGAACTTTTTACAAGCTTTCAAAAGATTTATTTCTAGACGCGGAGCAGTTTCAGAGATACATTCTGACAACGGTACCAACTTTATTGGTGCAAAGGCCATTTTGGATGACCTATATAAATTTGTGGTATCATCAGAATACAATGATACTATGTTCAATGAATTAGCTGTCAAAGGAATTCAATGGAAATTGATTCCTCCTGGAGCTCCACATATAGGGGGTTTATGGGAAGCCATCGTAAGGTCTGTGAAAACTCATTTGTATAAAGTAATAAATAATCAATTGTTGACTTACGAAGAATTCAATACTTTACTTGTACAAGTAGAATGTTTGCTTAATTCTAGACCCTTATGTGTACTTAGTTCTGACCCCTCAGATCCAGTTGCTTTAACTCCGTCGCATTTTTTAACTTTAACTCCTCTTTCTTATATTCCCGCTTCTGATCAAACTGACCAGAATATTAATACCTTAAATAGATTCCAAATGATTGATCGTATGGTCCAAGATATTTGGAAAAGGTGGCATTTAGAATATCTTACCTCTTTACAATCTCGACAACGCTGGAATACTCATAGTAATCCTGTTGAAGTAGATACTATAGTTGTGTTAGAACAACCAAACATACCTCCACTACAATGGCCCTTAGGAATTATAGAAAAGATATATCCTGGTCGCGATAATATTGTTAGAGTAGTTGATGTACGCACTAAGCTTGGAACATATAAAAGACCTGTAACTAAGGTCTATCCTTTACCAGTACAATAATATTACATTAGTTTTCTTTCATTCTTATTGTTATTATATATATTTTTTGTGGGTTAGTAATTAATTAAATAAAATTAAGATTAGGTAATTAATATTCACTTTTTCCAAGTTTCTGACTTATCGTTCAGCCTGGGGGGAATGTTGGCGCCAATTATTTAGTTGACTCATAGTAAAGCCTATAGATGTCTCTATCTGTTTTGTATCTGAATTATTTTAACTGTATAGGTACATGCGAACTGGACAACTCAAAACAGGCAAAAAAAAAGAAGAACACGGTGTGATAGGCCGCGAATATAGAGAGTAGACGGATAGCATTTTCCTATAATAATATCTAATGGTATCTAAATAATAATAGTTTGAATAATCTAGTGATATAAATTACATTTTAAAATTATAGTGGTTTGATCGCCGACCATATTTATCCTATTTTCCCTTTTTATTCCTTTGTCCGTATGGTATGGCATTTTAGAAAGAATTTCCACATTAATATTGGGTAAGTCGTTTTATATAGATATTTTCTTTAGCTTAAATAAATTAGATATTTCGAAACAGTCCGCTTTCTATCAAAATTAGAAATAATTTAGCAAAAGAACAAATAATAATAATAATAATAATAATAATAATAATAATAATAATAATAATAATAATAATAATAATAATAATAATAATAAGATATAGAAGAACTTCGCTGCTCCTGGTCCCGATGGGATCAGCAACTTCTGGTGGAAAAAATCCACCAGTGTCCACCGCCATTTGGCCAGAATATTCACGTCCTGGCTAAATGGAGAGCAGCAAATTCCGGCGAGGTTTGTCGAGGGGAGAACCGTGCTTATCCCTAAGAGCGGAGATTTGTCCCAGCCAAAGAACTACCGTCCAATAACCTGCCTGAATGCGTGTTACAAGGTGTTTACTCGCATCTTGTACGCGCGTGTGCTCCACGCAGTGAACCCCGTTTATCAACGGATATACGAGCAGCGAGGGTCCAAGAGGGGTGTAGCTGGCTGTAAGGAGAACCTGCTCATCGACAGATGTATTACGCAGGACTCCGTGCAGTATGTTTGTGATTGAGTTCTCGGCTCCCGCAGAGAACAACATCGTCCTAAAAGAGGAGGAAAAACGGAGGAAGTATCGAGATCTTCTCTCCGAGCTCCGCAGGCTGTATCCAGACCACTCTGTTAAGATTGTGGTGCTAATTATAGGCGTCCTGGGTGGAATGAGACATACGTTGCTTTCTGAGTTAAAGATCATACCGGCTTGTCGAAATTCGGCAGAGATCTTAGCCGGCAGAATGCAGAAGGCAATCGTCCTTGGTTCGCTACGTCTGCTCAGAACACACGATTTACGGGCGCAATGATTACTGACTCCACGGTGTGTTGAGTGGTCATTGCTTGACTCTCCAGAACATCTCCGTGTGTGTCGGAGCCTCGGAAGGTGTTTACTGGAAAAAAAAAAAGAAAAAAAAAAAAATAATAATAATAATAATAATAATAATAATAATAATAATAATAATAATAATAATGAAAATGGAAGTTTTGAGTGGACCGATGAGCTAAGGGACGATCTTCTGATCTGTTATGAAAGCAGCGACCCCGGGCGAAGGGGATACATGGCGCGGATGTATGCTCGGTGGTGTGACATGCACCCCGAAGGTCGCGCCCTCACCGCACAAAATCTGCGGGATTATGTATCCTACCTTCGTCGCAGAGGCTATGAGAGGCGTCCTCAACTAAGGGTGAATGAAGTGGTTGAAGAGCCACTGAATGATCCCGCAGAGGCGCCGCGCTTCATTCCCCGCGAACAGGACGACCTGAGCACCCGTCGGGGTTGCCTTTATAAACCCCCGAAGCCCGCAGGTCTGGCTCGAGTGGATACTGCGCTCCGTGAGGATCTCCCAGAAGAGGCTGACATCTGGCGCGTCAATTGTGCGGTGTACGAAGCCGCTGAACTGCTGACTCGGGTGGAGAGACGGCGTGAAAATGCCGTTTCTCCACAAGAGAGGGCACGGCGGCGAGTGCACAAGATGGAGGCTAAGATCCGGTCGGCGAGGCAACACGCGTCCCGTATCCAATGTGTGATGGACTACGTGGAAGCCAATAGGGCTTTCACACCTAAGGTGAGACGCATAGCTACCTCCCTTAGGCGGGTCCATCATACCCTGAATCGAGCGGTGCTGCTCACCATCAAGCAGCGTTCTCTCGACAGGATACGGATGCTAGTGGCTGCAAAAAAGTCACTAGTGAGGCGGTCGAGAAGGTTGGAGCAAAATAATTTGTTCCGTGTAAGGCCTTCTCGACTTTTTGAACAGCCTCAGCGTGTTGCGGACAATCCGCCGACTGTAGATCAGGTAGAAGCCTTCTGGAGAGATCTTTATGGCCGCAGGATTCCACTGGATAGAGACACTCCAGCCCTGGCACACTTCGAGGCCTTTTGTCAAAGGCTTCGAGAGCCACAAGAGGTGTGCCCACCGATAACCCCGGATGAAGTTCGGAGATCATTTATTAGATCGAAGAACTTCGCTGCTCCTGGTCCCGATGGGATCAGCAACTTCTGGTGGAAAAATTCACCAGTGTCCACCGCCATTTGGCCAGAATATTCACGTCCTGTCTAAATGTAGAGCAGCAAATTCCGGCGTTGTTTGTCGAGGGGAGAACCGTGCTTATCCCTAAGAGCGGAGATTTGTCCCAGCCAAAGAACTATCGTCCAATAACCTGCCTGAATGCGTGTTACAAGGTGTTTACCCGCATCTTGTACGCGCGTGTGCTCCACGCAGTGAACCCCGTTTATCAACGGATATACGAGCAGCGAGGGTCCAAGAGGGGTGTAGCTGGCTGTAAGGAGAACCTGCTCATCGACAGATGTATTACGCAGGACTCCGTGCAGTACAAGCGAAACCTCTCAATGGCCTGGATAGATTACCGCAAGGCATTTGATATGACATCCCATGAGCTAATAGTCCACTTGCTCCAATGTCTTGCGGTGGCCGACCCCATAGTGAGATGTATTGAACAACTCATGCCGCTCTGGAGGACCCGCTTTACCATAACATCGGCTAATTCAAGGGTCCAGACAGAGCCGGTTTTGTTCAGGATGGTAGTGTTCCAGGGAGATTCCCTGAGTCCCCTCTTGTTTTGCATCTCACTGCTGCCATTATCCGTTGCACTTCGTCGTACCCGGGGTTACAACTGCGGTACCCCAGGAGACCGGAGGCATAAGGTCACCCATTTGTTCTATATGGATGACCTTAAACTCTACGCCTCCGGAGAGAGGGATTTAAATCAGTCCCTCAGAGTGGTACATGAGTACACGCAGGCGGTTGGGATGGAGTTCGGGCTGGACAAATGTGCACTGGTTCATCTCAAGAGAGGACGATGCGGTCCATACGGAGAGGACGCCCAGCTCATAGACGGAAGCATCTTTCACTATCTAGATGCCGGAGAGTCGTACACCTATTTGGGTGTCCCACAGCGGGGCACTCATGAGGTGGCAACGGTGAAAAACGCTCTCCGCGGCAGGTATCGGCACCGCCTCCGACAGATCTGGTCTTCGGAGCTGTCGGGTAAGAACAAGGTGAGTGCCACAAATATGCTTGCCGTTCCGATCCTTCTCTACTCCTTTGGAGTAGTGAAATGGACACAAGAAGAGCTGAGGCAACTCGATGTAGGGACCCGTAAAATGATGCATCTCCATCGGAGTTTGCATCCAAGATCGTCCGTTCCGCGGCTATACTTCCCAAGAAATCGGGGAGGCCGTGGACTCTTGAGTTTGGAGTGTCTCCAGGGCAGAGTGGTTTTGGAGGAGGCCTGCAAAGTCATCAGGAGCTCGGATCCCCTTCTCTGCATGGTCCAAGACCATGAAGCAGCAGGGATAGGAGCGTTTGTGTATAAGGCAGCGAGAAGAGCAGCCGATGAACTTGGTCTCGTGTTCGATACTGAGCGGGAAAATCCAGACTCTGTCACCGAGTCGGATCCTGCTCAGTTAAAAGCCCTAATTAAAGCTGCAGAAACGCGTCATCTTCTGCAGCTACATAAGGATAAGCCAATGCATGGTCTCTTCTACCGTCATCTAGGGGCTTGGCTTATCTGAAAGGCTGACCTTTGCTTATTTGAGGTCAGCGGGGCTGAACTCTGAGACCGAGGGATTCATAATGGCTTGCCAAGATGGTGTAATTAACACACTCGTCTATCGTAGTCGTGTCTTGGGTATCGAGGTTTCTGATACCAACTGCAGGGCCTGCCGCCAAGCGCCGGAGACGCTTATGCATCTCCTGTCTGCCTGTCCGGTATATGCACAGCGTATATCCAAAGACACGATTCAGCCTTACGGGTGTTGTATTATCATTTACGACACTCGTATGAGATAGACGAGACGCCAGTGCTGCCTTATGCTCCGGGGGATATAGAATCCGTAGTGGGGAATGAGAAGTGCCGAATTTATTGGAACTATTCATTCCCCACCCTCAGGCAAATCCAAGCCAATAAGCCTGATGTAGTCCTCCTCGACCACCAGCTTAGGACGATGTTTGTGATTGAGTTCTCGGCTCCCGCAGAGAACAACATCGTCCTAAAAGAGGAGGAAAAACGGAGGAAGTATCGAGATCTTCTCTCCGAGCTCCGCAGGCTGTATCCAGACCACTCTGTTAAGATTGTGGTGCTAATTATAGGCGTCCTGGGTGGAATGAGACATACGTTGCTTTCTGAGTTAAAGATCATACCGGCTTGTCGAAATTCGGCAGAGATCTTAGCCGGCAGAATGCAGAAGGCAATCGTCCTTGGTTCGCTACGTCTGCTCAGAACACACGATTTACGGGCGCAATGATTACTGACTCCACGGAGTGAGAGTGGTCATTGCTTGACTCTCCAGAACATCTCCGAGTGTGTCGGAGCCTCGGAAGGTGTTTACTGGAAAAAAAAAAAAATAATAATAATTATAAAAATAATAATAATAATAATAATAATAATAATAATAATAATAATAATAATAATAATAATAATAATAATAATAATAATAATAATAATAATAATAATAATAATAATAATAATAATAATAATAATAATTTAGTTTATTGGCCACTATATTTAGTACAAACATTTGAGGTCACAATAATAATAAAACACAAGACATAGAATGCAAACAAACAAAACATACAGAACGTGGCAATGGCCTATTCTAATTCAATATGACATGAATTCATCAACGCTATAAAAACAATGCTCTAAAAGAAACGATTTAACAACAAGACGAAACTTTGTGAGGGAAATGGCTGCAATAAAGATATCTCTATGAATAGATGTGAACTTGTTAAATAACTTTAGATTTATTTTATTGTACTGTGTTATGGATATTCTAGAGAACGGAGCTACCAGATCACCCGCATGTCTAGTTCCATAATTGTGCATGTAAGCATAATTTGTAAAACCCCCTATGTTTTCACGTATGCATAAAAGTGTCTGCAAAATAAAGAGACACGGAACAGGGAGCACTTTATGTTTTTTATATAAAGGTCTGAAGGGTGTATCAAGCAAAGCTCCGTCAATTATCAAGCAGCCTTCTGGAGTGTAAAAATTTTATTAGCTTTTGAAGATTGTCCCCGTAATAGAATACCATACATGATGTGACTCTGAACAATGGAGAAGTAAACAGTACGTAGGACCTCTCTGGGTAAGTACAATCTCATTTGGCGTAACGCAAATATTTGAGAAGATATTTTTTAACACAATTTTTGAATGTGAGCTCTCCAGTTTAGGCCAGTGTCAAGAGTCACCAAGCAGTGTGACTGGATCGGATCGAGGTGTCCACTTGTCAGATCTGATGACTAAGCTCTTCGTTTTAGATTGATTTAGTTTTAATTTATTGGCAGAGAACCATTCATCAGCACTAACCAGCCCCACATCCCTCGAACAGTCACTTTGCCTATTTAAAAGAGTGGTGTCATCGGCGTACATAACACAAGCAGTAGAGATAGAATGTGGTAAATCATTAATATAACTATGACTAAGTACAAAAAATTTAACCACGTGCTCAGGGAAGCCTAAAAGACAATAAAAAAATTATTCCAGAATTTTAGCTCGATATTTAAAAAATGGCGCAAAACCCTTTTTTCCTACGGAAAATCGGCGCCTATGATACGAACCGACTGAGATGGCTTAGATCCATAGATAAAACTTACATCTGTCAACAATATCTACTACCATCGTCGTTTTTTGCAGCATTTCTAAATGTAGAAACGAAAATTAACATTCTTATTAGTAATAATACCTGATAGATAGGTAACAGTTAACCCACGTAGCTCCAGTATTTTGCAATCGTTTTCCATTATTTCGTTATAAACTGGTAGAACTACATATTCGCTCATTACAGCCACTCACTACTGATAAAAGACACTTCTCGTAGGTACAATTAGATATTGCCTATTTCTTATAACAAAATCGAACGAAAGGAATAAATAGACGTTTTAATGTAACCGAGGCAATCTTGTGCCATAACCTAGAAAACCAAACCAGCAAACTATATTGTGTATTGTGTATCTGCACCCAACACAAATGTCTTTATTTAATAACTATAAAACGTTTAAAAATTAAAATAAGGCACTAAAAACTGAAGAAGAACACAAAATTACAACGTAAACACAGGAATTCAATTATGACATGACAGCCATACTGACTGATGAGCGACTGTTGCATGCTTGTAGAGTATGCAACCAACAAGCAAATTCATTGGCGGCGTTGAATAAGGAATTAAAATAATATCGAAAAAAATTTTTTTTGGCTTTATAAATAAGTTTGGAATTTTTTTGAAGGGTTATTCCGTTCATTATTATTTTTCCCTATCCCCTCCTAAAATATTTGTACTAAGTCATAGTTAACCCTGTAAAGGAGGAACAAAACCGTTCCCACTATTGACCCCTGAGGAACGCCATTCTCTATAGGTAGAATGGAGGACTCTATTTTATGTAAGCAAACTAGTTGTTTTCTATTTGTTAAATATGATTTAAAGAGCTTAAGTTCATTACCTCTCACACCAAAGTACTCCAGTTTTTGTAGTAGAATATCAGTTTGAACACAATCAAAAGCCTTAGTGAGGTGACACACCGTAATATCAGTATTAGTGCCCTCATCAAGACCTCCAATAACGGTTTCTAGAACCTTCAAAAGTGCTCTGAGTGTGTATCTGCTCTTCCTAAATCCAAACTGAGCCTCAGAAAATATAGAGTACTTTTCACAGTACCCTACAAGCTTGTCTCTAATTAGCATCTCAAATATTTTGTTAATAATAGGGAGTATTGCAATGGGGCGGAAATTATCTAAACATTTTGTGTCGCCCTTTTTATGTATACTGCCGTCCTAAATAAAAAGGCGGTAAGTACATTTTTTTGGATTTTTATATTTTTGCTGTATTGAATTGACTGATGTTTTTTTAATCTATAAATGTCAGTTGCACGACAAAGAAAAATTAAATTTTATTTTATTTTTAAAAAATTAAAAAGCGGTAAGTACACTACGTCATCATTTTAATTGGTAAAAAGGGGGTAAGTACAATTGCTAAGAAAAAAGGCCGCTTGTACAGTAGTTGCGACACTTTGTCTTAATACATATACAAATCAACGTCACATTATACGAAGCAAAAACGCAGTAAGTACAAATCATGAGGAAAGTGACATTTTGTAAGGACTTGAGACCTTTTTAGTTCCTATTAAATATGTGTCACGTCGCAGCTTAATATTATAATAAGCAGTAAGTAGCGCCATTTTTTGAGCCCTTTTTCTTGAAAACATATTGAACATCTTGCAAACAGAATAAATTTTACAATTTCTTAGAACACCACTATCGGTCAGTCTATATAGAGTACCATAGAGCATCAGCAGTTTATTATTTTAGTGCTTTCAATAAAATTCAAATTGTGCCAGTCTACCAAAGGTGAGATTTCATCGTAATAGGTAGTTAAATACGATTATTTATAAAATTTAGATTTTTAGATGTCAAGCAGAAGCAGGAGAATTTTAATAGCCGCCCTTAATATAAATTCGAGCCAGGTAAATGATGGTAACAATGTAATTGAAATAACTTCAGCAAACATTCAAAACAGTATAAGAAAACACGGCTGCGTTACCAGAGAATGTTTCTTTTGAAAGTAAAGGTAGTTAGATATTAATTAATAATTACAAATTACTATTATAATTTAAATTTCTTTTTAAAACAAAAAATGTGTGAATGTTATACTAACGAAATTAATATGAATAAAGAAAATTCATATGGGAATTTTGATATAAGTAACATAAGCGGTTTTATATATTTGGAAAACTCTGATCAACTTAATAACATATCTATTTTATTTAAATTTAAATAGTACAGAAATTAAATGTGATCTAAATTCTGAAATGTCAATCAACCAAAATGTAGTAGCACAAAATACACAAGGAAAATAATTCAAAATATTACTATTATGTTATCAAATATTACTGTCGAAGAAAATAACCAGGAATAGAATTAAATAAAAGACGTACCTATTCTCCAAGGCAAAACCGAGGGGAAATATAACTTCAAAAAATGTCCATAATAAGAAATCTTTGCCCTCTAATGACTAAGAGGAGAAGAGAATTCTGGAAAAATTCAAATGAAGATGATGTATCTACCGAACCTGACAGACTCGTACTTTGAATAACTACATTGAAAGTAATGTTTAAACATTTTGTAATTCAATATATGTTAATATTATTATAATAAATACTATAAAATTATTTCTTCTTTTTCTTTTTTTAATTCTATTGTAAACTCAATTAGGTTACGCTTAAAATAGAAAGAAAATAAATACAAACTGGCACATTTAGAATATTGTATATCACTTAAAAATAATATACCATGTTACTATTTAAAGTTCAAGATTTGTACATGTACGTATATTGATATAACATATTTCCTTAGTTTTCTAAATTTTCCTAAATTGCGGTTTTATTCTAATGGACCGTCCTGCATCCTCATAATTTTTTAAAAGACCTTTTCCTGATAACAGCGATATATACATAATATCAGATTTGCTTGACAATTTACATAATATTTTAGTTTATTTACTGGCACAGCACAATAGATTAAGTTAAAATTACCACGAAACTAATGAATATTTATGCAACATTGCATTATTTTCTTATGCATTTTTTTTGACATCGCAAGAAAATTTCCTAATTCTTTGTTCATCAGAACTTTCTTTAGATATGAGGACGAAAAAGATAACGATGTAGAATGCTATGTAAATAACCCTGTATAAAATAAATGATTCTATGATAATGACGAATTTATTATACAATTCATCTGATATTTTGACTTCCTGACACTTCACTCTAACGTTTTTTTAACACTTCAAGTACTACTCTAAACTAAATTCTAAATTGTTTTATAGTCAGTCATTATACAAGCGTCTATTACTAGTTAGTACTGAATAGCGGCAAACCTAAACGCTAAGTAGTGAAAAAGCGGCAAGTGCAGAAAATATGTTAGTTACCGCCTTTTTATTTCGTGCAGACGTTTCTCTAAATTATGAAACATGAAGCGTAAAAGCAATAACTGACATATTTTTTTTGTAATAAAACAAATTTACATTTAATTATACTGAAAAATATTTTGAATAGCAACCTTTTATATCTATAACAAAATTTAATAGAAATATATTTAAAATCTATGCAGTCCAAGTCGCTAAAGTTTTGGCCATTTTACTCAGTAACTGAATTTTGTCAGTTGCCGCCTTTTTACTAAGTACGGCAGTATAGGTTAGGTTAGGTTAGGCAGCGTCTTTCCCCGTATAGAGGTGCATCCGATTGGGACGATCGGTCCTAATTAGGACGAGAATCGTTCGAGAAATGGATCTAGAGCTGCTAGAAAATACCTGAAATATGCATTTGGTCTATAAAATAAAAATAAACGACCGAGTCAGTCAGTCTTGAATTGGAGTGTTGAAAATATCCTGGAGTTTCAAAGTGAAATAGTGTTTTGTTGAGTTGTAATTAGTATTCAGTAGTGTACAGAGTTTAATAAATATCAGTAAAAATTAACTGTTTGTTTTTCTGGTGAAAGAAAAGTCGGGTTAGGAAACATATCGGAAGACTAATAAAGAGCCAAGGTAAAAACTAAAAGAACCTTCTTTGTCCCAGGTTGACGAAGATAACTTTGACGACCTTGTCACTGCTTATCGCATTCAATCGACTGGCAATGACAATTCAAACAACTAACCCTTTATTTCAAACAATAACTAACTATATCCTATTAGTCCAACTAGGACCTAGAAAATTAATTAAATCAACACAAATTTAGTGTGCCGAATAAATACACTAGGTAGTGATTTTAAAGCATGTAGATAATTTATACCGAATTTATGAAAAAAAAATATTCTATTACAACTCATGCTAAAGTAGCTTTAAAACTGAACTCCTTACCTTTACACAAAAAAAGTAAATGAGGATTAGTGAATAGAACTGGAAAAATATTCAAGTTTCTATTTTTCAGTTTAACCGAAAAACATAAGACAGAAATAATTGAGCAATACAAAATTTTAAACAAAAATTAGCTTAATTTAGAAACCTACCTAAAAACACAATTATCTATTCTTCAACTATTTTCTGAAATTTTTAACTAAACAATATCAACTTTGTCAAAATTATTAATAATGGAAATTCTATGTTAACATTAATTGATGAAATTTGTTAGCTTAAAAAATAGTATACAATCCCATTGCCACTCAACAGTTTCTTTTTTAAAAAAGACACTTTCTCAAATTTATTCTAATTTACTACTTTTATAATACGATTTATCTTACTTTAAACTGATGCACCAAGATGTATTCTTCAAATATCCAAATTTTGTTGAGTATTATAACCTTACCATTGTTCTCAAGCGAAAATTTATTCCATAATAAAATTGATCCAACTCCGCAAGCCAATATTTATGCGGTGAGAAGTACCAGAAATATCTACATGAAGAATGTTTACAAGTTGAATGCAATTACATTGGAGATAAGAAACCACAACCCACTTCGACTGTATTTCAACAATAATTCATTGTATTCGGGTAGAAGGAAAGCAATCTCCCACATTAATCACTATTGATTCAAATTGTAAACTATGGATTGATTATAAACCATACTGATTTCCATCCAATCCCACTATGGTCTTAGGCACTGGTATACTATTGCCACCATTGTCATTGAAGTAAACATGTCAAGTATCATTTCTCAATAAGAAAACTATACACTGCTCTTCTTTTTGATTACTAAATATCGGTATGGGTAATGCAGTAACCAAATTGTTGTCAAGCTAAACAATACAATTTCTAGCATCCACTAGCTAGGTACACCACTGTCTAAACTTTAGCAGATGTGTTAAATCTGTAGGATCGGCTATAATAAATTCATTCTCGGTATGTGTGACCATTGTATCCGATACTGATACCGACACCTATAAGGAGAATTGGGCATGGTCTGTCCTAAATATCAAATGCGCTGCTCTTATGAGAAACAGGTTATGAAGTACTTTACAGACTTTATCATCTGTTTTTTTCCAGGCCAGTTCGAAAATGATTTGAAAATACATTTCTACACAGCACAGGAAACTGGTCCACCGTAAACCCTGATGAAGGCAACAAAGCATGCAATCGGCGACCGGACAAAAAATTGAAAAAAATTCACTAGAAAAGAAATAAATAACATTTTATACAACAAATTTAACTGCTTTTGCCGCTTATGTTATTAATTATTAATATATTTAATTTGTGGTTGTAATTATTAAATAGCAGTTTGACATACCTCATGTTACAACAAAATTTTGAGCCCGTCTTACCCAGTTTCTACAAACTAACACAAATGTTTCTGCTTTTTGTCCGTTTTGAATTCGTAAAAGTTATTGGCAGCAGCTATGAAACATTTTTGTACAATCATCAACAGTGTCCAATTCGATGCGATACCCTTCATTTTTGAAATATCCCCACATAAAGAAGTCCAAATAATTTAAAGTCAGGAGATCGTGGCAGCCATGGTACCGGTCCTCCTTATCCTATCGTTTGGTATTAATTCTTGGATACGCTGCACATGATCCGTACATAATTGAGCCTCGTGTATGATACACCACACTGCTGCAATACGCAGTACGTATTCTACAATTTGGTTTTAAATTTCCCTTGTCACGTTTGTGTTGCACAACACTTGTATTCATTGCGCACCGCGGTAAAGGTAGTTACATTTCGTACTGCTAAAGCATTTTCACTTCACCATATATTAAAATGATATCCATCAACTCCGAGGTGCTATACACGTAAGCCATTTTTGACACTTGAAAAACTAATGTAAATACTTGCATCACAGAAACGTTAATATCTACTATAAGTAATCGGATTTCAATATTCGCCTGGCTAGAGACTTCAGTAGCGCGGCGATGTAAAGATTGAAAATACTACAACTTCAATAATTTTTTACTAGGAAGCTATAAGGATTTTACAAAAATTGTTTACGATATTGATTCCATCTTTCATGACATATTTATATAAATTGTGAATCGCCCTGTATAAATTCCATAAACTTTGGTTGTAGCCATAAAAATATACAAATATCAATATCTCAGCATATAGATAAAGAATATACGCAAAGACAAGAAGCATCACTCCGATTCTATATTTTCATTCCCCCATCGTTATCCGCCTGTTCTGTTGGTATGTGTTGGCAATTGAAGATCGGCTGGGTATTCTAGTATCGTGATTTGCGCTGCACTTTTAGAACTATATGGGCGGGTGTTCTTTAACCCGAATGGATGAAAACTTGTGCGTCACTGCAAATAACGCGTTAATTATTTTATTAAACTTTAATACAGCTCTCCTGAGACTTGATCCAAATTTGCAATATTACAGATTGCACTTTAGTTAAATTAACAAATTTATAGCTTTTCAAATTTAAGCACACGTGGCATCTTTTACTTAAAGGTATAACTAAATATTACAGTTAATACATTTATCAAGTACTTACACCAGTGTAGAGGAATAAGAAATATTGGCATCGTAAGTGTCAGTTGAATGTGTAAAGACTCAAAAGGATGAATAGCAGTAACAGAAAACGCCGTGGGATGCTTGTACTTGTGATGAAGTTTATGGAATCGCTTATATAAAAATGGTAAATGATACATTCGGTGGAGCCAGTATGTACAATAATCCTGAAAAGAATAAAAAAATATATTAATATATATTTGAACTCACGTTCCACTTATTATATAAGGTGTTTCTAAAATATTATGCCAAATGGAAACAGGAGATAAGTCATATTAAGTAAAACATTTCTCATGAAAATGAAACCGAAACTGTTTTATAAAAGCCAAGAATACATTGTTTTGAAATGACTTTACAATGGCTGACCGGATCCATATGAAACTTAGTGCAGATCTTTAGAGGAGATTCAGGGGGTACAGTTTTGACATTTTACTCTAAATTGTCTTTAAATTATACACATCATTTTCTAACTAAATTAATAGAGAATACATTCCAAATGCCACAGATAGCTGATTTTGTTCCTCATCAAATAAGTTGCTAAATGCTATCAACAAAATATATATATTTAGATTATTTCCAAATAACAGTTCTGGAACTGAATGTTTAATAATTCCATATTTTATTCCAATATTTTATTTTATTTGTATTTTTATTTGCTTAAGTCATGGTTTTGAGTTTCATTGAAGATAGAATTGAATGGTTTTAATAAAAATTTACCATAAACAGAATGTCAAAAAATCATCATATTATTATACTTGAGAGCAGGTATCATTTTGTTTTTTTAAGTTATTTTAAATAATGTTTATTTTCAATTTCAACTTCAAGTTAAATTATAATTATATTTATATAAAAGTGTGTGCGTCTGTGTGTGTGTGCGTGCACTGGCATTCCTATAATTGTAACGACCGAAGTGCACGATTATTTGCCATTATGGAGACTTTTCAAAATTATGGCGTCTTACACAGGTCGTCAGAATTTTGTCGTTTTGTTTCTCGGCCGAGAAGTAGCTTTTCCCTTGAACGTTGGTAGGCCGTCTCCTTGAGCCTCCCTCGGCAGGATATTAACGTTTATTTGCGTGGAAAGAACGGTACGAACACGTGAAAATCGGTCGTTCGGCGCGGTCGTCGCAATTGAGTTTAATTTACCACTCCTTATTCGTATAATTGTGGCGTCCGGGGAACGGGATTAGTTGGAGTAAGTTTACGTTAGGTAAGGCGATAAGGACGAGGGGGGTGGGTGGTCAAACTACAGATGTCTCTTCTGTTGAAAAACAGTGTTACGCGGTATCGGGAGAGAAAATTTCTTTTAAAACATATGTCAAGGTAAATGGTATAGATAAACTTCGCCGAAAAATTACGTCGCGGAATATTTTTGAAAAACTTATTCATACAGAATAATTTTACGAGTAATTTCGATGATGTAAATTACATTTAAGTGACCCCTAGAATATTTTTGGGAAGGTGGGGTGGTGGGTAACGGCTATAGTTGTCGGTTGTCAATGAATAAAATCACCTAAAGTATGTAATACGTAACAAACAACTTAATTTTTTAACCAACAAATATCAATTTGTCGAAATAATTCAACAAATATTTTTTTCGAACTTTTCCACAAATTTGAATTATGTCATATCATATTAATTTGGAACACTTCTTCCTAGTGATACTTCAAAAATATTAAAAATAAAGGTTGTTTACTCTCATGACATTTTCACATTCTTAAATATTTTGGACACCCCGTATATGAAATGTTAAGTTTCATCCTTGCGATTGCAAATGAGATTTCATTTTAAAATCAATCAGAACTTTTTATATTAAGTGTGACTTTTCAGTAAAATTTAAAATAAAAAGGGTTTTCTTCTTATTCATCCTAACCGCGGACATACCGTATATTTATTTATAATAAATGTTTAGAGAATGCTCTTTCAGCTTCACAACTTTATACTGTATTATTTTATAGTATTTCTATTCTTTGAAAATTGCTATTTTTTCTTATTAATTTTTAATATCTTTGTTAACCTTATTATATTCGAACGGAAGATAAGGTAAAAAAATAAAGATTTTTCCGAAAATAGAAACATTTATTGAAAATAATTAGAAAACATTGGAAACATGAAAATTTAAATATTTGTTGAAATATAGTTAAACATCATTTTTTCTTACTTAATTAGAAACCATTAGAAACATGAAAATAGAAACATTTAAGTACTCAAATACAGTTTAACACGTTTTTTTCTTACTTAATTCGTTTTTTATATAATATATAACATCCGTCCATTTTCTGCGGGCCAGTATATGTTTATGTTTATTTAAACAAAATTAAATTTTAAAATCTTTAAACATTATTTTCTTGAAATTTTTGATATGTAACACCATATTTATTTTCAAATGGCATGGTCAAAATTAGGGGTTGCCATTTAAAAAAATTGTCGATGACGTCATATCTCGAACAAAGATGACGTCACAAATGTGGGTTGTATGTCAAAAAGTGCCTTTTTTAATAAAACAAAATCGACGTGCCATGGGATTTTTTCGATAACTTCTCAATTTCAAAAATATATTATTCGTTACTTTTCGAAAGCACTGTATAACGGTCATTACTATCCGAATTCGAATCCGTACTTCCTCCGGTATGCTCCATTTTATTATGTTGACTCTTCAGTTCGCCTAATTGGTCACTGATAATTTTTCGTTGAATAGAATTATTATTGTGGAAGCTGTCCGCCCCCACATCGTTCGGTGGAAAAATAGAGTTTTTCCTTTCTTTTGACACCGTCCTCTTCACTTGCGTAGGTGGAAGAAACGTACAAAAATATCGCGGAAACACTGGGATTTTCCGTATTATTTCTGGCACTATCGAACAATTTTCATCACTAAAACTGGTTTGGAATACCGTACGAACGATATAAATCGCGACGCAGTGGGTAAAACACTCGACAAAGAACTGAGTATTTTGCGAAGCTCGATCGTATTCATAGACAGAGGCTGACCCGTAAGCGACGCTCTCGATGGTTCGATTTTTAGAATTTTCTTAACTAAAAATATTTCTGAAAAATAAATTATATGGCTGGAAAACACTTTCAAAGAACGTAAAAATGATATACGATTTGTGGATATTAATTGCTTAATTTTGAAGAAAATTAAATTCTTCCAGAAATTCGATGACGTTCGAAATTGTTCTAATGTTAATAGAAATGTTATTTTGTAAAGGTACTTAATCAGTCAAGTTTTGAAATATGTTAAGTACGAGGTATGATCTGTCCCAAAAATTTCCATGAAAACCTATTATTCGTCGAAAAACGAGTTATTGCGTAGTATTTCTGTGATGAGAAAAATAGCGAATATTTGTAGTAAATTGAAAATATCTAAAAGTAATTATGTTGACAAGTAACTATTGTTTCGGATTTTCTAAAAGTGCCGTTTGCGCATAGCTAAAGAGTAATTCTAAAAAATTTAAAAAAATATAGAAGTTCTACAATGTTCCATTACTTCTATGTAATCCAAAAATTTAGAAATTCGTAATTGGTAGTATACGAATCGATAGTGCCCTTCTTCGTCATCATTCTCGTTATCTTTGAGATACTATCGTATCGCTAAGGCCGTTCTGGAACCTCTCGGAAAAGTTGCGTTTGGTTTCATTCAGTGGGCGTGGCATATGAATTTTGGGTTTTCGGTATCTGTTATAAAATTTATGTTTTTTTAAGTGATTATACTAGCTGATAGAGAATATAATTTAGAATAATCTGTACCTAATTTGATCAATTATTTCGGAAAATTGAGTGACTTGGGGCAATTTCGCAGTTTTAGGCGGAGCCAGCGGTTTTCCTCTACGGACCAATCACACGTGTTTGTTACGGTCGAAACTATTTATAAATTCAAAGGAGAAACGTGAAAAAATCCGAGAAATTGAGATTTTTTTATATGAAATATAACAAAAAATTCAAAATTTAACAAAAAACGCAGTCTAAATAAACAAAAATTGAGACAAATTAACAGTAGAAAACTCGTTTCAGGGCGGCACACGGGTATCCCCTGTCACCTCTCAGTCATCAAATTTAACAACAAAAAAAGAATAGAACCGAAAACGGAAAATAGGGAATTCGAAACATAAAAAGAATCGGCTTAAACAAAAAACATTAAAAGATTCGGAGGAGAAACGTGAAAAGATCCGAGAAATTGAGTTTTTTTTATGAAATAAATTCGAAATTTAACTAAAAAAAAAACAGTCGAAACATGCAAAAATGGAGACAAAGCAAGAGTCGAAAACTCGTTTTAGCCCACCCGGGGGACCCCTGTCCGCCAGACGGGCCCCGCAAACTCATCAAATTTAAGAAAAAGTGAAAGCACCGAAAACCCCTCGGAATTCATAAAAAATTCGAAAGGAAAGCGTAAAAATTCGAGAAATCTGAATTGAAGACAGATTCTGTATCTTCAGAATATGTACAGGGTTAACTAAGTATAACAAATATTTTAAGAGAGGATAGAAAAAAATAAAAATTAACGAAATTAATTAAATAAAGGAATTTGTGTGTCGGGTAAAGATATTTTCCTATAATAGTTTATTCAAAAGTTAGCCGGTTTGTTTGTCTACTAGGTTATAACAACTAAAAACCGCCTCTTCAAAGTTTACTTATCTGTTAATATTACTTTCGTCCGATTTTCTTAGAATAAATGGGCATTTATGTAATTGTACGCAAAGTACAATTGTTTGCAATAATAATGGCACTTTTTAAAATTAATTTTGCGATTTCATTTAAACTGCTGACGTATTGTAACGTCCATTTTTACATGGAACATTCTCCTGTATAATAATCTGCAGTGTAAAATATTATTTATGATAATTACTGTAAATTATAGATATTGTTTTGAGAATTATATTTAAAAATATTTATTTTATGTTACAGATCACCTTAAGCAGCAGACATTTTGTCTCTATCAGCGATTATATCAGTTTCAGAAATATAGATTAAGAATAATTAATGAATATCAAATCTTATTGGTTCATTCAGGTAGCTCGTCATAATTGATTTCACACACGTGAGTAGATGAGTGAGGCGGGTTTTCGACCGGATGTAACGTCACGCTCGAGTGGCGTTTGGTGTTCAGCGACTCCTGGTGGTCATTGACCTTTGTAGGTGGCCGTAAAGAGTTTTTTGGTGAAGTGTGCGGGGTGCTGGCGACCTAACCTAAGGATCTAACTTAATAGAAAAACCATGCGTAGTGTGGGTTAACCTAACAGAAAAAACATGCGCAGTATCGAGCTAACCTAATAGAAAAAACATGCGCAGAAAAAGTATAGATCTGTAGCAGAGATAAGCGAAAAAGTGGAGGGTCAAAAATGTGCAATTTGAACCTTCAAATGAAAAAAAGCATGGGATTTTGCGGTAGGTAGATGTGGTAGCATTAGTGACGTCACACATACAGTTTTTTGTCAATAACTCGAAAACGGTACAAGATAACTAAAATTTGAAAGCTGATTTGATTGGTTCCTCATCGAGGCCTATCACGTGACGTTGTTAGTTTTTTCGTGCCTAGTACCCTTCTAGATTTTAACAGTTTGGAACAAATTTCATAAAATGTCTCCAAATGTAAATGATATTATAAGTTCTTTTTGTGATGTATCTAATGATAGACTTTTAAGTAATGCTCTACATGAATATCTTTACTTTTATCAAACTAATGTACTGTCTGATATAACCAATAAATTAAAAAATAATTATAAGAATAAGTAACGTAAAGTAGTAGTATGTAGTAACATGCAGTAACATGTTTATTTATTTCTCTTACACAGTAACTAGATAACAGAAACAAAATTGTAGTTTTATAACGATATATATTTATTGAAAAGAAAAAACACTGAAACCATAAAAAACAATTATAATGTTGTATAAACATTTTTATAAATAAAATTCCCATCTCCATCAAAGTGAGCCTCAATGGATATCTTGGGTTCTACCGTTGCCGTGTTCCTGTAACAATAAAAAACTGTATTATTTTTTAAAGAAAAAATAATATTGATAGAGAGAGAGATCTTATGTGCTGGACTAGATAAAATGACTTCCATCTGTAAAAAACTGTATTATTTTTTAAAGAAAAATAAGATTGATAGAGAGAGAGATCTTATGTGCTGGACTAGATAGAATGCCTTGCATATGTGTATTTATAAGCTATTACAGAAAAAAAGAAATCGCTGCGAACAGGATTCGAACCTGTGCGGGTACCCATCTGATTTCAAATCAGACTCCTTAACCACTCGGACATCGCAGCCTTGTTAATATTGTTGTAAGCGGTGGTATATAAGCACGACAATGAGAGTGAGACAAATTATGTGATGGGTAAGATAAAATCACTTTCTGTTTATTTGCAATCGAAGGCGGAGATGGCGATATTGGTGGTATTGTATGATTCGAATAAAAGTCATCAATATTTATAATCGGAGGTGGATAGTTATAATAGTCAATCTGCGGTACAATGATCTCCGGTGGTAGTGGTGACTGGGGCGAATCTTCAACTACAACGATCTCCGGTGATGGTGGCTGAGGCGAATCTTCGATTGCAATGATCTCCGCTGCTGGTGATTGAAAAAACCCACAAAAACAAAATATATTTTTGCAAGCTTGACAACACTCCCCCCGCCAATCGGGCGATGCTTGCAATAGATTTCGTTCGCACTCCGGGCAAACTAGTTCGTCCAACAGCAAACTATTAAAACAAAAAAAACATATTTTCATTAGGAAAGCATATTATAATTAAGGAAAAAAAATAAAACTTACTTGTCTCTCAAATACTGCTGTATATTAATTGGTGGCGTTAGCCGGCTTGTCATTTCACACAAATGATTATAGCAGCATGTATTCATTGTTAACTATATTAACCAACTAAATACATTGTCGCTCCACATGCGACTATTTATATGAATTCGTTGATACGAGTATATGACGAAATAGGAAACCGTCAAAAAATAATTGGCTCTCAGCGAGCGATAAGCATCTGTCCACATTCAACAGGATGTCATTAAAAATAATGAGACCCGTCAACTGAATGCAAACCTAGCAACGTTACTTTTTTTTATATAAGTTTGCATAAATTTCCATCATATCATACAACGCATTCATCAAGCCATTAAAAATAATTAGCTTCCATAGCGAGCGATAAGCATCTGTCTACATTCAACACCAACCAACCCAAGTGCAAAACAGGATGATTATAATTGTAACGACCAAAACTGATGACGTCACTTTTTATATAAATTGGCATAGCACGCAGCACATTCATCAGTATACATCAACAACTTGCCATATATATATATATGGCAAGTAGTAATAGTAACCATATATTATAACCCGCTTGCAGTAGCAACTATATTTAAACAATTAAGTTATTGTTTCTTATATTCCGCATTTACAAATACAAGTTAGTTATCTAGTTAATAGTTAACCTAAAATTCTTCACATCTTTTTCCAATATTTTCTATTTACATTTGATCAATATTTTGTATTTACATTTGATTTCTATGGTGTGATGAATCTAAATGAGATAAATAAAGTCTCAACCATCCACAAGAAGCCGCAAAAAACCTCCAAGATCTACCACTAGACGTACCCCAGCCGATTTTTGCTATTAGAATTGTTTCAACTACGTACGGACGTGGTGTCCTAGTGGAGCTGGAGGATCACGTTGTCTTCCTGCCGAGGAGATCAGTGGCCGCAATTGAGGCCAATCTCGAAAATTTTAAAGAAAAAAAGTACGGTTTAACATTCAAGGGCCTGCAGCCGAGTAATAAACCGAATCCCAGCACAAATTTTGAAATTGTTGAACTTGAGTTGTCAGCATCAGCAGCAGCTGGAGCATCACAGCCAGGCGTTGTATAAATTCATCTCATTGTAAGCACCCCCACATTTTATGCGTGCTGGGGCTATCATTTAAAAAAATAAATAAAGGCAATTTTTCTGTTTCATTTAAAAAAAAAATAAATAAAGGCAATTTTTCTGTTTACTAAAAATATAGTTATGGATATCTGTGAATTAAGCGACACTTTTATTCGAAAATTAAATAAAGTTTTGGATATTGTAGTGCAGGGTAATACACATAACGTCCCCAAGTGGATAACATTAATCAATCAGCAATTGCGACAGCTGTACAAGACAATTAAATATTTTGATTCAATTGGTACCAAACGCAAATTAGAAACAAATATAGGTCATTTAAAAAGGGGTAAACTTTTGTTAAACGTTCATTCAGGGGAGCATGTGGGGGCAGGACATAGAAATAATGCACGTATTCGGTCTGGTATTGTAATCAATAAACGACACATCGATCCTTTAGCTTTCTTAAATGATGCATTTTTCTTGTTTAAAAATCGTATAGTTAGAATATTAAAGATATATCCTATGATTAAAGTTAACGGTGTTTTTTGTGGCGAATTTATTAAAGCATGCACATGACTTTGGTACAGATCTTAAAGTTTGGTTTCAAGATAATATTATAGATAAAATTTTAAATAAACTGAGCGAGTATCAGGAAAAAGATTGCGGCGTTGTCCTAAACAAAATTATAAGTTTGGAAATAAATATAAATAAGTTTGAAATGGCTTACGGTAGAATCTCGTCCTTTATAAGACTCCCTGAGGTAATTGCTTAAAAACGCGCTTGTGTTAATGTTAAAAATTATGATGATGAAGCCTGTTTCGCTTGGTCTGTAGTCTCTGCTTTGTACCCTGTAGATGTACATGTAGATAGGGTTTCATCATACCCTTATCCTTCAACTGTTTTGAATTTAGACGGTATTGAGTTTCCAATGCAATTATCACAAATTTCTAAATTTGAAAAACTTAACAATATATCTATAAACGTGTATCAGTTGAAATTAACTGCGAAAAATAAATTTAATGTCAAACCAGCTCTCTTAACTAAAAATAAGCTTGAGAGGCACATTCATCTTTTATTAATACAAAATGTCTATTTCTATGAACGAAAAGAACAGTGTGAGGAAAGTAACAACGGAGGTGTGAACATCAAGTACCATTTTTGTTGGATTAAGAATTTATCGCGGCTAGTTTCAACACAATTAAACAAAAATAAAAAAGCTAAATATATTTGCGATATTTGTTTAAATTATTTCAATAGCGAAGCTGCATTAGATAGTCACGCAGTGGACTGCTCAAATATAAATGACTGTAAAATTACCTCACCCGACGAGAAATCTCAGTCTTTTAAAAATTATAGATATAAGGAAAAGGTACTGTTTATTTTATATTGTGATTTCGAGTCAATGTTAGAACCTTTCAATGATCAACAGCAACAACACACATCAACTCAAAAATATCAGAAGCATACCGCCATTAGCGCAGGATATTATTTCAAATACTCGTACGATGACTCTTTGTCGTTTTACGCCAGCAACAAAGGTCTCGGTTGCATCAAATGGTTTACCCAACAACTGGAAAATATATCTAAAGTTATAGAGGATAAATTAAAAACCGTAGTTCCCATGACTATGACGCAGGCACAATTATCTCAATTTCTTTCTGCAACACATTGTCATATTTGTGATAAGCCTTTTGCAGTAGGTGATATAAAGACTAGAGACCACTGTCACCTCATCGGAAGCTACAGGGGTGCCTCACACCAGAGCTGTAATCTAAATTGAAGGGTGGAAAAGCTAGAGAGCCTAAGTGCCAAAAATATAATTTTACAGGGCAGCGAATTTTAAGTTTTGGCACAATAAATTGCCAATTAAAGTTAAAAAAATTAATTCTCGACAATTTTACATAAAAATATACATACTGTTTTGCATTAATACTGTTTTGTATTAATACTGTTTTGTATTATTACTGTTTTTGTATTAATACTGTTTTGCGTGGTTGGCACTTAGGTCCACAAGTTAGACCTGCCTGCCTGGAGATAGGTCCCTTGTCAATTTTATACGCATGTATTGACGATTTACATAGGAGTATGGACTTAAGTCTCTTATGGGACACTTATATCAGTAAGTAGGTCTGTTTTAGTCAAAAAAGATCAAATCTTGGCTTTTGGCACTTAGGCTCTCTAGCTTTTCCACCCTTCAATTATAAAAATTCTTTCACAATACCAATAGTATTTCATAATCTAACTGGATATGACTCACACTTTTTGATTAGGGATTTGGCAAAAACCGGTAGTATAACCTTATTGCCTATAAATAAAGAAAAATACATTTCATTCACCAAGTCCATGCCAGATTCCCCGGTAAAGTTTCGTTTTATCGACTCCTTTAGGTTTATGGCGTCATCGCTAGACACTATATCTGCATATTTAAAACCAAACGAGCTTCAAAATTTACGTAAAGAATTCAACTGCTTCAACGATGACAGTTTTTACTTACGATAAAAGGTAAAGTAAAAAAAGTATTTCCATACGACTATATAGACTGTGAGGAGAAACTAAACGAAACAGAACTACCCGACATTGGTAAATTTTATAATAAATTAAACGATTGCAACATATCTCAAGACGATTATCTACATGCTCAAAATATATTTAATGTATTCAATTGTCGAAATTTAGGCGAGTACGCAGATCTGTACCTCAAAACTGATGTGCTTTTATTGGTTGATGTATTTGAAAATTTCCGCGAAAAATGTTTGAATATTTATCATCTAGACCCAAGCCATTATTATACATTGCCTGGGTATACGTGAGACTGTATGCTTAAATATACCAAAATTGAATTAGATTATCTGAAAGACGTAGACATGTTGCTGTTTATGGATCGTGGTATCAGGGGCGGTGTTAGCCAATGCTGCAACCGCTACGCCGAAGCGAAAAATAAATTTATGTAAAATTTTAATCCCAACCAAAAATCAACGTATCTAATGTACTTTAATGTAAATAATCTCTATGGATGGGCAATGTCCCAATACCTACCTTATGGTGGGTTCGAGTGGGTAGATACAAACATTGACGTTACAACAGTATCAGACACGTCGCCTGAAAGTTACGTCCTAGAGGTTGACTTGGAATATCCCGAACATCTACATGATGAGCATAAAGACTTGCCTCTATGTCCTGAACGCCTCACACCACCCGGATCAAAATTACCGAAACTCATGACTACTTTATATTCAAAAACGCGTTACATTATTCATTATAGAAATTTAAAACAGACTCCTTCTTTAGGGGTTAAACTTGTTAAAATTCATCGCGTTCTGAAATTCAAACAATCTGAAACGAATTTGAAAAGAACTTATATAAGTTGTTGATCAATCCCATTTTTTGTAAAACCATGGAAAATATCCGCAAACATCGCATTATCAAGCTCAAAAATCATTGGAATGATCAATGGGATGCAAAACATTATATTGCGAGTCCAAATTTCCATAGTAGCAAAATTTTTGACGATGACCTAGTTGCAATCGAACTGAATAAATCCGAAATTTGTTTCAATAAACCTTTGTATGTTGGTATGTGCATTTTGGATATATCTAAAACTTGTGTGTATGACTTCCACTACAATTTTATGTTGAGCAAATTAAAAGAAGACTGCAAATGTGTAAACACAAATATAGTTAAAAATTCTATCACATTTAACGATTATAAAGTGTTTGGAAAATAAAAAACAACTTTTACGCAGTCAGCGAACTATTCAGTCAAATTTGCATAATGTATTTTCGGTAGAAGAGACAAAAATTGCCTTGAGTGCGTCGGATGATAAGCGCTTTTTAATATGTGGTAGCCATGATACGCTTCCTTGGGGGCACTATGCAATCAATAATATTTAAAATATTAAATAAATAAATGTGTAAAAAATATATCATATTTTATTTCCATCGTACATTCCAATGATAACGATTTCCTGTTGATGAGCACCATCACATACTGCACGTTAATATTTATAACACTATATTCATCCAATATTAAGTATTTTTTTTCTTTTTTTAATATATCGTTATAAAACTACAATTTTTGTTTCTTTTATATAGTTACTGTGTAAGACAAATAAATAAACATAATACTTTTTAATTATTTTAATTTATTGTTTATATCAGACTGTACATTAGTTTGATAAAAGTGGAGATATTCACGTAGAGCATTACTTAAAAGACTATCATTAGATACATCACAAAAAGAACGTATAATATCAGTTACATTTAGAGAAATTTTATGGTATTTTATCCAATCACTTACAATATCTACTAAATTATAATAGTATAAGCAAAAATCTAAGGAATCTAAAATACTTATTCTATGAGAAAGCACACGTATCGAGTGTAAACAGTTCTTTAACATTTTGAAGGAAAAGATTGATTTGAATGCCATGTTTAACGATCTGTACCATCTTCATATTCTCATCGTCAACCAGTTGCGTAACTGTGGTGTAATCTCCGCAGCGGTGAGTCACAGGTTCATACTCATCTGGGTTGCCTTTTATATTGTCTCCCAGCAGTCCCAAGAGAGTGTGCCATTCATAGGTAGAAAACGATAATTTCTTGCCAGTAATATAATTTCGTAGAATTACCACAGATGTGAAACATTTAGCTGGGCTCAATCCACACTGTACTTGAATTTGAGAATTGGATGTTAGTGGAAAAACGTTATTTAACAAGTAAACGTGCTCTCATTGTGCAGCTTCTTCATATTTAGCTAGAATGTCATCAATACCCTTGCGAAAATTATAATTTTCTTCATCACTTGAACCGATCGCGGAAACATGACTCATTTTTACGTCCTTCTTGTTCGCTCACTCGACTTAAACTAAAATACGTTTGTACTATCTAACCAGCTGTTGTGTTCCTTCCAAAGCCCAAGCCATTTAATGAAAACTCCCCCCTTTTCTCCTCAGTACCTTCTCTACGAGATATATATCGGAGTTGGCGGTTTTCTGTAGTTCCTCGGTATAGAAGGCACCACTTATAGAATTCCCCTGCATATCTTCCCAGAGGCATGTCGCTGGATTCATAATTTTAACCGACGCAATTTTAAATAGCTCCGTCGTCCAATTAGGTGTGTATCCCTTATCGAAGTCGTGTTTATTCTTGCTGATGCGTACAACATCACCCACTTTGAATATTTGTGGACCGCTTATCTTAATGTGATTGTATGTGGACTTTAAAATTCTCTTCTCGTTGGACTCATTTATGTGAGACGGTTTGTATCCGGTGGTACGATGCCGAGTTTCGTGGTATGAATTAGTAATTTCCTGTAAAACGTCTATCCACTTAAGCTAAAGTACTTGTACACCTTTGATTTCAAAGTTCTTATCGCTCGTTCTGCAATGGCAGCCTTTTTCACGCTGTAAGTAATTTCATGCTTCTTGAGGAGCTGTTGGAATTTTTGGTTAAAGAATTCGGTACCCTGATCAGATTATAAATTTTTACACGTTCGTGTACTTGTTTCTAAAATGTTTTGGAACGCCTTCATCACCTCGTCGTCAGTCTTTCTTTTTACAAGCCTGGTCCATATGAATTTTGAGAAGCAGTCGATAACTACTAAAATGTACTTAAAATTTCTATTAATTTTAGCGTAATTCCCCATTTCGGCCAAGTCCATTTGCCATAGGTCATCAAGTCCCTTAATAATCGTACGTCTGCGAGCATAGTTTTTTCTCATAGGCTTATGAAGCTCATTTACCAGTTGAATTTTTTCCTTGGGATGTTTGATTCGCATGGTAGACATTTTGAACTTAGGTTTAACCGCCAATTCACGATGTAATATACTCTTAAATGGGTTTTTTATTAATAGTTTTAAGTATGTGCTGCTCTAGTGTGTCAACCATTTTTTTAATATCTTCAACATCCCCCTCTTGCTTCTTACGCAGTTGGCTAATAGAATCTTCAAGCCGTTTGCCTTCTGCATTAAGTACATGGAGTATATCTGTAGTCATATTATGTATGATATTTTTTTCCGCTTTAATACCAGTTTCCAAATCTTTGTATAACTTTGAATTTTCCTCTGTAATTCCTTTAATATCACTTTCTTGACGTTCTTCCAAGTTTCTTATGGACTTGAGTAGGTTGCTGGAATCATTGTGTTGGAGCTGCTTTAAAGTAGCATGTATTGCACCAACATATTCTTTCGTGGTGACATCAGTAGCTTCAATGGGCTGTTTCACGTAACATATCCTCAAATTACCAATATTAACGCTTCCCTCGGGAGTAAATGAAAATCTAATTGTATGAGGTATGTAAGGTTCGTTAAAATTACGACGACGATGAGAGCTACGTCCAAATTTATCGAGACTCATCGTGTAGAATGACTGTAAATCGTTTGATACGCAACTTTATAGTATTTGATCTACGTTATAAATGTGTGACGTAAAACGTAGCATAAATGTGATGTAAATTATTTTAGTCTCACAATTGCTGCAATTTCATCATCATGAGACGCATGTTAACTAATTGTTTAATATCTTTGACATCCTCCTCTTGCTTCTTACTCAGTCGGCTAATAGCATCTGCGAGCCGTTTGACTTCTACATTAACTACATCGAGTATATCTGTAGTACTACTATGTACGCTATTTTGTACCGAATTAACACTACTTTCCAAATCTTTGTGTAACTTAGAAATTTCCTCTGTAATTTTTTTAATATCGCCATCAACATATTCTTTCATGGTGACATCAGTAGCTTCAATGGGCTGTTTCACGTAACATATCCTCAAATTACCAATATTAACGTTTCCCTCGGGAGTAAATGAAAATCCAATTGTATGAGGCGTGTAAGGTTCGTTAAAATTACGATGACGATGAGAGCTACGTCCGAATTTATTGAGACTCATCATGTATAATGACTGGAAAATACAATAATCCACCACATAATAATATTTAAAATACAATCACAAAACATCATAACCAACATATATATGTAACTACCAACAATAAAACCTATATCTATTAAGTACACTTATTCCAGAGCATCCTTACATAATTTTATGTATCCAAAAAACAAACATAAGTTCATTGTCCAACTTTCATATAAATAGGTAACGTTGATATGGGAAAACATATTTTTAAACCAGGCTATTAATAAAATATAAATCTAATGGAGCAACAGTCTAACGTACAAATGAATTTTCTGTTTAAAACTACACCAAAAACGAATGTCCCGAGGAAAAACAAATTTTATCAGACTAATGTATCTATTTACTTTTTATTACCCTTTCTTACTTATTAATATAATTTCTTATAATATTACTGTAAACAATACTTAAATTATCCGTATCAGTTTTTTTTATTTACCGTTATATGACTATGTGCCCGAATGCACACCACACACCAAGTTCATTGTCCAACTTTCATATAAATAGGTAACGTTGATATGGGAAAACATATTTTTAAACCAGGCTATTAATAAAATATAAATCTAATGGAGCAACAGTCTAACGTACAAATGAATTTTCTGTTTAAAACTACACCAAAAACGAATGTCCCGAGGAAAAACAAATTTTATCAGACTAATGTATCTATTTACTTTTTATTACCCTTTCTTACTTATTAATATAATTTCTTATAATATTACTGTAAACAATACTTAAATTATCCGTATCAGTTTTTTTTATTTACCGTTATATGACTATGTGCCCGAATGCACACCATTTCGCTAATGAGCCTTTTCTTATAATTTATTTCTCTATCTAAAATACTAACATCATTAAAATTAAAAACATGATTCTCATCAAAATGATGTGCAGCCAACGCCATCTTTTCATTTTTATTTGTATGCTTTTCTTTGCATGACAATTGGTGCTCATATAACCTTGTTTTCAGATTTTGTTTTGTTTGTCCTATATATATTCTATTGCAATCACTACAAGGTATCTTATATACTACATCAGACTGATAATTTAAATCTAATTTGTCATTCATAGAATCATATAAGCTGCCTACTGTTTTTGAATGATAGAAAACAATCTGAGTATTATCATTACTTAATTCCTTTTTTAATTTTTCAGAGAGTCCTTTAACATATGGAATTTTATAAAACTTTTTAAACCCATAATATAATTTTGTCTATGTTCATTTGTGTTGTTATTGTTAAGAATTATGTTACTTAGTTTGAGAGGAGACAGAATAACTTTTATTGCCGTGTATTTGATCGTGTAAAATCCAGACAAATAAAAAAGTTTAGGAAAATTTTAACAGCAGTACAATTATAACATGAAGAATAATGATAATTTTGTTGTTAACCTCACTAATATGGAAATTCCTACATATGTAACACATTTATTGGGTCTAGGCCCTAAATTTAGTTTAGATTATGACAGGAATGAATTACCGGTTTTAAAAATTTTAAAAGACACTGAATTTTGTATACAACAAAGTGAAGATGTTAATAAGAACGAACTCAGATGTGTCACTACTAATATTATATCAAATTTTTTAAAAACACCTCAGAAGAAGAATTATATGTCTCAAATACTTATAAGAAAACAAGATGTTTCCTAAAATGTAATACTGGAATTTTTGTGACAAAATCGGACAAGGGTAATAAGACTGTAATTATGAATAGGTCAGATTATATAACAAAAATGAAGTCTCTTTTGGAAGATAATGATATTTATCAACAATTGAATTTAGATCCAACTAGTAGATACCAAACAAGATGTAATAAATTGGTTAATAAGTTAAAAGATCAAGGATATATTGATGAACAACAATGTAATATGTTAAAGACTTATAATTCAAAACCTCCTAGGATTTATGGTTTAGTTAAAATTCATAAACAAAATAATTTGAGACCTGTTGTACCATGTATTCAGTCTTCTTCATATAAAATTTCTAAAGTTATTAATGATGTCTTATCTTATTTAGAACCAACTTTCAGTTATAGTATAAAAAACTCGATTGAATTGTTACATATTATTGATGACTTAGTTTTACCACAAAATTATGTTTTAGTGAGTTTAGATGTCGTCAGCCTTTTTACTAATATTCCAAAAAGAATTGGTTATTCAAAATGTTAGAGAAAAATGGACTATAATTAATAATCATACTAAATTGTCCTTACAAACCTTTATTGAAATGGTTAATGTGTGTTTTGAGGCTAGTTATTTTAGTTTTGATAATATTTTTTATAAACAAATAGAAGGTACGGCTATGGGTAATCCAGCAAGTCCGATTATGGCTAATTTGGTAATGGAAAATTTGATAGAAAATGTTGTTAAGCTTATTCCATTTCACATTCCCTTAATTAAAATTTATGTTGATGATATGATTATGGCCATACCTAAAAATGAATGTGAAAATATTGGTCATTGCTTTAACAGTTTTCATGAAAATCTAAAATTCACTGTTGAAAAAGAAAACAATGGATGTATTCCGTTTTTAGATATCTTATTAATTAGAAATCAAAATAAGGTCATTTCGAATTTTTATGAAAAAGATATAAATTCTGGAAGATTGTTAAATTACTATTCTAAACATCAATTAAAACAAAAATTAAGTATTATGAAATACTTAAAAAATAAGATAATTAAACTAAGTCATCAGAATTTTATTAGTGAAAATTTGAAAAAGTTTAAACAAAGACTTGTAAATAATGACTATCCACCTAAACTATGTAACATAATTCTTAACAATAACAACACAAATGAACATAGACAAAATAATATTATGGGTTTAAAAAGTTTTATAAAATTCCATATGTTAAAGGACTCTGAAAAATTAAAAAAGGAATTAAGTAATGATAATACTCAGATTGTTTTCTATCATTCAAAAACAGTAGGCAACTTATATGATTCTATGAAGGACAAATTAGATTTAAATTATCAGTCTGATCTAGTATATAAGATACCGTGTAGTGATTGCAATAGAATATATATAGGACAAACAAAACAAAATCTGAAAACAATGGTTATATGAGCACCAATTGTCATGCAAAGAAAAGCATAAAAATAAAAATGAAAAGACGGCGTTGGCTGCACATCATTTTGATGAGAATCATGTTTTTAATTTTAATGATGTTAGTATTTTAGATAGAGAAATAAATTATAACAAAAGGCTCATTAGCGAAATGGTGTGCATTCGGGCACATAGTCATATAACGGTAAATAAAAAAACTGATACGGATAATTTAAGTATTGTTTACAGTAATATTATAAGAAATTATATTAATAAGTAAGAAAGGGTAGTAAAAAGTAAATAGATACATTAGTCCGATAAAATTTGTTTTCCTCGGGACATTCGTTTTTGGTGTAGTTTTAAACAGAAAATTCATTTGTACGTTAGACTGTTGCTCCATTAGATTTATATTTTATTAATAGCCTGGTTTAAAAATATGTTTTCCCATATCAACGTTACCTATTTATATGAAAGTTGGACAATGAACTTATGTTTGTTTTTTGGATACATAAAATTAGGTAAGGATGCTCTGGAATAAGTGTACTTAAGATATATAGGTTTTATTGTTGGTAGTTATATATATACCAAACAATTGTTAAAATATATATTATATATATATATATATATATACAGGGTGTCCGGAAAAGACGTGTACAACGAAAGACCACAGACTCCTGGGTTCAAAATAAGCCGATTTAGCCCAATTTACTTATTTCCAAAATTGCTTCGTTTCGCCGCTAGGGAGCGCCAAAGTTCGCGAAAAATTTTTGTTTATTCCGAATATCTCGAAAACGACTTGATCGATGTTAACCATTTTTGGGCTACGCAGTTATAAGTCTAACCGACACTTTTTGACATTATTTAAAATCTTTTGCAGTCATTAGAAATATAAGAAAAATCATGTATCATGCAAATATAAGCACATATTTTTTAACCCCCTGTACAATTACTCTCAGTTTTTTCTATTAGTAGCTGATTTTATTTAGAAACTTTTTTTATACTTTCAGAATTTTGAATAGATGAGTAGTTTAGGCAGAAAAATATTTTTCGTATGTCAACAATATCAGCATTCGTTCTGCAACAAATAACGAAAATTCCAAAATTCATTTATATTCTATTTAATAAATACGAGATAATAAGATTAATATAGCAAATAAAAAAAGTTATGATCTCTTTACAATAAATGCTCAGTGACCACCTTTTCTCGTACGCAATAAGTAATCCGTTTTACGGTTTTACGAAGTTGTAGTGCTCTCCATGGATTACCTCGTAAAATGTTAACTGCGTCTTGGATTCACCTAAAAATCCTCTTTATTATTAACTGCGTAGGCATATACTTTACAAAAATGATCGCTAGGAGGTAAGTCTGGTGCTCGAGGTGGCCATTTTATAGGAGCATCGTTTTCTCTTCCAATCCGCCTGTTAGGATACAGATTATGTAAATACTGACTAACGGGTATTGTAAAATGGGGGGTGCACCATCGAGCATAAACCATATGTTACGACGAAGTAGTAACGGTAAATCGTCCAATAAATTAAGTATAAAATTTAAATAGTTGACCCCATTTAATCGATGTGGAAACACAACCGGGCCAATAATAAAGTTGTCTATAATTTCCGTCCACACGTTTACTCTGAATTCATATTGAAAATGTCTTATTTTCAGTACAGTGTGGATTTTGATTAGTATAAACGTGTTTGTTATGGATATTAATATTTCCTGACCTAGCAAAATATGCTTCATCTGTAAATAAAATGTTTTTGCTGAAATTGATATCATGGGCTCTTTGATCTTGTATAAAATTACACAATGCTAAACGTTTTTCAGGGTCAATGGGTTGATGAACCGGTCATGAACCGATTGAATGTGGTACGGATGTAGTTACTGCTCCTTCAAAACATCATGAACTATGGTTTTTGGTATTCCTATTTCTTGTCCAATGCGTCTTGCAACAATTTTTGGGTTCTCTTCTATCTTATCTACTATTTGTTCCTCCACCTTTATAGTTTTCGTGGTACGTTGACGCCCTTGAACCGTATTCATTTGGTGGAAGAACCAAATTCGCGAAGTCGCCTTTCGATGTTGGCAAAAGTTTGATGATTTGACACTCGTCGATGAGGGAATCTGTCCATGTAGACCCTAACACTTTTGCGGCCGTTATCTTGACAAACTCCATAAACCAAAAGCATATCTACTTGTTCGGAATATGTATTGAAGTTGATACTTAAAATATCAGAGCGTACTTCTGGTACTCCGTTATTTGTTGCAGAACGAATGCTGATATTGTTGACATACGAAAAATAGTTTTCTGCCTAAACTACTCATCTGTTCAAAATTATGAAAGTGTAAAAAAGTTTCTAAATAAAGTCAACTACTAATAGAAACAAACTGAGAGTAATTGTACAGGGGTTAAAAATATGTGCTTATACTTGCATGATACATGATTTTTCTTATATTTCTAATGACTGCAAAAGATTTTAAATAATGTCAAAAAGTGTCGGTTAGACTTATAACTGCGTAGCCCAAAAATGGTTAACATCGATCAAGTCGTTTTCGAGATATTCGGAATAAACAAAAAATTTTTGCGAACTTTGGCGCTCCCTAGCGGCGAAACGAAGCAATTTTGGAAATAAGTAAATTGGGCTAAATCGGCTTATTTTGTACCCAGGAGTCTGTGGTCTTCCGTTGTACACGTCTTTTCCGGACACCCTGTATATATATATATATACCAAACAATTCAATGACCGAAGCCCTGTTATAATTAACAATTGTTTGGTATTCAACTAGTCGGTCGTGACTACCCTTTGGCGTTTTTTTTTATATATATATATGTTGGTTATGATGTTTTGTGATTGTATTTTAAATATTATTATGTGGTGGATTATTGTATTTTCATATAATTGTTTTAAGCGATGATTCGTTATGTATTATTGTTTTTTAGTCCTGAAGAAATTTTTAAATAAAAACGAAACGTCGACTTTATTTTAAAATCTTATATTATTTAATTATCCTATACTGACAAATTGTACAGAATTATAGAACATTAAGGATATTAGAAGCTCGGAATTAAAGAAATTCATCGTCTTCTCTAGTTTCTTGTCGCAGACAGTGCTTACAGTTTGGAGGGCATGGTCTTCTGGATAGGGCGTCAGCATTACGATGGTTAGATCCTTTCCGGTGTTCAATTTTGAAGTCGTACTCCTGCAACCGTTGAAGCCATCTTGCCACTTGGCCTTCCGGATTCCTGAACTGCAGTAGCCACTTCAAAGAAGCATGATCCGTCTGACGGCTGACCATACAGATACTTATGAAAATGCTCCACAGTTTTAACTATGGCAAGCAACTCTCTTCTGGTTACGCAGTAGTTCATTTCTTGCTTAGAGAGGACCTTGCTAAAGTAGGAAATTGCTTTTTCATGCCCGTTTTCAATTTGTGATAATATTCCTCCAATTCCAGTATTACCAACATCCGTGTCCACGATGAATGTCGTTCCAGGTTTGGGATATGACAGAATCGGAGAAGACCACATACCTTCTTTTAATCTCTGAAAAGCTTGTTGACATTCTTCCGTCCAGATGAAGGGCTGATTGTTTTCTGTGAGCCGATGTAGGGGTTTCGCAATTTCGGCGAAATTTCTCACAAACTTGCGATAGTAAGTGCAAAGTCCCAGGAAACTCCTTAATTCATGTTTGTCTTTCGGTACTGGCCATTTCCAGATGGTTTCAGTTTTCTCTGGGTCAGTCTTCAGTCCATCAGATGAAATAATGTGTCCTAAATACTTGACTTCCTTTTGAAAGAGCATACACTTCTTAGGACTTAACTTGAGCCGGGCCTCTCTCAACTTTTGGAAAACTTCTTGAACATTCTTCAAATGATCTTCAAAGTCTTTTCCAAGTATTATTATGTCATCAAGATAAACGAGACCAGTTTTCCAGGTCATTCCTCGTAGAATGGTTCCCATAAGTCTTTCAAATGTGGCTGGTGCGTTGCAGAGGCCAAAGGGCATGACGTTGAAGTGCCACAACCCTGTTCCAATAGAAAACGCTGTCTTCTCTTTATCATCTGGGTGAAGTTGCACTTGCCAATAGCCACTTTTCAGGTCTAATGTGGAAAACCATTGGGATCCAGACAGGGTATCCAGGGTATCGTCTATTCTTGGCAACGGATAATTGTCCTTTTTAGTGACATTGTTTAGTCTTCTATAATCCACACAAAATCTGGTAGAGCCGTCCTTCTTCTTTACCAGAACAACCGGCGAAGTCCATGGACTCTGGGATGGTTCAATGACTCTCTGTTGCTGCATGTCTCTAAGCATCGTCGATACCTCTTCTTGCTTCGCTAAAGGGATACGTCGTGGAGCTTATTTAATTGGAGTGGTGTTGCTGGTATTTATGCGGTGCTGCACAAAATTAGTCCTTCCGACGTCATCCTCTGTTAAAGAGAATACATCCTGGTAGCGCCTCAATAAATCTTCCAATTTTTGGACTTCATCGGCTCGTAATGGGGACTTGAATCGGTTAACAAGGCTCTGCAGAACTTCGCGTAGTTTTTAAATATTTCGAGGTGCTGTTGATGATTCCCTATTGCTGAACACCGATGCAACTGTTTGACAAATTCCAAAAGATTCGCCTTTCTTGATCTGTTGTGGGTAGTCCTTTAGATGATTTAGCATTCTCACCAATACCAAATTGTTTTTCCTTTCTGTTAATGTCTTTCCGGTAAATATGCCCTTCCTATAGAGGCTGCTTTCTGGTTCTGGTTCTACAATTACAGTTTCTTCAACTGCCGAAGGACTGCTACAAATAGCTTCAATTACTAGTTCTGAACCTGCCGGAAGTTCTATGTCTGCTGACGCTTTCACAGTTCTAATAGGAAGGTTTCTAATTTCAGGAACATAATTAACCAGCTAAAAAGGTAGGTGAGCTTTCGTAACAATATATATATATATTTAGGGTTGCAGTCAAAAAACATTGGAAAAAGGCCAAAAAAGAAAGAAGAACACTCTTCGTTAAAACATCGAGCTTTCGGAAATTTTATTTCCTTTATCAAGATACTCATAAACAATAATTTTTTAATATTAACATACAAAAAAGTTAATTAATGATAAAAATACTTACTAACATGGGATTAAATTGAAAAGAGGCTTCATAACACACAATAGAGCCAGTGGAAACATTGATGATTGTTGAACAATTTTGAGATATTTAAAAATATTTAAAATCGAAATGCATGTGTACAATAGATAAAAAACAAGTACAAAAAGCAATTTCAACCGGTGGCTTGAGTCGCGTACGGCCTACTAATAACACAGCTTAAATAACAATCAGCTCACAGACTCGTATGAGCGGGAACGTCTCGCGCAGATATTCGCGCATGCCGCCATTTGAGGATACAACAACACAGGGACGTGTGGTTATAAAAATATAAAATATGCCCTTATAGCCATACCGTTCGACGACTGCGTTATTGGCGCACGAGTGCTGTATTTTGTGGTTTGTTGATTTTCTTGTATTTTATACTGCTATGTTACTTTATTTTTAAACAATTTCAAGTAAAACAAATTTATATTTCGTATGTTAGAAAAATTAAGGTATTGTCTGAAGCTATTTATTTGTGGCATAATTTTAGTTTTTCTTTAGTTTTGTTGGTTTTTTGCCACACTTCTGAACGGAGATAAGTGTGTGTCTAACTGTTCAGTTAACATCGATCATTGTTGGCTACAGTTGTATCAAGAAGAAGTAAGTAACAATAAAATAAAAATCATTTAACATCTCTATGGAAGCAGGTTAACAAATTTTAAACTGTCAAACTTGACATACGTTTAAAAAAAAAATTTACTAAGATTTTGAGAACGAAAACAGAGAGTTTTTCGAAACGTCAATAACACGGAAGTGCGCTATAGTGATGTGATTTTTGTTATTTTTACTTATCTGCTTTTTTCAGTGTGAGATTTTTTGGTTAGGCAAACTTAGTTTCGAAAATAACCCTTGACTGTTCCGTTTGGCGCAAGGGCTTATTTAATTAATCTTTATTATTTTTTCAGAAGTGTGGCAAAAACCCAACAAAACTAAAGAAAAACAAAAATTAAGGTGTTTCATTTAAAAAAAAAATAAACTTTTGTCAGTCTTGAAACACCATGTACATAAAATTTATTCAGCATTTTGTGGTTTATATCTGTACCTACAGCTTTGATATATAAAAACCTTTATAAAAACCTGCCACAGTTCTCAAGATTAATGTCAACTCTATCTTGGACATTCAGTAATGTACAATTTATTCTTGTTATTTAGGTAAGTATACCGCTGTAAAACATGTTTTCTGTACTTTTTTGTTTCTGTGGCTTAAAGTTCCTTAATAAATTTCACTTTTGTTTTGTTTTCTTTTTTAGTCATTAGCAACGTAATGTTAATAAATTACCTATACGTACTTTGAAAAGTAATTGTACATTTTATGTTAATAATGGATCCACGTAGGTGTGGTATTTATATTAATCAAGCTCCCAAAATTAGGTAACATTTCCTACATCTATGTTTTAGTAAAACAAAAAAAACTATTTTGAAATTCAAGTAGGTACCCAGTGCAGTTAAAATACTTTCTAAATTGGGACAACTATTTTTAATCTGGTCCTGACGTGTATCCTGAGCGAGAGAGAGACAACAAGCTTTAAGGACAAATTTTCAGGTTTTAATACTTCAAAGATGCCGCCGTAAAGTCTGTGAGCTGATTGTTATTTAAGCTATGCTAATAATTTGAATTGAAAGAAGTGACAAATATTATAGTTGAGGGAAAAGGAATACCAACTATGCTACCAACCTAGAAATTGGCGGTAAATTGAACCTCGTATACTGTTTTCATTAAATTTTAAAATAAATGTGTACATTTTGTTTAAACTACTGATATCAGGTTTCTTATTTAAATTGTTTTTTTTTCACAATTATTATGTACCATTTCTAAAAAAGTTCTCTAAAATAAATTTTTCTCATTGTCCCAAAGCAGTGACATTATCATAATTCATTCGATGCCCTGATTCAACCACATGCTCAGACAACCCGCATGATTTCTTGTTAAGTCTACAGTCACTCTTATGTGACGTAATACTCCCTTTTAAGGACCTTGACGTTTGACCTATATAAAATTTATTACAATTATGGCACGGAATTTTATAAACGACGTTAGACATTTCAAAAAGTGTAAAAGTAGATTTAATTTTGGAAAATAATTTCGAGCCAGTTTTAATATTTTTGTTAGCAAAACGTATATTCAAATTTTTAAAAACATTAATTAATTTTGGAGTTAATGAATGCAAATAAGGTAAAGATTTATAGACAATTGGAGGATTTTCAATATTAGATATTACATTATTATTATTATTATTTATGGAAAGAGCAAATCAAAAATATATTACTGTTGAGTTGGCCAAGACTTTAACCTGTTATAATTCTGTGACTCCACGGTTATACACTCTTCCCAAAATTCATGAACCAGTATTGTCTACGCGTCCTATAGTTTCGTCAATTAATTGCCCTAATAGCAAATTAGCACAATTTTTAACAGATATTCTTACCAAGGCTTATGACACCAATAATGATTTCTATATAAAGGACTCTTTTTCATTTAGTACTTTTGTTAATGACTTTCAATTACCTGAAGGGTATATAGTAGTCAGTTCTGATGTGGTATGACTTTTTACAAATATACCTAAAAATATAGTTTGTCAATGTATAATAGACAATTGGAATATTATTTCTCATCACAGCAAGTTAAATTTAAATAGTTTTTTTTAATCTTGACTTTATCTTTGATTCAAATTACTTATTGTTTAACAATGTTTACTATAAACAGATTCTTGGCACGCCAATGGACTCTAAGATTTCTTCAATTCTCGTTAATTTTGTATTGGATGATTTGGTTAGATCTTGTTTGGCAAATATACCTTTTCATATCCCTTTGGTTAAGCGTTACGTAGATGACTTATTGTTAACAATTCCTCACGACAAAGTCGATGACGTCCTCGACATTTTCAATAATTATGATGCCAATATCCAGTTCACATCAGAGAAAGAGGAGAATAATAGTATCCCCTTCCTGGACATGACTGTTATACGTGCCCAAATAATATTTTGCGCACTAAGTGGTATAGGAAACCGATGAGTAGTGGTAGATACTTGAATTTCCACTCATATCACAATTATAAAATGAAAATAAATCTAGTATTGGCACTCAAACATAGAGTGTGCAAGTTAACACATCCATTATTTAAAGAAGACTCGTTAAGGGAGTTGAAGGTTGTTTTGCTAAATAATTCTTATCCGGAAAGACTTCTTAATAAATTAATTTTTAGTACTGGACTGGATAGGTCTGATCCGAGTGTCCCTGCTCTTTCCATTAATATTAATGATAATAATGTTGTTTGATCCCAAACTATGTTTTATAAAACAATCATCAAGTGTCTTATGTACCCTTCTGTAAACTCTTAAGTATAAGGTGTTGCCTAACATTTCTTTGCTCTAAATCATTTGTCAGTGCAGTGTTCCAGTGACGTATGTGGACTTACTGTTCTGAACTTGCCCTTGCCCTTGGCAAACAGTGCCGAACTATCCGTTGAAGAGCGTACATGTTCCCTAGCTGTGTAGTAATTTAGTTAAGATTTTGTTTTATTGTACTAGACTAGTGCATAGAAATGAAGTTTTGTTCACTCTACAAACGCAATTTATCTATAGAAGTGCACACCAGATCCTGAACCAGTACCTTATCAACCACGAATATATTGTGAGCAGTACGAGTTTGCACCATATTTGCTGGTCACTTCGAGCCGATGTACCTATAGATACAAATTTGCGTAAATCATCGACGATCCTTCAAGCTAGCAACAACGCAACAACTAACAAGTGGTGTCCCTGCACGAGAAGGGAATTCAAGCAGCGATTCTCCAGCCTCAAGCCAGCGACGGCAAAGCAGCTCCAGGCAGCGCGACAGCCCAACGAAACCTCTACGGCACGGCAAGCTTCCGTGACGGCGGAACGGCGCGGCGCTCGGACCTCTACAGCAGCATCGCAGCGGCAGGTTCTACACAACAACAAAGCATCTGCACACTTGCGGATAAAAAGTGTTTACAAACTCAGAAGGAATTCGTAAGATAAAACATTCATTTCTTTATTCTATCTCATGCATGATTTTTATATCTTAAATCAAACGAACTACTGTTCTAAATAAACACTAGTCTCATAATTTGTACTGAACATTTAAATAAATTCTAAACATGGACAAGCTCCAGAAAAAGGCAAAATGCCTCAATGGCACACTAATACGCATTCTCGAATATGTGAAAGATCACTTAGATACAAATACTTTTATAGAAAATTATTAACAATATCTAGATGTACAGTACCAAATAGAGGCTAGAGATGAATCTAAAGAAACAGAACGTATTGCAGTTGAAATAATGTACTATGATACGTTAGCTTTATGTAAACCTTTCTTAGATGACAGTAATACTGTAACAAATCAAAATACCTCAAGCAATGTATATGTAGGTAATACTTCAATCAAACTCCCTCACGTGAATGTTCCCATCTTCACGGGCATAGCTGAAGAATGGGGTGCATTTTACGGTGCGTTTAGTAGTATGATACATAATAACAAAAAATTAACAGACATTCAACGTTTCTATTATCTCAAAGGGTTTTTAAAAAACGAACCGAACAGTTACGCATGGGACAAGCGCAGCTCCGTTTCTGGCTACACGAAGCCTAGTCAAATTAGCGGACGATTACGCAACCGACTATCCATTAGCTAGTAAAGCTTTACGTCGAGACACCTATGTAGACGATATCTTCTCGGGATCAGATACTCTTGTAGGCTTAGCAGAACTCAAAGCTCAGCTAAGTGAATTACTATCGCTAGCAAGTTTAGAGCTTCATAAATGGGTCGGATCGGTTCTATGTGATACTACTACGTCTTCAGCAGACAACGTTAATATTCATTTCACAGACAATGATCTATCAATCAAAACCTTAGGACTTAGCTACAATCCTACTATGGATATGTTTCAGTTTAGTTCGCGAATTGATCAACCTGTTACTAATTGCACTAAACGAAATATCATTTATCGGAAAAATGTTCGATCCTTTGGGAATTTTAGGACCAGCCATAATTCAAGGTAAACTACTACTGCAACAAATTTGGTCCAGAAATCTCAATTGGGATGATCCCCTACCTCCTGTTATACTAAAACAGTGGCAAGAGTTCGAGAAAGGTATCATACACATGACCGCCATATCTGTACCTCGGTGGCTATTTCTCAGCGATTCTATAGTTGCGATATGAATTTACGCTTCTTCTGACGCCTCAATAAAAGCATACGGTACATGCATTTATCTTCGGGTTTTGTACTCCACTCGAGCAGTTGGTACGAGGCTAATCTGTGCCAAATCGAAAGTAGCACCAATCAAACCGATAACATTACTTCGCTTAGAACTGTGCGGTGTCTTGCTTATGGCACGTCTAACGCGTCGTATAATCAACATTTTAAATCTAAAACCTTCCAAGGTTTATCTGTGGTCTAATTCAAGTATTGTACGTAATTGGATAAATTCACCTCCAGGGCGATGGAACACCTTCGTAGGTAACAGGGTTAGCGAAATCCAAGAACTGACTAACGGGTTTCATTGGCGCCATGTGAAAACAAAAGACAATCCAAGCAATGTTATGTCACGCGGAATAGATCCAAATTATCTCAACGCGAATGAGATTTGGTGGAACGGTCCGAGCTGGCTGTACAAATACGACAATTCTTTTCCAAACACGGGAATCTTAGAATCGGAATTTGAACTACCGGAACAACGCAAAACAAGCGTCCATACAACAATTAAAGTCGAACAAGATTTCAACAGATTTTCAAACTTAACACGTCTCAATCGAGCAATAGCGTATTGCTTTCGGTTCAGTCATAATATATATATATATATATTATCAAAAACCCATCTACCTAAAAAGGTGTAGAGTAATACACAAATTACAATTAATTTATTACATTTCAATATTATGTACAAATTTCGCCCATTCCTTCTTATTTCTTGCTAAAATTCTCGCATCTGCCCATGTCCATCCTTTTACTCTCAAGATATCTCCTAGTATTTTGTTCCAGGTTTGTTTTGGTCTTCCCTGTTTGTTCCTTTTTTGAGTCCGTGCTTCCCATATCTGCTTTACTTTTCTCATATTTCCCATCCTATGTAAGTGGCCCCACCAGCTTAATTGTCTTTTTTCGATGAATGCTAGTATCGATTGTATTTTCAGTTGTTTTCTTATTTCTGTATATTTTATTCTATCTCTTCTAGTAACTCCCTTAACTCTCCTGAGGTATTTCATCTCCACTGCTTGAATTTTACTCTTCTGTCTTCTTGTCAAAACCCACGATTCACAGCCAAATGTTAGGACTGGTCTGAATATCGATTTGAATATGTTCATTTTTGTTGTTCTAGACACTTCTTTGTTATTTAAAAATTTATTATTTAGAGCATAAGTCATTCAGTCATAATGCTAGACTAAAATGTAATCGAATGAAAGGTCCGCTAACAGTCGCCGAAATTAATCGCGCACATTTGGCTATAATTCGAATTATTCAAAATCAATCGTTCAGCGCAAAGATATTGTCGCGTTAACAAACAATGAAGGTTTAAATAAAAGCTCAATAAAAACTCTGAATCCATTTCTTGACAAAGACGGGTTTTACACGTATCAAGTAGGTTACAAAACGCAGATGTAAGTTACGACCAAAAATTCCCTCCAAACCATCACGTCACACATTTAATAATAAAATCCGTACACATTTCTCTCTTACATGCAGGACCACAACTAGTTTTAGCACATCTAAGACTTCGTTACTGGCCATTGAACGGCATACGTCAAGTTAAAAAGATAATCAACAAATGTGTTACTTGTTTCCGTCTAAAAGCAATCACTGCAGAACAACTGATGAGAACACTTCCACACGACTGAGTAAAAACTGCGCGTCCATTTTCGAAAATTGGTGTAGATTATGGTGGGCCGTTTTTTATTCGCCAATCACGCCTAAGAAAGTCCGTTATAACCAAAGCTTACATGTGCCTATTCATTTGTATGGTAACTAAGGCCATCCCTATCGACTTGGTATCGGATATGATAACGGAAACCTTTCTGTTATCGTTAAAACGCTTTATCTCACGCCGCGGTAAGCCCAATACAATTTATAGTGATAATGGTTTAAACTTCGTGGGTGCAAACAACCAACTTCAAGATCTCTATAAGTTTATACCACCACACAGCCCGCACTGGGGTGGTATCTGGGAGTCAGGCATCAAATCTGCTAAGTATCATATTAAACGGGTAATTGGAACCTTAACTCTTACGTACGAAGAACTGGCTACCGTGCTTAATTAACCAAGTAGAAGCCATTCTTAACTCCAGACCGTTGTGTTCTTTATCGAACGACCTACTGGGATAGGTTATATAAAAATAACACTTTATTATCAGTTACTAATATAATTTATTTTAAAGGCGGCACTCGGAAGACACGTCGAAGCGATGCAAAGAAGAGCTCGTTATATATTAATATTTATACTAAGTTCCTATTCCATACACACACCAAACATTCTGCTAATTCAACATTTTTGTCCCTACTCGGCCGTGTTTATATCTACAGGCCTTGGCTTAAACTTAAACATTAAACAATAACTGTTTCTTAGAATACTAGCCTAATTGATTATTTTTGAAAGAATATTTCTACAGACCCCAACGATTTACAGTATCTAACTCCAGATCATTTCCTGATACACGCGTCGCTAATAAGTTATCCCGAACGCGACATAACCAAAACACCGGTCAATCGCTTGTCATTTTGGCAGCAATGCACACAGTTACAACAGCAATTTTGGAAGCGCTGGCGAACAGAGTATCATAATCAACTTCAAAGTCGTCCTAAATGGTTCAAAAGTCATCATAACATTAGTGAAAATTTGCTGGTGCTCGTAAAAAAAGAGAATGTGCCTCCTTTACAATGGCCGTTGGCTCGAGTTACTAAGGTCGTTCCTGGTCGCGATGGTTGCGCACGCGTAGTTGAGATTAAAACCAAAGCAGGTATCTTTTTACGTCCTATCACTAAATTATGTGCCCTACCTCTAAACTAGTTAAAAACTACTAAGTTTTCAACGGGGGGAGTATGTTTGATCCCAAACTATGTTTTATATAACAATCATAAATGTCTTATGTACCCTTCTGTAAACTCTTAAGTATAAGGTGTTGCCTAACATTTCTTTGCTCTAAATCATGTGTCAGTGCAATGCTCCAGTGACGTATATGGACTTACTGTTCTGAACTTGCCCTTACTCTTGGCAAACAGTGCCGAACTATCCGTTGAAGAGCGTAACATGCTCCCTAGCTGTGTAGTAATTTAGTTAAGATTTTGTTTTATTGTACTAGACAAGTGCATAGAAATAAAGTTTTGTTCACTCTACAAACGCAATTTATCTATAGAAGTGCACACCAGATCCTGAACCAGTACCTTATCAACCACGAATATATTGTGAGCCGTACGAGTTTGCACCAAATGTTATATCTAATGTTGAAAATCCTCCAATTGTCTATTAATCTTGTGTCAAATTTTTTTTTCTCAACTCCAAAATTAATTAACGTTTTTAAAAATTTGAATATACGTTTTGCTAACAAAAATATTAAAACTGGCTCGAAATTATTTTCCAAAATTAAATCTCCTTTTACACTTTTTGATATGTCTAATATTGTTTATTACGTCACATAAGAGTGATTGTAGACTTAACAAGAAATCATGCGAGTTGTCTGAGCATGTGGTTGAATCAGGGCATCGAATGAATTATGATAATGTCACTGTTTTGGACAATGAGGACAATTTATTGAAAATAACTTTTTTAGAAATGGTACATATTAATTGTGAAAAAAACAATTTAAATAAGAAATCTGATATCAGTAGTTTAAGCAAAATTTACACATTTATTTTAAAATTTAAGGAAAACAGTTACAAATTTACCGTCAGTTTCTAGGTTGGTACCATAGTTGGTATGCCTTTTCCCCCAACGACAGTATTTGTCACTTCTTTCATTTCAAACTATTAGTAGGCCGTACGCGACTCAAGCCACCGGTTGAAATTATTTGTGCTTGTTTTTTATCTATTGTACGTATGCATTTCGATTTTAAATATTTTTAAATATCTCAAAATTGTTCAACAATCATCAATGTTTCCCCTGGCTCTATTGTGTGTTATGAAGCCTCTTTTCAATTTAATATCATGTTAGTAAGTATTTTTATCTTTAATTAACTTTTTTGTATGTTAATATTAAAAATTTATTGTTGATTGATAAAGGAAATAAACATTTCCGAGAGCTCGATGTTTTAACGAAGAGTGTTCTTCTGTCTTTTTTGGTCTTTTTCCAATGTTTTTTGACTGTAACCCTAAAAAGTTTTTCCTCGACATCCAGCAAAAATTTCGTCTATGTCACATCCCTATTAATTACTGTGTATACAATGTATAATTAAAAATATGCATTATTACAAATGAAAAACAGATGCTCCTTCTATAAAAAAAATATCAACAATACACAAAATAATAAATTAGAAAAGCATATCTTTATGAACTCCAGTGTACATTGAACATATAGTTCATACTCAAATGTTTTTTTTATGACATCAATAAAAATATTCCTTACTTTGAAGCATTCTTCCATAGCTGCCAATTTGAATAGACTACTATTGGCTTCATCAAGATGTTTTATAAAAGAACAAGATATTCATCTTATGCATCAAATTTATTAGATTTATTTCACAAAAATTTAATCAAAGTCACAGGGAAATGATATGATCGATGAAGGTGGTTGAATTATGGATAAAATGTAAGGTAAAATAAAATCAATAATACAGTAGACTCGCGATAACATGAACTTGCGTTTATGTGAACTTCGCGGTAACATGAACACTATATTGGTTCCATTATCTACCTTGTAACGTGAACACCGCTTCTCCTGGTAACGTAAACAAACGTTCTATTCAACGGCGGGTATCACACACAGAAGCAATTGAAGCAATCAACACTGTATTAAAGTGGGCGGAGCAGAATTCATTGGAGATCAGTGATATTCTTAATCTTAGATCTGTATACGAAAAAGTAATATTGAAAAAGTTGTCATCTAAACAAGTTCAAAGTAAAATAACTACATTTTTTACAAAAACTAATGTAGAGCTTAATAAATAAAATGCTACAGACTAGACTACTTCCTTCTTTTTCACTTTTTGTATACTTTCATTAGCGTGAACAAATTCGATTCCGTGAAGGCCCCTGGTGCATTTTGTGTTCACTGTATCGCGAGTCTACTGTATATATCTTTTCTCTTACAATTTACTAATACCTATTTACAATATACTGTCGTAGGAACAAGGGTCTGTTACCCTATGTTGAATCGAGAGTGCCTAGAATAATATGAAGTCAATAAAAGCCGCCGCGAGAGTATATCTTAGCCGTCGACCAATCGCTGCGCGAGAACGCTAGAGATACTCTTGGAGGGGACACGTAAAAGTAATATGCGATATCGGTAATAAAACGAGACGCTTGTTGCAGGATGAGGCTCCGGCAGTGTCTTGAGCAAAACTGAACGCGGAAGAACGGCGCGCTCGAGTTTCGCGCCAATATCCTTGGCAGGATAAATGACCTCGGATGAGCGGGGTCGAGAGAGACTATCTCTCTTTACCCACTTCATCGCTGTAGACCTGGACGCCTCGTAGAAGCGGGTTCCCTTCTCCAGTCAGCCTCGACCGCAATTGCGGCCGATGCCAGCAGCTGGAGGAACTTCCTCCTGTCCTCGCAAGCCCCGTCGGCAAGGGCTTATCTTCTGGCGCTCTTCTGTCTTCTCTTCTTTCTTCGCCGACTCGTTAACCCCCGGGGGTAGTCATGTTTTGGCCGCAGCGCGAACGCCTCCGGCCAGGTAAGGGTTTGGGCTAAGTCAGGATTAGCACTGTGGCTCTAGGGAGACGCTAAGACAAAGAACCTTAAAGGCCCTATCATCCAGCGTCGCGGAAATGATAGGGTAACGGAGTCCGCCTAGACAGGCTCCGGGGTAGGGCGAGGAAAAGTCAAAGTCTCTGCGTGGTCCTATTCTTGATCCTGGCAGTCTTGAAACAGAAGAAGCGTCTCAACTTACCCCGCGTCCAGGAGTTGAAACCTTGGCCGCCAGTACCTGGCGGCCGAATCGGGTCGGTGGTCCACCGCCGTCTGGAGCAGCTGATTGTTGTGGACTTCTGCGCGTGCGAAGGAAGCCTCCGCTCGCGCTTTCATCGCTTCCAGGGCTGGCGTGAATCCCAGATCCCAGCGGATATGGCTTTGCGGACGAACCACGGGGCCCCGTCGCGCAACGCCTTTCGTCCCATATCCATTTTTCATCCTTTCTTAGCAATTCTATGATGGGTAATTCTTTTTCTGGTAATCTTGGTACAAATTTCTTGTAATAGTTCATCATTCCTAGGAAACCTCTTAACATTTTTAACGTTTTCGGCCTAGGAAAATTTTGAATTTCATCCAAACGTTCTTGATCAATGCTAATACCTTGATTTGTGATTTTATATCCTAAATATTGAACTTCACTTTGATAAAATTGACATTTCTTTAAATTTAACTTGAGTCCAGCTTCATTTAAGTTTCAAGAATGATTTCTATGTGTTTTAGATGTTGTTCCGGATTTTCAGAGAATATCAATATATCGTCTACGTAATAAATACAAAAATTGCTAAATTTATCCAATACTGGTGACATTGCACACGTCAGTGCTGCTGTGCTGCTCTGCAAACCGAAGGGAACTGTTTTGAACTGGTACACTATCCCGTCTACGCCGAATCCACAATATTTCCTTGATTCAGGATGTAATGGTATCAACCAAAAAGAATTTTTGAGATCTAACTTTGTAAAGATGCTCTTTACTTTTGTAATCAATACATCAATATTTTTAGGACTATTATACTGCTTTCTTGTAATTTCATTTATTTTTCTTGCATCCAGACACAATCTTATGGATCCATCCTTTTTTACTACGGCGACTAGTGGATTTATATAGCTGGTTCTTGCTTTTTCGATGATTCCATCCCTTTCCATTTTCTTAATTTCTTCATTTACTTTTTCTTGATATTTGTATGGGACTGGATATCTTTTACAAATGAATGGCTTGTCCTGCTCTATTTGTAGTCGATGTACGTAGTTCTTTGCTACTCGAGTCTCATAATTTACCAACTCTTTGTTGCGTACCAAAACATCTTGTAAATCTTGTTTATACTGGAGAGGGCAATTTATTTCTTCTTCTGATAGTGCTTCCTGGCTACTATCTTCTACCTTTGAAACATTATAAATTATCGGAATGCTCTCTTGGCTTTCCTCCTCAATTTTTTCAAATTCTACTTCTTCTTTATTTATTTTAATTTTTCTCTTTTCGAGGTCAATTTTGGCATTTTCGCCACTTAAAATATCTTCCCCAAGTATAACATCCACACACATGTTCGGTACAACAATCAAATTTGCTGGAAACATGGATTCTTTCACCAGAATTTCCACTCTTGCTACTTTGTTCAGCTCATCCAATTTCTTATTATTTGCAGCTAATAATTTAATTTTCTTTATTTTCATTATTTTATTTTTAAATGTTGATGGATTTTTTCCACTATATCTGCTTTTATCATTGAAATTTGCGATCCTGTGTCGACTAATGCTATCAAATTTAAGTCCTCAATTTTTATTTTGATGTATGGTAGATTATTTTCTTTATTGGTTGATTCGTTATCCTCTATTGTTATAAATTCTTTCAGATGCATGTATCCATTTCTCAAGTATCCGTCCGGTTTGCACTTATCTAAAAATCCTGCCGATTTTTAGACTCGTACATCTCTGCTTGTACTTTGATCTGGTTTATGTCTTCTTGTTCCGTTCTTACGTTGTTGTTCCATGTTTGTCTTCTTTCGGTATCATTTCCATTTTTCATTCCCCGTTGTTGCCTTTCTCCAAATCCATGGCTTAAATCTTCTTTCTCTTTCTCTCCTGTTCTTTTTCTGTTTTGCTCGTTTCTTTCTTGTCCATAGTTTCTTTGTTCCCTCTGATTCCATGGAACATTTTCGTTGTTTTTTCTTCCTTCATTGAAATTTTTCTGGTTACTCCCACCTTTCCATCTATCTTCTTTTCTTCCCATTTGTAATTTGGTCACATCCTTTTCATTTGAATTACCTTGAAAATTCCTTCTGTCTTGTTCCTGTACATTATTATTTCTTAAGAAAATTCTTCGTTTCTGTGGCTTGATTTCGTTCACTCGTTTCAAATATTGTAGCAATCTGATGACAGTACAGATCTCATTTATTGCAATGACGCCTCGTATACTTTCCTCATAATGTCGAGCAATGTATTTTATGATGTCCTTTTCTTCCATTCTAGGCTCCAAATATTTAGCCATATTTATCTTTGACATCGCATATCCTTCCCTGGTCATTCCCCTATTTTCGTCATATCGACCAGTGTATAGGTTTTCACGCACTCCTTGCGCTATGTCGCCCCAAAAATATTCCAGGAACATACCTTCAAATTCATTGATGGTTTCGAATTGTTCTTCTACTAGACCATACCAATTTTCGGCATTTCCTTTTAATGCATTGCGAATGATAATCTTGCATTCGCTTCCCATGTCCCTTGTTCGGTCTTTTAGGCGTTTCATGAAGACGATGGGATGTACTTTGCTGTCTCCGTAGAATTTTAAGTCTTCTGCATGTAATAAACCTTGATTTATTATAATCGGTGTTCCTTCTTTTCTTGTATTTTGTTCTATCTTCTTTATCTTTTCTTCTACTTGTGATTGATGTGTTTCCACTTTTCTCCTTACATCCTGTATATCATTTTCCAAGAAATTTATTTTTGCCTTGGTGTCTTCTCGTATTTCATCATTTTCTTTCTTGTTTCTTTCTAGCGATTCTTCTAATTCTTGTTATTTACTTTCTAATGTCTTTAATGAATTTTCCCATTTATTTTCCAACTCCTGGGTATTTCTTTTTATTTCTTCCTTCAAATCTTCATTCCATTTCCTGGTTTTCTCTTCTAGCTTCTTAGCTCTTTCTTCAGCTTTTTCATCCATGATCTTGACTTTTTCTTCTATAATTTTATTTCTTTGTTCAGCTTTCTCATCTATGATCCTGACTTTTTCTTCTAAGTTCATATTTAAATTCTTTTCTAATGTCGCATTCATTTCTGCTATTTTCTGTAATAATATGTCGAGACTTTCCATGCTGGTCTGTGTTCTTTCACTTGTCGTGTCCCTTTCAGTGTCCGAAATTTCTTCCTCACTTGGTTGTCCTGTTGTATTTCCTGATCTTAGATCCATTACGTCTTACCTGATTTTATTACCCTTATTTAAATTATTTACCTTTATTTTACAAATTTTTTTAAATTTTGATTCTTTGTTTCAGACCACAACTTTCACACAACTTATACTACGCTAACGGGCTAAATTGTTATGTACTGAAACGCAAGTTATTACTACGTTCGCCCCACGTTGGGCGCCAATTATTATGTGTAGGTACAGTTTACACGTACCCACAATGAATATGTGTTGATACAGGATTTTTTTTTTTTTTATGATATGAATTTGTAATGTATTATTATGTAAATTAGTATGTGAATAAAAAAAATTTTGTTGAGCGCCAATAAATAATATAAAAAAATATATTCTCCTTTTGATTTTTCTTGTATGTTTTTTGTTGTAAATAAAATTATCTCTATACTTACTCTATATTTCTCTATCCCGGCAAAACACTCTCACCTCAGTTAGCAATTTCAAAAACGAAACTTGTGGTCCAATGTCGTTTACTCTTTTCTGATATTTTTAGCTAATTTTGATTTTTTTTAACAAGATTTGAATTTTCTGCAGTTTTCTATTTTATTTCTCTTGTAACTATTTATTAAATGAGATGGTTCTATTTTATCTATTGAGATTTTAAATAATGAGAAATTTTTATCTAGTGGAATTTTATGTATTGCGATTATTTTAACCAATGCCAACAATCTTAATACAGAATTGACATTTAACGAATCTACCTGCAATGAAAACGTTTCACAAAGAATATCCAAAGATTTACATACATACAACGTTCCTTGAGTCAGGTAAATTGTTATGTTTTCTTATACTAACTAATAAAAATTTTTAACGTTACTTTTTAATGCTTTGTAGATCCTGGATGTTTTGCAATCCTGATTTCTTCATCGATGGTTTTCAGAGATGATTTCCAGCGTTGGATAACCTTTCCTTCGTCGTTTTCTTTAATTTTCCACTGTTGATGGAACTGCAATGCTGATCTGGGACCTCGTACTGATTTCGAAGCACTACACTTTATATTTACCCCCTTTGTCACACGTTGACTAGTGAGGTTAGGTTACTTTTTTATTTTTATAAAAATTTGTTTTATTACTATGGACTTATTCCAATTAACACTTTGGCCTTACTTGCCTTCTTGCACTTTATACTTTTACTATAAAATTATAATTTTTGACTTCTATAAGATTCACTAATTACTTTGTTGTGGAAACGAGTTATTCAATTGTTTTGGTTTTTTACAGGAGATGTTACCTGTTTGGCTTTATAAATTGAACAGAGCTCATGTCAGATCTGGGTCTGACTATTTATAGTATTTCTCAAAACAATTCGCCTAAGGATAACTGATCGTGAGAATTCACAACTCTGAATTGAAAGTTTGACATGTTTTCCTAGCAACAGAATTTTTTATTTTAATTTTTGAAATTTGTGTCCTTATACTAAAATAAAACTTAAATCTAACACTGTAGTCTTTTTTCTCATGTCTTTCTGATTATTTTGATATGCCTAAGTGGCCATATCGTTCACTTTTTAACTGTGTCCGTTTTACACATTTTTGTCCTTAATTCTAAATAGTTCACTTTTTATGTCCTAAAACTACACTAAAATTGTTCTTTTCACACTTATACAAGTCTCTGCTATATTCTTATCACTATTTACATAAGTTTTTGGCTTAAATTCTTACATTTAAATTCCAACGTCAAACATTTTTTTAACATTTTATGTTTTTCAGATATAAAACTTACAAATTGAACCAATCTATTCAAAAGGATAAACTAGAACTTAAATGAGTCTTCCTGAGCATATTTACAGGAGTATTACCTACCTTTTTTAAAAAACGAAATTTGAAAAATGTTTTCGAGCTGTCAAATTCAGAAAATTATTTCCACAAATTTCTACTAAACTTGAAACTGTAGATGTGAGAGAACTCAGCCTAGAGTCTAGTTACAAGAAAAAAATTTGCTTTACACAAATATCCTTTTTATATACAAGTAAGTAATTTCATTACGTTACGTTCAAAATTTTGACATTTTAGATTTTTATTTTCGTTTTGCATGTTTATATATTAAATTTCCATAACAATTTAGCTTAGTACATCTCTATTGTACATTTTAAGCCTTTCTGTGTAGAGAATTTCTTTATTTAAAAATATTTTTGTCATCGTATCGCTACGATGCTGGTTTTGTGTATGTTTTACTTGAATGTACCATTTTTATTTTTATTTGGTTGGCCTGTAAGTACATTCCAGAACAATATATATATATATATATATATATATATATATATATACATAGAAAAGAATTGTTCTCGTTGACTCTTTATCTAGTTCAAGCTTTCGAGTACTTTATTGTCTCTTCATCAGGAACTCTAAAACGTTACATTATGATAATTTGAAGAAATTGTAAAATGTAAAAAACTAACTTACAAAAACGAGGTTGTATCACTAAAATTGTATGGATTAAATACACCATCACGTATTACAATCAAACATCAACAACAAAAATAAAAAAATCTACATTACTGCTAAATTTTGTTAGAAATTTAAAAAACTTCTTATATTATCAACTAACCCCAGAGAGGAGCACATGGTCAATCAGACAGCATGGCCATGTGGACAATGGACACAAAAGAATTGGAGACCTAAGAGCAATAGAAAATAACTGACAGAAGTCAGGTACTGCCAACTGTGAAATTTGAAACATTAAACTATTAAATACCAACTGAGAATAAGAAAAATTTTAGTTGACAATATTCTCGCTGCTGTGCCAATGTAGAAGATAAGTAAAAATGACACTAATGCCATCAATGTCTGATTTACTGTTAATGCAATTAGTCTCCTGATCAATGAAACACATTTCCAAAACAGTTCTCTTGTGTAAACTGTCCTCACTGCGTAACACCTCTACTTCATCGAAATTTAAATTATGATTAAGTTCTAAAGCATGTTGCGCAAGCATACATGAGTTTTTATTGCATCTAATGTCACTTTTGTGTGCACATAAGCGATCCCTAAGTCTACGGCCAGTTTGACCTATGTATCTTTTATTACAATCCCTGCAAGTGACCCCATATACAAGACCCGGCCTGTCGAATAAAGGTGTATTATCCTTTAAATTTGAAAATAAACGACCGTTATTAAGAATATTACTAAAATTTTAGTTATTAAGAATATTACTAAAATTTTAGTAATATTCTTAATAACGGTACGGTAAGATGCCTTTATTAGACTACTACTTATTGCTAAAATTTTCTTTCTCAACTTAGACAGTCGTCTAACTTTCTTCTATATATACATTATTTCACGTACCTAACACTGAAAAATTGTAAATTGTCTCGAAACGTTTTATTTACACTTTCGTATAATTCATTTCACTGACAAGTATCGAAAATAAATATACCTACCTCGTTTTAAAGCAAAAACTCCAAAGAGACGAAAAACTATACAATGTAATGAAAAACAAAACGAAACTAAAATACTGTGTAAAAGAATAAATACCTGATAAATAATGTGATTCACATGAATATTTCTTCAAAAATACATCACTTTTTAATATAGGCTGTTACAAAGTTATGAAAAATGTTTATTTAATATTTATATTGTATTTATTCAAAAGAAACTTATCATGCGGCAATTCAAATCCTCTAACCAACCAATAACGGAGATGGGTTATGACTTCAATTAACTTTTAAGAAAATATACCCTAATATGTATAATACAAAACGTATTACACACTTTTTATTATTTTTTCTGCATTCATACTAAATCAAAAACAATACGGAATACGAACAATACTGCGAAAAATGCTTATAACAAGCATTAAATCGACCATTATCACTGGGCATATGAGTATAGTGACATAACGCATAGCTCCTGGCCACGCCCCCATTCTGTGGAGTTTTGTAATAATTATTCATTTTAAGCTACTATATGGGTGAATAAAATTCGAATATTTTGCAGATTCGTGATTTTGGCTCATTCTTTACTGAACAAGGTGTTCAGTAGGTATATTTTTTTCTAAAACGTTGGAACACCTTATATCTCAAAAAGCAAATAAAAAAAGAATTTTCATAGGAACTCTTTTTTCCTCCAAATGTATCCATTTAATGTTAAAGTTAATATATAATTTTAAGTTTTACTTACTATGCACATTTTTTTTTTAGCTATATAGAATTTTTATGATAAATTTTCTAAAATATTTACCTGAATAAGTTAAGTTCGGAGAAATGACCGAATATTAAAACCATTTTGTAGTATCTGTTTTAGGAAATAATACCTGTGATTCTAGCCAATTTTAAATATTATCTAAAAATTGAAATTGAAAACCTGAATATTTTGTGGTATTTATGACCTTTAAATTTTTCTAAAAGTAGAACAAATTGTCTAAAAATATTTTGAATAATAAGAGCAAGTAATTAAAACAAGGAATGCTGTAAATTTACAAATAAATATTATCATCGCAATACAATGAAGACACTGTAGGTATAAATCAAATTACATATTATAATATGTAGTGGCGGCATTAAATAATAAGGTGGCGGCTAGCCAGATGATGCAAGTGACGCACCGCTGCACCTATAAAATAAATTGTGCGTATCACTTAAAATTATTTTTAATCTACCTAATATAAATTTTGTAATTTGTGTCTAGATTAAAATACATGGTTTATATGTATTACAAGATTTGTAAAAATCACTAATAATAATATTAAAACGTAGGGAGCCGAACGCCTTCTCACAGTAACAGTGCTTTTGCTGAACGCAACTATGATTTCATACGATGCAGAAGCAACGTCCGCGGAACCGACACCAATGAAAACCGCTGCAAATTATCAGTATTATTTACGGCGGGTGTCATGACATCGACGAAACGCACAGCTGCCTAGAACCCTCCTAGAACTCACGGGCGCCGCGGAGGTTGAGAGCTGCGTCGCCTGTTCATACATTTAAAATAAAGCTTTTATGTGTCAGTAGTGTTATTTATATGTATGTATTCGGTTATAAATGTGGAAGTTTGTCAAAGTATTTCTAATTTATGGTCCCGTTTGTATTAGAAATACCATTTTCTAGTTGAAAAAATGAGAATGTTTTTCAGATTCAATAATTTTGTCAATTTCAAGTGTGTTCACTTGAAATTGACAAAAAAGGAAAATCAAATAACAAAATGTTCGGAAGTTTTGAGAGGAATGGTAATTACAATATAAGTGGCCGCGTGAAAGCATTTGTTTATACCCTGTTTAATTGCAGCGAACAAAAAAATCGCTCGAACTCTACCTTAGTTTTTAAGTGCGGAAATCCTGACAAACATTTGATGGGTGACATACATTTGTTACTATAAAATGACAAACTCGCCATGAAGTATTATTTATCTTTCCGCATCAGCACTGATAATACGTCAAAATAAGAATGTATAAATTACCTAGGTATTTATTCTTATTTTAAAATGCCAATTTACTAAAAAAGGACTGTATTTTACACTACTCATTAAATAACAATTTTATAATTTTTTAAATACATATACATATGTTGGAAATCAAAGTGGGTAGGTACGTCACGTATATTAAATTAATCTATATTTATATCCAGTCAATATAAATCAATCAGATAGGACGCCACTGATTTTCCCCATAAAACTATTCATGAAAACGTGTTAGTGACATCTGTGTGATAGAAGCTGAACTAAATGTAAAGTGTGATACCTCCTAATTCCTAAGAGAATATGAGAATATGTAAACAACATGGAGGGAAAAACATCCGATTTTGTAAACTTTACAGATTCTAAAGTAGGACTCGTATTGAAATTTGTGTTTAAGTAGTTGTGCAGAAAGGTATATTCTAGGATCTAAAGGTTCATTTTAGAATAAACAAGTTAGAAACTTTTTATTTGACTTTCATTTCCAAACTTGCTTTTATTGGGCTTATACAACAAAAATATCTTATAAAAAATGTGCCATTACCTACTTTGCAATGTCTAGAATATATCTGTGAGGAGAAATTTTAAAATAGTTTTGTATTAATAAAGTTGTAAATCCAACAAAATAAATACCCGTGGCGCCATCCTTATCCGTAGCGGCATAATTCCTCCTCTTAATATCAAATCTTATTGGTTCATTCAGGTAGTTGGTTATAATTGTTGTTTATATCTACAATCAGTTCAGTACGGATCACATAAATATTTAAATTTCTAAGGTTGGTAATAACGATTTCATTTAAGTTGTGACGATAGGTACACCTGTTGAAGGGAACTTAAGAATGCTCTTCATAGGACGCCATCTTGTAAATCACTATTTTTCGAATTTTGATCTTAATATTCAATGAAATTGGCTCATTTTTAAAATGGAATTATAAAATTAATATGTAAATGGCGGACGGTCCCTAATTTTAAGAAAAAATGAGTAATAAAGAAATAAAATAAAATATTGTCCAAGTTGAAATAATGGACCGTCCGTCCTTGTATATGGAAATACAAACAAGCCCTTCCTAAATATTTTACCTGAAAAGCTTTATTTTTTTCTAAAAACGAACAACCAATCAAATATTGTGGTTTTAAAATATGCAACCAAATATACATCCAACAGAAGAAGAAAATGTGAAATATGGGGCAAAATATAATTAATATTAGACCCTATGAATGAACTAATGTAATTTATATTTAAGGGTCAAAATGAAAACATGTTTCAGAAACTATTTTATCGATTGGCGATTGGGTCTCGGTAGCATAATATGGTATATGATATATGCATACATAGAAAAATCCAAACACCTGTGTTTAATTTGTCGTTTTTGCGGTGTTTTTGCGCATCTTGACAATTTGAGTCGTCCTTATCTATTATTTCAGTTTTAATATTTGAAAATTGATATTTACGCTCATTTATCACTGTTAGGTATATGCTAAATACTTATTAATTTCAAATACTTCATATTATGAGAAAAACTTGTGAATTGTGAAATTTATTCAGGATGGGAGATTCAAATCTGGAATCTGAAAAAGAATAAGTATTTATCATTCAATAGAAAATATAATAAGTTAGTGCAAAAATGCAGAAATAGGTAAGTACAGAGCTGATTTATTCAGTAAATGAAATAAGAGTAAGTTTAAATTAGATATTTAAAATGAATAATGTTATAAAATTATTAATATTAAGAAAAATCAAAGTTATAAAAAATAATATGAAGTGTACCTATACAGGGTGGGCCAATAGTGTGTGGACGGAAGATTGTGGTTATACTGACATATATTTTTAAAATCTGGTGTTGGTGGGGGGGGGGGGGAGGTAGTAAGAGCTACAAATTAAAAATCTTTTTACTGAAATTCCTAGACATACAGGGTAATTCATATCAAAGTTACATTTTTTTAAATGGAACAAATTAATAATAAATGATTTTTTATTAACAATGACTTTGTTTATTTAGTTTCATTTCTCCATAATTTCACATTTAGTTTTTTTCAAACACTCGGGAGTAAAGTTGGCCGTGGAAAACAAACAGTAGGTTTCATTATAATCATTTATTAAATAGTAACACAAATAAATGAACAAGAATTAGTAACAACTTCACAAAAACTACAGTGGTTTAGTAAATAAACAGTAAATGACAACATAACTTCAAAGTAAATGTTCAATGTGACGACCTCTTGTTGAATACAAATGTGAATTCTTCGGCGAAAAGAATCTTGAACTCTCATTAACATTTCTGGGGTGATAGTTGTAAAAACATTTCTAATTCAGATTTTCATATTCTCAGCTGTCGTTGGTTGTTCAATATACACTTTTTCCTGAACATATCCCCAAAAAAATCAAGGGGACTTATGTGCGAAGATCTCGCTGGCCAACGTAGCCCATCCCTTCCTATCCAGTTTTGATGAAATACATCATTAAGCCATCTAGTCACAACACAGGCACGGTGAGGAAGTGCCTCATCTTGCTAAAAGTAGATGTCTCTAATTTGAGCTAGCGATACATCTTTTACAATATCAAATAAATGGTGGTTTAAGAAATTGACGTACATGTTGGAATTTAGAACACCATAAAAAAATGGGCCAACAATGCGTGTGTCTAATATTCCTGCCCAAACATTAACTGTCCATCTCTCCTGAGTATGTACGTTGAAATGGTGTGGATTTTCGTCCGAGTAATAATGAAAATTGTGTCTGTTTACGAATCCGTTGTGATGAAAAGTACACTCGTCGGTAAACAAAATTTTATGTGAAAAATTCAAATTTTTATTCAAGTTTTGCTCTACCCAATTGCCTATTGCCTATTTAGGAAATCTGCCTCTTTAAGCTCTTGATGCATTTGGATATGATAGGGATGGAATTTATATTTTGCTAACAGAAGTTCTACTTATTTCAAAATCTTTTTCAAGTTGTCTGGTACTCACATGGGGATTTTCTACTAAAGCGGCCAAAATATTAAATTCGTTATCTGGAGTTATCACAGATTCTATTCTATTTTGGTTTTGAGTGTAGCAAACACTTCCTGTAGCATTAAACAGTTCCAAAATCTTTTTAAAAGTTTCTTCTCTTGGATGGCGCTCACGATCAGGATATCTGGCTTTGTATTCTCGACTTGCCAATAACGGATTTTTAAAGCATTCTCCAAGGATAAAACCATATCGATCATTTCATTTTGACTATAATTTGCCATTGTTAGTAACTTAATTTAACAACAAGAACCAAAAAGTATAGAGAAGAAATAATTACTGTCAAAGTGAAGTTAAGGTGACAGAACTTTATTGTTTGTTTTTCATGGCCAACTTTACTCCCGAGTGTTTGAAAAAACTAAATGTGAAATTATGGAGACCATTTGAATTAAACTAAATAAACAAAGTCATTTTTAATAAAAAATCACTTTAATTATTAATTCGCATGAATAAATGCTGCGATAATATTTATTTATTTATTTTTGAATTTAGTTTAAATTAATTGGTTTGCATAAATTCATCATAGTAAAAAGTAATTGCGGATTAGAAGAAAAGGATTAGAGATAAATACATATAACTTTATATCAGGTGAAAGGTAATGAAATGTGTTATCTGGTGACGTAAAAAAAATATGTGGGTTCCATTTAAAAAAATCAAGTTATCCATGATTGAAATTTTCAAAATTATAGCGACGATGTCAGCCATAAGAAACAGAGTTCATAATTGACTTTCTAGCTCTTGGTAGTATGGAGGGTGGTCAATAATTTCTCCCAATCACAGCCTCCTATGTTGCCGCTCACCTCTGATATTCAACTGTTTCTAGACATCAACTTTTTGACAAAATATCGAATAACGTCCAAACGGTACGTTTTAGGCACCAAGTATGGTACATGAAATCACACTAGAATTGAGCGAGGAGTCCAAATATGCAATAATATACAGGGGGCTCCATTTAAAAAAATGTAACTTTGATATGAATCCCGGTATATGCCTAGGAATTCCAGTAAAAATATTTTTAGTTTGTAGCTCTTACTAGCCCCCACCCCCCACCAACATCAGATTTTAAAAATATATATCAGTATAACCACAATCTTCCGTCCACACACTATTGGCCCACCCTGTATACTTTCTTTTGCAAAAGTGAAATAGTTGTTGATGAACTTCCCTTGAAATTGAGTATAAATGTAGATTATATATTATATTAACATTAATACTGCTAAAGCTAGATCAACACGTACAAGTTCAATACAACAAAACGCCACTACAAAAATATTTATTGTTATAAATACGTTTGGTTTCTACTTCTTTTTAAAAATTTACCTAAATTGATGGTGAATGAAAAATGCCTAAACAATTTTATTAAATGAATATCTATTGCATTCAATCTCTGTGTATTATTTATGTTACTCGCTTGAGAGTAAAAAGTTGTAATAATTATTTATCAAAAAATATGTTATTAAAATGGAAAGCTCTACTATATATTTTTACACATTTCTTAGTCTAATGGATTGGAACAAAAAAACAATAAGAAAGTCTCTTATCTCTAATTACTTAAATAGTAAGAGAAATTAATTAAAAACTGTTAGCGTAGGTTATTTGATAACTTAAGGTTTGGTGTATTAAGCACAGTAATGTTATGGTACTCTTTTCATTATTTTCAGATGTCAGATTATTAATTTTCCTCGGACACGTCGATTTTGCTTATTACAAAGACTGTTTTTTCTATACCAACGCATTTCCGACGTTTTAAATAGAACCCCTATATTTTTCTTCGGATTCTTGTAGAGCTTTTCAACACTTTATTCCTTCAACTTTCCGAGAAAAAAAATAATAACCGATCCAATAAACGCTGCAGATGACAGATGTCAATTCTGATTAAATTTTGTTTAGCTGCCAGAAACAGTTTCTGATCTGACTTGATTTAATTTGTTGTTTTTGCTATCAAAATATGTAATATTCTAACATGAAATCTAATAAAACAAAATAATAAATTAGGGGGTCACATACGATTGAGGCAAGAATTTAATTATTAATTAATTAATTAGTTACTTATTGTTAAATTGTTTTAAAAATGAATATTTCTTATTTTGTGATACTTCCGATGAATTCACTATATTCATTTTACTCTCAATCAGTCTATCACATACACAAATGGGAATATTCACATTTTTTTCAAGCCGATTTTATTGGATCGGTTATTATTTTTTTTCTCGGAAAGTTGCAGGAATAAAGTGTTGAAATTATACATTTTTGAATTCAGCAAGTTAAGCTCTACAAGAATCCGATGAAAAAATATATGGGTTCTATTTAAAAAAATATCCGATGACGTCATCACGCGAAAACAAATGAACGTCGGAAATGCGTTGGTATAGAAAAAAGCAAAATCGACGTGTCCGAGGAAATTTCATGAAACTTCGTTGTTTTAGAAATAATGAATTTATTCCATACTTTTCTTCCACACTGTATATAGAGTGATGTTTTATTTGGTTCCAAATGTTTAATACACAGCAATATTTTATATAAAACAACCATGAACTGTTATCAAATGAAAAATGATGGAAACGTACTAGATATATCGATGTGTAAATTAGATACTGGAAAGGTAATTCTACATATGCGTGTAGAAATGTGAAAATTATTTTTTACTCAAAGCCAGTAATACTTATCAAAATATTGTTAGAAATAAAACACATTCGAAATTCAGCAGGCATTAAAAAAATTGTTTTTGATCGAAAAAATTAACCTAAAAAAATCTAATGAGTAATGACAAATATACAAAGGGTACTTTATTTCAACACCTTATAACAGGACAAAGATAATAACAAAATACACATCCAGAAAAAGCTGTTTTATTAGCTATATGCCTTGCCAAATTTCACTTCGTACTTTTAACGTGTTTGGAAGAAATCAAATAAAACTTTAAATTTATCACCCTCATTTATGGGGTCATAACTCCTCAGGAAAATCGAGTTTGAGTAAGCGGCTGTTTATTTAACCCACGTGTATGTTTAAAGTTGGTTTTCTCAAAAACGGCTAATTTTTACGTGATATAACAAACGGATCTTTTTTAAAGAATTCAAACTTATAAAAATGTTCAAACAAAAAAGTATTAAGTCACTATTTTAAGACCAAGACCCAGTTTAGGCCCTTTGATGTTGGAGGGTATGTGTCAAATTAAGAACATAGGCATAAAGCAACACTAGTAGTGATTACATGTACAAAATTAGAAAAAAATCGGTACACTCACAAAAATATTAAAAAAAGTTACTTCTACTATGCCCCTACTATTAATCTTTGTGATCTTTATTATAATCATATAACCTTCCTCATCTCGTCTCATAAAAATGATTTCAAAAACTAAAACTCATTTATACATTACAGACAATCAAGCTCGGCCATGGTCAGATATGGTGGAAATGAAGCCATGATAGAGACAAAGTTGTAGTGGAATTCTTACAATGACAAAAGACGAGCTTGGATATGCTGGAATTGAATAGATGACGGAAAACGAGTAAGTATACTATATTATTGACTAAGAAATACCTATGCCATCAGTGCCATAAAAAAGACTTTTCTAAAAACTAAAGTTGATAACTAGTTATGTTACTGTGTGTGGATTTATTTTGAATATATAAAAATTGCATTCAAATCAGTTTTTTTAATATATTTTCTAATTCATACTTTTCTTTTTCGTAGATTTATCGTAGAAGTGAAGTGTTATACCAGGATGACCTTGTTGAAACAGAAAATATTTTCAGTGGACGACTATGTACTAAAAAATATTACTAAGCAAACATTGTATTATTTATTTTTTATTATTATAGGCCACTGCCAGAATTACAAGTAGAAGCAACAGTTCAAAATCAGGCATCTTCGGCAGGACGAATTATCAGAGAAGGTCAAAGAGCAGTTGACAAGTCATTTATTAAAGAAATTGGCAAACATTATAATCAAGGAAAAACACACAGGACTGAATTCTGCAATATCATTCAAATGCAGAATGTGTAATATTACAAAGTCGATCAACCTATGTGTACAAATTATGTAGATATAAATAAGGCATTTGTTTTGGATAACATAGCTATTAGTTATGGATATTTTGGCAGTGCCTTTTGTACTGTAGCTTGGAAGACCAAAGAAGATGCTGGAAAAAAGAAAGGCAGATATGACAAAGAATCTGGGTGAAGTAAACAAAGATGGTATACCTCTTATTATTACAGTTGTTGCCGATAGTGGTTGGGGTAAAGGTTTCTATTCAGTAAAATATGATGCCAAATCTGGAATGGCAACAAATGTTTGCATCTAATTAACGTTAATAATTCGACTAAATTAGTGGTTCTCAAGCTGTGGCACGCAGAGCCTCTTAAGGTGGTACGCGTAGAATGGGAATGCAACATTGTGCAACATCTATAAATGATACTGCAGGAAACAACTACTCCGCGGGCTAATACCCCGACCGGCATTGAATTATACCTGCAGTATCTGTGTGAAACAGCCAAGAACCCTTGTCGGCCACTCCACCAGACATAGACCAGTTTCGGGATTGTTAGCCCTCATCAGTATGCCATAGGTGAGATGACCGACAATTGAACTGGCTGTTCCTTCATATGTAGTTTCACATATAAATCGAGTGCAGGTGAGATGTAACTGGTCTGCTACTTCCTGCTGCGGAGTAGTTGTTTCTTGCAGTATCATTTATAGATTTAATGGCGCATCGCCCGGGGCGAGAGGTCTGCGGTTAAGTACCTACGATATTGTAGGTCGCTTTCTGCAAGTCGAGCCGCTTAGGCCGAGCAGGAAGTAGCAGACCAGTTACATCTCATTGTGCAACATCATTGATATGCGATAAGACAATGAAACATGATTTTGGTTGTTAATATGATTGTTGATTGTTTGGTATGTACCGTTGACTTTTTTTATAACTTTCGAGGGACAATACAAATTTTCCCAAAATCCACCGCACGTGGCCTTAATTGCTACAGGTAGGTACGCGACTGAGTAATAATTACACATCAGTGGTACGTGAAAAAAAAATAGGTAATATAAACATCCTATTCAACATCTTTTTAACAGTGGCGGCTCTACCTTAGGTTTGCAGGTTTGCACAACCCCCAAAAAACACCCAACAAAAAAAATACAATTTAACTAACATAATAAAATTATTTATTACAAAAATATTTCTTATGTCGTATGGGGGCTATCCGTATTCCATTACCAGTTCAGTAGGCACGGCGTGCAGTAAAAAGAGCCATTGGAATAGCGGCACACTGCGCGCCCTACACCCGATTCCCGCTCCCGCAGTCCCGACTCCCAAGCTTGCTGCCGAGTGCCGACCCGACCGCTCGCGCCGATGTCTTTGACGGTGTTGGTGGCCTAAATGATTTGGGACCGAGGGATACTATCCTGCCTCATCGCTGTAGACCTGGACAGCCTCGTGAAGGTGGGCCCCATCCATCGTCTACCCCGACCACAAACGTGGCCGGTGTAGGCGCTTTGTGGGACCTCCTTTTGTCCTGGCATGACCCCCGCCGGCAGGGGGGCCTCTTCTGGCGCTCTTCTGTCATCAGGTATCTTTCTTCGCCAGCTGAGTCTGACCCCCCGGGGGGTAGTCGTCGTCGCGGGCGCGAGTGGCGAACCATTCGCGCCCTGGGAATAGGTTTTTTTTATGGGGTGTGGCTTTGTAGCTAAGGATGCACTGACCCTTCAGCCTTTGGCTCGTAAAGGTATCAGGGTATGGGTAGGATTTTGTTTTGTCAGTGTCTCTTCTTGGTTTCTGGTCGTGGCTGTACCTGAAAAAAGAGTTAGCGGGGGAGGGAGAGTGGTTAGTGTTGAGGCGGTCACCCCGGGTCAAGAAGTACGTGTCTGGGTCTTTTGTGTTTGTCTGTCACGTCAGGTACATAGTCAACGGCTTGTCGGAGGAGGGGGTTGTCATGCGCCGCGGCTGCGTCGAATCGTTTTTGTGCTCTGTCTCGTATTGTCTGTCATGTTTGTGTATTTTACGTCTCTTAAAATGTCTGTGTTTCGTACGTACCAGGGTGCAGCGGTGGCAGTGCGTAAAGCTATGTTTTCCACAGCCTGTAATGACTTGATGTGGCTCCTGGCCGCGTGGCCCCACGCCGTGGAGGCATAGGTTAGCTGCACTTGAAGTACCACCTTGATAAGCGTTCGATTATTATTTAGACTAAGGGTGTTTCCACCCTTGAGTAAGGGATAGAGCTTTGCCCTGGTGATCCTCGCCCGCGCCACCGTCTCCACGATGTGCGGCTGCCACGTGAGACGCTGGTCCATCGTTACACCCAGGTATCGTGTCTGTCGCTCCCAAGAGATGGACTCCTGGGATAGTGTGAGTTTGTCAAGATCTATGTCTCGCGGTAGCCTGCGTCTAGTAAAGAGCAGGGCTGTGCTTTAGTCTGGGTTAATTTTGACTTTCCACCTGTTACACCAGGTTTCAACTTGGTCTAAAGAGGTTTGTAAAAGTCGTGTCGTGTGTTGTAGATCAGTATTTTGTGCAGATATTGTCATGTCGTCGGCGTATAGGTAGGTGTTTGTGTTAGGGGTGTGAGGTATGTCACTATTGTAAAGGGTGTAAAGGTGAGGGGAGAGGATCGTGCCTTGCGGTAAGCCCGCTTCCATGGGACAGGTGGTGAAGTTTTGGACTTGGATGCGGAATTTGCGGTGATGGAGGTAGGCTTTTATTAGTTTAGTAAAGGATATGGGATAATGGTTTGTGAGCATTTTCATCAGTAGGCCTTCATGCCAAACCGTATCGAAGGCATTTGCGACATTCAAGAAGACAGCTCCAGTGAACTGTCCTCTGTTGAAGGCCGCCGTGATGTGCTCTGTTAGTCGGAGGATCTGGAGTTCGGTGGAGTGACCAAGACGGAAGGCGAACTACTCATCTGGAATGATTCGCAGTACTTCGGAGTGGGTTTTGAGACGGGAAAGGATGATTTTTTCTACAACTTTGCTCATAGCCGGGAGTAGGCTAATGGGCCGGTAGTTGGAGGGGATGGTATGGTCTTTATTGGGTTTGGGAATAAGGATAACGTTCGCTGTTTTCCAGCGAGCGGGAAAATGTCTAAGTCTAAGGATAGCGTTTGTTATGTTAAGTAAGGCCTCGACGCCTTTACGTGGTAGTCGTTTTAGAGTGGTGTTATGTATAAGATCAGGTCCAGGCGCTTTCCTGTTGCGTAGGTGTCTGATTATGTCTCTGAGTTCGTCAGGGGTGACAGGTCGTATTATCTCACTGTCAGGGTCTCTATCGATGCGTCTGGCGGCACGCCTGACAGCCCACTCAAACTCCTCGTCCTCGTCAGGCAGCTGAGGTAGTCTACACTGCAGTTCGAGGCTGTCGGCAAAAGCCTCGGCCTTTTCCTGGTCCGTGTAGACCACCCCTCTGCTACCGTGGATTGGAGGAATTTTGCGGCGGGCGGGCAAACGCAGTGCCTTCTGCACTTTCCAGAGGCTGTTGTCTTGTGGATCGAGCGACTCCAACTGTCTAGCCCAACTTTCCTGTGCCAGCTCGCTCAGAGCCGCCTTCATCCGTCTGTTAAGTATGTTTAAGTCATGTCTGTGTCGGGGGAGGCGTGTGCGTGTCGCAAGTCGTTTTTGTCGTCTGTCACGTATGAGTTGTTTAATGTCGTCGGGGAGTATACCCCCAGGATTTGTAAGTCGGGGGACTATTGTCTCAGTCGTTGTTAATGTCAGGGCGTTTTTAATGTCTGTCTCGAGGGAAAGGACTGCTGCCTCCAGGTGTCCAGATTTCCTTGTCTCCGCCCTAAATCCAGCGTGACCGGATTATGAGCGGTAGACCCTTCGTGTTCGACGGAAATCTGAGCGATCAGCGGGATATATTTTAGTAGGGTAATGTCAAGTACGTCAGGGAGGCCTGCGGCTTCGTAAAAGGTCGGTTCAGTGGGTCCTAGTATCGTAATGTCATCGTGTGCGTCTAGGTAGTTCAGCAGGACACGATCTTTTGTGGTCGTTGTCCTGCTGTGCCATGCGGGTAACTCCGCGTTGAAATCACCGATGGCAACTGTCTGAGGCCAGGAAAGTATCAAATCTAGGTCGTCGTCAAGTAAAGGTAGTCTGGGAGGGTTGTAGAACACCACCGCAATGTCTCCATGCCGTAGCGATCTCACCATTATTGCTACGGCCTCAATGTTTCGAGTTTGGAGATGTTGCAGCGGATAGTGGTCGATGCACTTCTTGATCGCGAGTGCAACACCATCTCCGTTATTGTCTCTATCTAGTCTGTATATGTCATTGTCAGGGATGGAGATTCGGAAAGCCTCGCTGAGTTTGGTTTCCTGGATGGCCATCACGTCTATTTCTAGACGGTTTAGGATGTCCACCAGTTCCAGCTTTCTGCCCCGCAACCCGTCAAGGTTCCAGGACGAAATTCTCAGCGAGGAGGGTTTGGAAGGCTGACGAGCCATTAGAAGTCAAATAATTTTTGCATATTTGACATCATGGTCGTCAGCTGGAAGCAGAAGCCCTGCAGACGCTTTGTTGCATCCTTCAGGGCCGGCGCTCCCGGTTGGGAGGTTGTCGTGTCAGTTGGCGGTGATTTTGTTTTTTGTGTGTTTGTCTGTTTTGTGTTTGTCTTTTGGCTACGTTAGCGTAGGATTGTCCAGGGGCAGTAGTGGGGGTGGTTAGGAGTAGTTTTTTGTGTGTGTTTTTGGTGTGGTCGTGTTTGTCTCGTCAGGTTTGTTTTGTGTGTTTTTAGTCCTTGGATACCTCGGGCATCCTCTGTAGCTGGCAGGGTGTGGCCCAGCGCAATTTGCACACCTTGCCGGCGTGTCTTTCGGCTTTTTGCACTCGTGCGTGCTGTGGCTTTTACCACATTTCACGTACTTAGGTGCCGCCGTGCAGCGCGACTGGCCGTGGCCGAAGCGCTGACAGCGGTGGCACTGAGTAGCCACCTGCTGTTTCTTCTGCCTCTTTACTCTTACGACCAGAGAGCAGCAGCGGTTTACTTCCAGGATGCCTTCCTGGTCTGATTGAACCTGGATTGCGACCAGGGGCATTTCCTGCTTGTTTTGGCGGCTGGCCATGCGTTGCACTATTGCGCCGGGGTAGCCCTGTTGTGCGAGGTCGAGTTGCACTTCACATGGCGGGACACCCGCGGGTATCCCGCGTATCACCACCCCCAACGTTTTTTCCTCGTTGAGGGTGAAGGTGTGGTACTCCTCGCCTTTGTCAGCCAGAGTTTTTGTTAGTCGTTTGTGGTCTTGTGGTGTATTTGGATATACATCAAGGCCGTCTTTTCTTAGTTTGGCTTTTGTGTAGTTTATGTCTAGTGTATTTAAAAGTTTTTGTACTGTCATCCAGCGCTCCTGCTTTCGCAGAATTACTGGGGGTACTTGTGTCCTGTCTGTCGTGTTTTGTGTGTTAGTCTGTTTTTGTGTTGGGGTCGGTGGTCGTGTCGTTTGTTCATGTTTTTTGGCGGTGGGGGCTTCGTCTTCATTAGATGAACCAGTCTCGTCTTTTTTTCGTTTGTCTGTTCGTGTTGTAAAAGGGATAAGGGCATGGACAGGGGTTTGTGTGGGCGGGATATTGTCATTTATTTGTCTAGTCAGGAGTTTCTCAAGTTTTTTGTGTAGTTGTAATGTGTTATTGTCAGATTGTTTTATTGTCTTTTGCATTTATGCGATTTGTTTTGTCAATGTCAGTACTTGTTTGTTTAGTTTTTCATTGTGTTCTGTCAGTTTCTGTATTGTCTTTGTCAGTTCTTTGTTGGCATGCTTTTGTTGCTGTAGTTCGTCATACAGCTCAGCATTTATCTGTGTGTCCATTGGTTGTTCGTAGTCGTCGTTTTTGTCTGTGTTCATGTTTGCGTAAGTTGTGTTTTTGTATAAGTCTGTGTAATTTTTTATCTGTTCGGGGGGCCCCCTTTCGGGGGTGTGCGTCAAGTCTATCGTTTTTTGTGTGTCTGTATTTGTGTGTTTTTTGTTTGTCAGTGTCACAGTAAATGTTAGTAGGTATATGGGTGGAAAAAAGTCTACACTACTTAAAAGGGCGTACTTACCCTTTTTGTCTGGGTTGTGGAGCTGCCACTTCGTATGTCTGCACGGCGTGCACACACTTGCGCAATCACTTCACTAGCTCGTCGCTGCGCTGTTATTCAGACTTTTGGAACGAATTTCTTTTGTTTAGCCTTGAAAAAGACTAGAAATTTGTTGTCTTAGGAAAGACAGGTATTTGTGGGACCTCCATTTCTAGGAACTGCACAGGTATACTTTGCGAGGGTCGCTGGACTTCACTTGCAGGTATGCGTACTACCTGCTCGCTCGGCTGCTTGGACACAACTGACCCGGCCGCTCGATGTGTGCATTGAAAATCCACACCAAATCGAGTACATTCGCACTGGCGTTTTGGGACGAAGCCGATCACGTGACTAAATTCCGTTGAATATTATAGGCTCCTTTAGGTCGCAAGTGGTTGCAGGATGCCGGCAACATTTTGTTTACTTATTTGATATTGGAAGTTTGGATCGCGTTCGTTGGTTCGGCGTTATTAATACTGCTGTTAGTACTGGTTCGTTGGTTGTTTTGTTTCTTTTTTACTTAATTAATCAATAATGACTACCGTCGAAAGTCTATTGACAAATCCGTTTGCAAGTCGGTCTCATGCTGATAAAATCGAGGTTAAGAGACTTGGAAGGCCCACTCCAAATTTGAACATAGTTCAATCTGTGTCTAGTAAAAGCCGGTCTTTTACCAGAAAATTTAATAGAGAGATTTATAATAAACATTCGTGGATTTGTGGGTGTGATATAAAACATGCATTATTTTGTTTTCCATGCTTGTTATTTGGAGGAGAAGCTTTGTGGACAAAAATAGGTTTAACTGATTTAAGCCATTGAGGCGATAGAATTAAGAAACATGTAGTGTCAGCAAAACACATGAAGAACGTTTTGCATTATTCTATGTTTGGAAGTGTAAATATTGCAGAACAATTAGACTGTGCGTACCAGACAAATGTGGAATTGCATAACAAGCAAGACATAATTGTTATATTTTAAACATTATAATTAATTGTGTACGTTTTTGAAGAGCTTTCAAACTCGCATTAAGAGGGCAAGATGAATCCGCGTCGTCCTCTAATCCAGGAGTTTTTCTCGGCCTGATTGACTTTAGTACGGAATTAGACAGTGTTTTAAAGCAACATTTAGAAAAAGCAACGGTTTTTAAAGGTACGTCATCCAAAACGAAATTTTACAAACAATGTTTAGTATAGGCCAGGAAGAAATTTCTAAAGAAATTAGAGAAGCGGATTATTTGGCTGTGATAGCTGACGAGACCAGTGACGTGTCAAATATTTTTCAAATGGCAATCGTTTTTAGATATGTAGTGAAAGGAAAGCCAGTTGAACGGTTTTGGGATTTCTTAATCCCTTCAGATCACGATGTAAAGTCCTTATCTTCGATTATTCTCACAGAACTTGAAAAACACGTCAAAGACAACAAGAACAAACTTATTGCTCAAACCTACGATGGAGCAGAAGTTATGAGTGGGTCGTCCAACGGGGTTCAAGCAATTGTTAAAAAAACTTACGAACACGCAGCTTTTATACACTGTTACGCGCATCAATTAAATTTGGTAATGTTAAATGCTGTTTCTGCAAACAAAAACGTCCGAATTTTTTTTGCAAATTTGCAAGGAATTTGTACATTCTTTTCAAATAGTCCTCAAAGAACCACAATATTGGATGAAATTGTTAAGAAACGATTACCGCGATCGGCTCCAACAAGATGGAATTTTAATTCCAGAGTAGTTTGCACAATATTCGAAAATAGACAGGCCATAATAGAGACAATGCAAGCAATTTTAAATAGGCATAAAAACGTAGCTACAACTACCCAGGCATCAGGGTTTGTTTTAATACTTACCAGTAAAAATTTTATTTTTTGGCTAAACATATTGTCACGGAATTTGCCCCACTCACTCCCAAACCGACGACTGTGGCACCGCGAATTGCCTAAGATTGCCCCGATCGCCCCTACGCCATTCTGGTAAACAAACAACATGCCTTGAATCGAGACGTTACTAGAAAATTGTGGAAACGACGAGAAGCGTTCCAGTCGTTCGAGAAAATGGGTCTAGACATGCTAGAAAATACGTGGAACATTCGTTGGGTCTATAAAAGAAGAATAAACGGCCGAGTTAGTTAGTCTTGTATAAGTCTTGTATTACAGTCTGAATTAAAGTGTTTAGTTGGAGATATCAAAGTGATTTAGATAGCGATTAATTAAATAAGTGTTTAGTTGACCTGTAATTAGTAGTGTTCAGTAGTTAATAAAGAAGTAATTAATTAACGGATTGTTTTTCTGGAAGTAAAAGAAAAGACGGATTGGGAAATCCGTGACAATTTGGTGTCGGAAGTGAATTTAACTGGAAGTTTTAAAGAGCTTTCTGGAACCCTGTCCACAAAGTGGGATTTGAGTGGAAGTTTGAAGAACTTTCTGGAACCCTGTGCGCGGGTGGAATAAAGACTCAAGTGTGGCATATCACCGCACTCGTCGTGACTCAAGGAAGAGGACGGTGGTATTCGCGAAGGACAATCTCGAACATTCTAGAACTTTGTACAGGAGTGAGACAAATACCCAAGTGTGATATATCACTGCACTCGTCGTGACTCAAGGAAGTGAACGGTGGTATTCGCGAAGGACAATCTCGAACATTCTAGAACTTTGTACGGGAGTGAGACAAATACCCAAGTGTGATATATCACCGCACTCGTCTTGACTTAAGGAAGTGAACGGTGTTATTCGCGAAGGACAATCTCGAACATTCTAGAACTTTGTACGGGAGTGCGACAAAGACCCAAGTGTGACATATCACTGCACTCGTCGTGACTCAAGGAAGTGAACGGTGGTATTTGCGAAAGACATTCTCGAACATTCTAGAACTTTGTACGGGAGTGCGACAAAGACCCAAGTGTGACATATCACTGCACTCGTCGTGACTTAAGGAAGTGAACGGTGCTATTTGCGAAGGACATTCTCGAACATTCTAGAACTTTGTACGGGAGTGCGACAAAGACCCAAGTGTGATATATCACTGCACTCGTCGTGACTCAAGGAAGTGAACGGTGGTATTCGCGAAGGACAATCTCGAACATTCTAGAACTTTGTACGGTAGTGAGACAAATACCCAAGTGTGATATATCACCGCACTCGTCTTGACTTAAGGAAGTGAACGGTGTTATTCGCGAAGGACAATCTCGAACATTCTAGAACTTTATACCAAAGTGAGACAAAGACCCAAGTGTGGTATATCACTGCACTCGTTTCATTGTAAGGAAGGCAACGGTGATATCTAGAAATACATTCGTGGACATTCTAGAACATTCTAAAAAAAAATAAAGTGAATGCCTGTAACTAGAAGCCAAGTCAATATGGATGCACAACTGGCGAAACTGTTAGAAATGATGCAAACGATGCAAGAACAGGGACGTATGATGCAAGAAAAGTTGGAAGAACAAGGGCATAAAATGGAAGACCAGGCGAAGACGATGCAAGAACAGGGACGGACGATACAAGAGAAATTTGAAGAACTAGGGCACAAAATCGAAGATCAGTCCCAAACGATGCAGGAGAAATTGGAAAAGAAATTAGAAGATCAGATAAAGACAATACAACAGGAAATGAGAAACCAGACGAAAGAAATGCAGGAGAAATTAGAAAATAAACTAGAAGAGCAAGGGTATATAATGAAAGAACAGATACAGACAATACAACAGGAAATGGAAAACCAGACGAAGGATATGCAGACAAAGTTAGAAAAATTGGAGAATACACTAGAAGAAAAACTAGAGGAGCAGTCACATAAGGTAGAAACACAAGTAGAAGAGAAAATGCACACAAAACAAGAAATAGACGAAGAAATAAACTTGGTTAGAGAAACCTGCGAAGAGCTTCGACATAAATTAGACAAGATAGCAAAGGAGGGCGTAATCAAATCAGAAGGACCTGTTATCCGAACTCAGAAGACGAGACCGCCTGAATTCGACGGCAAGGTTTCCTGGAATGTATATCTGCGTCAGTTCGAGGCAGCAGCTGCAGCAAACGAATGGTCTGACTATGAAAAGGCTACAGCTCTGATAGTTGCTCTACGGGGGGAAGCTCTTGACGTCTTACAAGGAGTTCCTGCTGGGCAGCAGAGTAACTATGACCTTCTGAAACAACATATGGAAATGAGATAAGGGGATAAGCACCTGCAGCAAGTGTACCAGGCACAATTGAAAAATCGTCACCAGCAGAGTGGAGAGAATTTACAACATTTTGAGACAGACGTTGCTCGACTGGTTCGATTGGCATATCCAACAGCCCCGTCCGAATTTGTAGACCAGCTCTCCATCCAAGTGTTTATCGACGGCCTAAGAGATTGCGAAACACAGCAGGCACTACGGCTTGCTAGACCTAAAACGTTGAATGACGCTCTTTCGCATGCACTGGAATTTGAAGCAGCAAAGATGGCATCCGGTAGACATGTTAAAGTTCGAGCCATCAGTGATAACAGCGATAATATGGGAAATGGAGACATAATCAAAACGTTGAAGGAGGTCATTGAGAAACTCAGCCCAACTACCAATCCGAAGAGAGAACAACCTGGCAGCCGAAGAGATCGCCCTCTCCAATGTTGGAACTGTGGGCAGACGGGGCATCTGAAGAGACAGTGTAGGGCCCCGGTCGCGGATCAGCAAAAGCGCGACTCCCAGGCGGCAGCTGCACAGGAAAACTAGGCTCAGCCGGCTTAACGGGGCAAAAGCCGGCTGCGTCCTCCTACCATGCCCCACGAGAAGAAATTACGTTGTCACGTCTCCAGGACTCTGACTCCTTGCTAGTAGAAGGCATTATTTTTGGTCGTATGTTCCCTATGGTAATTGACACTGGAGCGACAAGAACTATTGTACGGCCGGATATTATTGGTGATTGGCGTGTTAAGAGCCCTGCCAAGCGTTATGTTCTTACAACAGCCAATGGACAACAACTGCCAGTCAAGGGGGAATGCGAGCTTGACATAGAATTAGGAGACGTCAAATTCAAACACAGAGTCCTGGTAGCAGATATATCGGACAATGTCATACTCGGACTAGACTTACTACGAGCAAAGGGGTGAACTTAGATTTGAATGCTGGTACGCTACGGATAATGGGTGAGGAAGTAGTGCTAACGACCACCACTGAGAATAACGCTGTACGGAGACTCGTTGTTAAAGAAGATGTGGTACTACCTGGTCAGACCGAAACATTGGTTGCCACTGTAATGGATGGGGAAATGTCTTGCAGTGTTGGAGTGGTGGAACCCAGTAATCCGGATCTGTTCAATAAATCTATAGTCACCGGCCGCACCCTGATTAAACCAGAGAAAACGACAATAGTACGGGTAGTTAACCTGAAAACCTTTCCACAGAAAATTACAAAGGGAACTGAAGTAGGACTCTGTGAACCTGTTAGCATGCAGAACACTCAAAGAGAACAACGAAATGAAGAAGAAACCAAACAAGACCAGTCTACCGGAATGTCTAAGGGACATCGTGGATAGGGCCAAGGAAAGATTAACAGAGATGGAGGTGGAACAACTGGAAGAGCTGCTAAGTGAAAATGAAGATGTGTTTGCACTCAAACCAGGCGACTTTGGGAGAACCAATGTAGTGAAGCATCGAATCGATACTGGTTCATCATCTCCTATAAAGCAGCCACCACGAGGACTTCCACTAGCCAAGCGAGACGAAGTTAACAAGATGTTAATTGAGCCATCTCAGAGTCCTTGGGCTTCTCCTGTAGTTCTGGTCAAGAAGAAAGACGGCTCCACCCGATTTTGTGTGGACTACAGAAAATTAAATGACGTCACCAAGAAAGACAGTTACCCACTACCAAGAATTGACGATACTCTGGACACCTTGGCTGGTGCGCACTGGTTTTCCACTTTGGATTTAAAGAGTGGATATTGGCAAGTCGAAGTCAGCCTAGAAGACAAGGAAAAGACAGCATTCACTACCGGAAATGGATTGTGCCAGTTCAATGTAATGCCATTTGGTCTATGTAATGCCCCTGCCACTTTTGAACGACTGATGGAAACTGTACTTCATGGCCTGCATTGGGAGACCTGCTTGATTTACTTGGACGACGTGGTGGTGCTGGGACGCTCTTTCCAGGAGCACCTGAAGAACGTGTCCGAAGTGTTTAAGAAGTTGAAAGCAGCGAACCTGAAGTTGAACCCGAAGAAGTGCAGTCTGTTCCAAAAGGAGGTTAGATACCTAGGCCACATTATTACTCCAAATGGTGTGAAAACAGACCCGGAGAAGACAGAGTGCATAAAGAACTGGCCGGTTCCTAAAGACAAACATCAAGTTCGAAGTTTTCTTGGCCTATGCACATACTATCGACGATTCGTCCAAGGATTCTCGGACATTGCCAAGCCTCTTCATAAACTCACAGAAGACAACATCCCGTTCGAATGGACGACGAAATGCCAGCAAGCCTTTGATACGCTGAAAGAGGCCCTCTGCACTACCCCGATTTTGACATACCCAATACCTGGACAACCATTTATAGTGGACACGGACGCAAGCAACATTGGAATTGGCGGAGTTCTTTCCCAAATACAAGATGGCCAAGAGCGAGTAGTGGGCTACTTCAGCAAAGTCCTGTCAAAAGCCGAAAAGAACTACTGTGTGACACGGAAAGAATTGCTTGCCATCGTCAAGAGTCTAGAACACTTTCATAAATACTTGTATGGCCAAGAATTCCTCCTAAGAACGGATCACGCTTCCCTTAAATGGCTGCTCCAGTTTAAAAACCCTGAAGGACAGATGGCCAGGTGGCTGGAACGGCTCCAAGAATATCACTTTGTTGTTGAACATCGAGCCGGCAGGAAACATGGAAATGCAGATGCCCTTTCTAGGAGGCCCTGTCCTGTCAACTGCAAACACTGTAGTAGTCTTGAAAAGAAAGAGGACATCTCATCAGTTCCTTGTAAGGTGGTAGCAGCCCAACCTGAAGACAGATGGAGTTCAGCGGCGATTCGGGAAGACCAGCAAGCTGACTGTGACATCAAGCCCTTACTAGACTGGAAAGAAGCCAACAACCGACCCTCATGGGCTGAAGTCAGCAGTAAAAGCCCAACATTAAAGAGTTATTGGGCTCAATGGAATTCCTTGGTGTTGGAAGACGGTGTCCTAAAAGAGCATGGGAGAACAATGACGGAACGGAGGTCAAGAAACAAGTACTACTCCTGAGGTCCCGGGTCAAGGAAGTGCTGCAGGAAGTACATGGAGGTACTGGGGTGGACATTTCGGTATCAATAGGACTCTACAGAAGATTAGGGAGCGTTTTTACTGGTTGAGCTGTAGGACGGATGTAGAAGATTGGTGCCGAAAATGTGACGTATGTGCAGCCAGCAAGGGACCGAAGACCCGTTCCAGAGGCAAAATGCGCCAGTACATCGTAGGAGCACCGTTCGAGAGGATTGCCATTGATATCGCTGGTCCATTTCCGAAAACCCAAAGTGGGAACCGATATCTGCTAGTAGCCATGGACTACTTCAGTAAATGGCCGGAAGTATACCCCCTTCCCAATCAAGAGACCACAACCGTAGCAGAAGCGCTAGTCAACAACCTGTTCTGCAGATTTGGTGTGCCCATGGAACTACATTCAGATCAGGGCAGAAATTTCGAATCAGGTGTGTTCCGAAAGGTCTGCGAGCTTATGGGAATCCGAAAAACCAGGACCACCCCACTGCATCCCCAGTCAGATGGTATGGTGGAACGCTTCAATGCCACACTAGAAACCAATCTGAGGATGTTTGTGAACGAAAACCAGACAGACTGGGACAAGCTCATTCCACTCTTCCTGTTAGCTTACCGCTCAGCTGTCCATGAAACTACTGGGAAGACTCCGCAAGGATCATCTTTGGAAGAGAGCTTCGCCTTCCAGCAGATTTGGTATTTGGTCGTCCTGCGGAACAGCCCACAGAGCCAGACACTTACACCCATGAGCTAGAACGAAGACTAGCAGCCGTACAGGATCAAGTCAGATCTCGAATGCGACTAGAGAGCGATCGCATGAAGACTCGATACGACGTCCGGGCCAATACAGTCGGATTCCAACAAGGTGACCTGGTGTGGCTGTACAACCCCACGCAGAAGAAAGGAAAATCGCCTAAACTGCAGAACCGTTGGGAGGGCCCCTACACCGTTATTAAAAGAATCAATGATGTCGTCTACCGGATACAGAGGACTCCCAGGAGTAAGATGAAGGTCGTCCATCTGGAGCGTCTGTCCCCGTATAGAGGTGTATCCGATCGGGACGATCGGTCCTAAGGAGGGGGCAGTGTCACGGAATTTGCCCCACTCACTCCCAAACCGACGACTGTGGCACCGCGAATTGCCTAAGATTGCCCCGATCGCCCCTACGCCATTCTGGTAAACAAACAACATGCCTTGAATCGAGACGTTACTAGAAAATTGTGGAAACGACGAGAAGCGTTCCAGTCGTTCGAGAAAATGGGTCTAGACATGCTAGAAAATACGTGGAACATTCGTTGGGTCTATAAAAGAAGAATAAACGGCCGAGTTAGTTAGTCTTGTATAAGTCTTGTATTACAGTCTGAATTAAAGTGTTTAGTTGGAGATATCAAAGTGATTTAGATAGCGATTAATTAAATAAGTGTTTAGTTGACCTGTAATTAGTAGTGTTCAGTAGTTAATAAAGAAGTAATTAATTAACGGATTGTTTTTCTGGAAGTAAAAGAAAAGACGGATTGGGAAATCCGTGACAATATTTTACAAGATAATGCCTCACGTCGATTTTTTATTTGGTAAATTTCAAACAAGATAAATTGATGCTGTACTAGCCAATAAGAACATAGAATCATTTGAAACCCAGATAATGAAAATCAGAAATAATATCAATGAACTTTCTCCGAAATTTTTTGACCATCATGACACTGAGGAGCCGTTGCCTAAACGTAGGCCCACTAGGGACCCTAATGAAAATATGGAACTTGTTGGCGAAGCAAAAGAAGTTTGTGACGTAATTATTTGTCAAGCCAAAGAACGATTTAGCTTCACGGGACACTTAATCGCAGCGGGTTTATCTTTTCAGAAAATTTTGACCGGTATAGTAAATCTTTTCCTGTTAAAAAATTCGAGGAAACCAATAAAGCTTATCCTTTTTTCAATGCACCAAAACTTCAAACAGAACTAACTATAATTTATGAAACAGAAGAATTTAGATCAATTTCAGGTATTCTTCAACTTTATGACTGTATTGCTCACAACAGTGATCTTTGTGAAACTTTTAGTGAAAGTCTTAAACTTTTAAAAATTTTAATAACAATTCCCATGGCCTCAGCAGAAGCAGAACGATGTTTTTCTACACTCAAACGAATAAAAAACTTCCTAAGAAACACGATGAGCCAAGAAAGACTTTCCGCACTTGCTATGCTTTCCAAGGAAAGGGATCTTATTGAAAGTATACCCGATTTAACCAAAGGGTAATTGAAAAGTTTGCTGTTGCGAAAGACCGGCGAATGGATTTTTTGTTCAAATAAGAGACTTAGTAAGTTTGACTTTTATTAACTTAAAATCGCCGCAAATGTCATACTTTTAATATAAATTTTATATTTTATGATGCAAAGTTTTATTTTTTTATTATACCTAATTTATTATTTCTTTCATTATGCGACTTTGGCTTTGCACCACTCTTTGCATGCACATAATATTTTATACAAATCGGTGCAACCCCCAACTTTTAACGTCACGAGCCGCCACTGCTTTTTAATAACTGTACGTATGTACGTTTCATTTCAATTTAAGTATGAAAACTAAATAGACGGTTTCAGTAGACAATTTGTTTTATATATATATATATATATATATATATATATATATATATATATATATATATTTATCTCGGGGACATTTATATAGTATCTATAGATTTTACGTTTAGTTGTATTATTCACGTTAATTAAATGTAACTGTGTTACCTGGTACTACTGCATTTGTTCATGTGCAGAATCAAGAGACATCGGTTCACAAATGTTATAAGAACTATCGGTCTATGGCATCAACTAAAGGTTTTAAAAAATCATGGAAAATGCATGGTGTGATTTTTAAAGGATGAGCAGATGGAGACAACAGTGTTTACACTATATTGGTAGAGAGCAAACTATATGGGAACGTTCTTGTTGAGAAAATTGAATGTCGAAGTCATATTCTGAGAAATTATATAACAAACAAGCAGGTGATCCGATTAACTGGATATTTTCACCGAGAAAATATGACATTTTAATTGTAGGTACTTGCATATATACAAAAATACCTTTACCACTTTATTTATCAAACTTTTCATTCCAGATAACTATGAGATGATGGTGCTTTCTAGGGTTACCACTGCTGGAGTGAATATACTGTTCTACTTCGATAGTCTACTAACTGTAAATTTAATAAGAACAATTTTAAAAAAAAATTATAAAAACATGCTTTTATTTCTTTTTACGATGTAAATCCACAATAACTATTGAACAACTTTAGTTGTAATGTTGTATTGATTTATAATAAAATAGCACTAACCGTACAGTTCAAGACGAGTCTATATACACATAAGTATAAATTACTAGCTATTTGTTTCATGTTTTCGTACTTACATAATCATCCATTATTACTAACATTGTACGGTGCACTATATTTATTCTTTTTTCCTGAGTCGTTGTAGTAAAATTATATATTATCAATTTACAATAAATTTATAGTTTTTCAAAACCATAATTTACTATGAATGGAGTTTTTGTGGACGGCAATTTTTAACAAAAAATTAATATAAATGGCATAATATTTTATTCACATATTTCTGTTTCGAGGAAAACGACAATTCAAAATAAAAACTGTTATTTTTGTAACAAGACAGTCATTCTGTTCTGCAAAATTTTGTTGCTGCCTAATTAATGTAGTTAATTCTAAAACTGACAAAAATAAGTTAATTTTGCATATATTTCTGAAAAAATACGTATTTCAATAGATTACATATGTACATAATTTGAAAGGAAAATATAAATAGCTATTGTGTATGTTTGGTTGCGGATAACCAGTACTAAACTCATTGGCGAGGGAAACATTCCGGCGGAGACGTAAGGAACAAGGAATTTCAGCGCGGACTTGATCAGCTGGTAGAGAACGCCCTTAAACGCTAAGCCCTTTCTTCTACAAGCTGGCACGCGGGTAGAGTGCGACTTTCTAACCTCAATAGCGTGACTCGAGAACTCCAAAACCACGAGGTAAAAATATGTAATCACATTTTATATGAGTCATTCATCTCCACAATATATTATCTTGATTATTTAATTTATAAATTAATAATTACTTTCAGATTTCAAGCATATTTTTGGGAATTTTAAATTAAAATAATGAATTTCATGTGTTATAGGTTACAGGGTGAAAAAAACATTCATGTATTAAATTTCATTTATAGGGTCATATTTTAAAGTTTTTTATGTTGATAGTTAATTGTCAATTTAAGGAAATCGAGTTATAACCGATATTTTTGTCGAATATTCATTAAAAGTTCAAACGGAGAGGTTGTTACGCTTTTCGGTTAAGATATCAGCAACCAAATTAAATGTTAACTAATATTGTTTAATGTACTGGAGGAAAAAAAGCAGCAGTAGTTTGGATGCCTAATGAGCGTAACAAGTCACCGACTAGTCCAGAGGAGGAAAAAGAAATATTGGGGTAGGTTCCAAAAGGGATCTACTAAAATTTAGGGCGCCACTAGCAATAAATAAAATGCAACCCTGCTAGGAGGTTCCTGAATGGTCCAGGTTTCCAAACTACTGTATTATTTGTTGAATTCAGTAAATAAATATAGTTATCTGATACAATAGACAAATTTATTTTAAAAAAGAGAATTTTTATAAACTAATTAATAGATTAATATACTTTACTTGTGTGTAAAAAAAAAGAAGGGGAAATTTAAATATTGTTAGGTATATACCATTCGTGATCACGTACGGCGTACAAAGTATACAAATATATTTCTTATAACTAAATTAGGGGAAAGACAATATAGACAAAAAATATATATATATATATATATACTATTACTAAGCAAACTATCAATATAAATTTTATTACCTATTAATACTCAGGGCAGCAATATGGGTACTTATTATTAAATGAAAGTATTTATGAGAAAAGGAATTTAAAAAAAGTAAATTTAAAATCTATAAGGTTTTCAGATTTTTATATGGCATATATGTCCTGCTGCTATATATGTGAGGTACTAAGGCACGTTATATAGATATATTTCTTGTTAATGAACTTTGAATGAAACAAGAAAAAAAATGTTATCTTACAATAATCCTGGAGGGAAATGGAGGTTACTTGTTGTAGTTGACCACGCCCTGGATTGGGTACCAAAAATGCATGGACGAGAGCCCAAAACAGTTTGACGTCAGTAGTCCCAACGGTGATTTAATGAGTCCGCCTTCATGTAGCCACCAGTAAATAAAATAATGGCTGGATGAGGAAAGAATGTGACTAGCGAACAGTAAAGAGCCTTGAAGAACAGTGTAGAACCATATAAAACCATACAGAACTGTGTAGAACAATATGGAACCTTATATAACCATAAATAACCATAAAGAATTGTAAAGTACCACATAGAAAAAGCCCTAAAAATACGAACAATAAATATTTGACAAAATTATTGCATTAAATTTTGGCTATAGTCTTTTCTTCAGACAGAAGTTACATAACAAAGATAATAGATTACATGCTACTTACTCAAGGGTGAGGGGCGGCTTCAATTGTAGCCCAATCTACTACTGGGATATTCCTAGATAGTCTATCGACTATATTTTGAACGTCCTTCCGGATATACAATGAGTATTCTAAATAATCAAGAACATAGTTGTTAAAAAAAAACGAAACCATGTAACTAAGAAACAAATTACTTACAAATCAAGTTGTCATCGAATCCGACAAAGTCGTATACTGTAATTATGACCACACTAACAAATCACAGTTAATAATGAGTTTCGGTAAGATTCCCAAATATATTGGATTGCACAAAACAACACAAACTCGAAATTCAATGAACGACAGACAGCTTGCTTGAATACTCGGCAGGAAAAATGAATCGCGCCTCGACCAAGAAACTTTTTGCGTCTCCAAAGAAAAGAATAGCTCACGCGGGAAAAAAATATGCAGAAATAAGGATTTACAATTTGACAAATTTTATAATTGAATTGAAATAACTCATAAAACTGATGACTTAATTATGGATTCACTTTGTTACCTAAAACTTATTATTTAACCAATTGCAAATTTAAATTTCGAACAGGAAAACGAAAAGACTGAGAAAATAAATATTGCCAACTGTAAGAGTGAAAAAGGGAAAACCACTACTATAGCTTGTTTCAATTGATGATGGAAAAATGAACGTAACAAATCGCCCCCCTTACTTCCAAGAGAATTTCCTAGACATTCTCAACCTATATGTCATCTCGTTCAATAGTAGGTTTGAGGTCTTTTATATTCCAAACCCCTTTTATCTTACCTTGTAGATCTTTAAGCTGGTATGTAAATGGCGATACACGCTTATGGATTATAAAAGGACCTATAAACTTAGGTGCTAGTTTAGCTGTGTAATATTTTGAAGCATCCTGTAATACAAAATTTCGTCTATAAACTTGTTGTCCAGGAATATAATGAACATAGCGGCGGCGAAGATTATATCTTGATGAACTGACTTCGGTGGCGTAACCTATCGCGAATATTATCATACAGTTTTTGGAAGCCCTGCCTACGTTTATTTATTTTTTCCGCATCCCGAGTAATGTTAACGTCGTGGTCAAGGTTATCCTTAAAATAGTTATGATCACCCTGTAAAACCATTTCATTACCAAAGTTTACAAAATAAGGTGAATTACCGATGACTTCGTGCTTTGCAGAACGAATAGCGCACGCGATTTTAGGCAAATAGAGGTCCCATTTTCGTTGATTATCCTCAACAAACGACGATAGCATAGTTTTCAATACACGATTAACGCGTTCGGTAGGGTGTGCTTGTGGGTGATAATTTGCCGTATAACGAATTTGTACATCATACACTCTCATTAATTTCGTAAATTCGCGACTACAAAACTGTACGCCATTGTCTACTATTATGGATGTTGGAACACCAAACATCATGAAAATGTCGTCTTCTATTGATTTTACTACGAAGGAGGCAGTTGCAGATCGTAACGGGAAGAATACTGGAAACTTGGAAAAGTAGTCTGTGACAACTAGGATGTAAAGATAACCACGAGTTGATTTAGGAAGTGGACCAACGAGATCAGCAGAAATTAGTTTCCATAGTTTGGTGACATACGGTCTTCCAACCAAACCCTGCGGGAGCCTTTTGTTCTGGCTTATTACATAAACATACCTTGCATTTCCAAATATAATTTGCTACATCGGCATGCATTTTGGGCCAATAATACCGAGCTGCCAGTTTGTGAAAAGTTTTGTATACGCCCAAGTGACCTGAGGTAGGAGTATCATGGGCAGTGAAAATTAACTTATTTCTATCAGATTTAGGGACAACTTTTTTCCAAGAATCAACATCTACATCAACTAGTTCTGAATACCTACATTCAACATATTTATATAAAATATTATTTTCAACGCGCAATTGAGAAAATTTTCGCGGATTTGATTTCACGTTGTTGATCATTTTTAAATACCACGGATCTTGATTATTTTCAGCATGATCTGTTATAGGATCAGCATTTATAGGCACGGATCGAGATAAAACATCTGGGACAATGTTTTCTTGGGGCAACTATAGAAGAAAAGATGGGTACGAACCGTCTGTACCAACTCGCCATACCTAAAAAGCGTCTAACTTCAGTTGCATTCGTGGGAGCTTTCACATTCAGAATGGCTTCAACCTTTTCAGGATCGACATGAAGACCATTGGCATCTACGACATATCCTAAGTATTTAAGAGAGGGGCGACAAAATTTGCATTTTTCTTGACTAACTGTTAGACCAGCTGAATAAAATCAATCAAAAACTTGAGACAAAATTTTAATATGCGTATCAAAATCAGGCGAAATAATGATTATGTCATCTAAGTATACAAATACGTAGGGTTCCAAATCTGGACCAAGAACGGTATCAATAAGTCGCTGCCACGTAGCAGGGGCATTTGAAAGGCCAAAAGGCATTCTTTTAAAATTATATAAGCCACGTCCACCTGGAACCGTGCATGCCGTTAATTCTGTACAGGATTCTTTAACTGGAACTTGCCAGTAAGCGGATTTAATGTCCATAGAACTTAAATACTTAGCATCTCGTAAGCGATTTAGAATTGCGGAAATATATGGGAGTGGATATGCGGCCTTTTTTGTAACTGCGTTTAATGCACGGTAATCAACACAAAATCGGTAACCACCATCACGTTTTGGAACTAATAAAATGGGAGATGACCAAGAACTCCGAGATGGCTCAATTATATCTTGTTCTAACATATTTTTAAGTTCTTCGTCGATGATTTTCTGTTTAAATGGAGATACTGGATAGTACCTCTGTTTAATGGGACCCGCATCGGTAATAATCTCGTGCTCTGTGAGGGTCGAATAACCTAAACTTTTCCCTATTAGTTGGAATTTTTCCAGAAGAAGATTATTTAAAATATCTCTTTGACTAGGAGTCAAACCATTTTCAGTTTGATACTACATAATTGAGGGGTTGGTGATAATACGGGACTGAAATGCCAAATATCCTGTTTCAGATCTGGGACTATATTCATAGTAGTCCAGAAGTCAACGTCTAAGATTAAAGTATGACTAAGTTCAGGAACTACTAAAATATCTATAACGCGGATCTTCTCCATAAATGTTACCGGGGTATGGAGTACGCCTAAAACTGAGCAACTTTGACCGTTGGCAACAGTGCAACTACTAGCAATATTTCGATCTAATTTCAAACCTAAATTTGGCAAAATATTAAAACCGGGTTGACCTACAATAGTACGTGTAGCACCTGAATCAAGAAGACCTAATATTGAGTGACCAAAGACAACTATTTCTAAATATGGCCTTTCATCGTTGTTAGCGTGAGAAAGAATATAATCAATAATCGGTTTTCTACTAAAGTCAAAATGCGAAGTCGGTTTACGATCGGTTACAGAGACATCTACCCGACCATTTAGTGTCTCCTTGTTATCTTTCCCGAATTAGGACTACAATTTGGACAAGTTCTTACTGTAAAATTTGGTTTCTTACATTTATAATAATATCGATGAGGCCTATCAGTACATTGGCTAGAAATATGCCCTGGTTTGCGACAATTATAACAAATTATGGGTTTTTCCGATACTATACTGTTGGCATTAACACTAGAAGAAGATGAAGGCTGATTAAACTCTGTTTCAACGTAAGCTAAATCTGGCTCTAACATATTAGTCGATTTTCTAGATGGCGGATGATTAAAAGTTTCAACGGCGGATTTTCTCATTTCTAATTTTCTACACGACTTGAGTAATTCATCGGCAGTAACAATTTCATCTAAGGTAAGGGCTAGTTGAGTCTGATAAAAAGGAGCGATATTATTTCGTAAAATTTTAAGTCGCGTCGCTTCCGGAATTTTTATAGTAAGTCTCTCAAATAAACTGTTCATAATAGCTAAATAAAGTCCGATTGATTCATTAGGACCTTGTGTCCTTTTTCTAATTTCCTCAAATAATTTATCATTATAATCCGGCGGTTGAAATTCTTCACGGAGCAAAGCTACTAACGCTGGCCAATCACGAACATGTTTTTTTATAGACCGATACCAAATGCGTGCTTTACCGGTAAACAAATCTATAGCTGAATTGAAAAGATCCTTTTCAGTAACATTTCGCGCAATACGAGTTTCTTCGACCCGTTCTAGAAAAGCACTTAATGACATATTATCTACTTTACTTTCACCTGAAAATTTAATGTTCCATTTTGATACTGGCTGGTAATGTACTCTAGGCGCAGAAATTGAAGGATTAACTACTGGAGTTGAATATATTAATCCAGAATCAGAATCACTATCACTATTTGAAATATTTACTGTCTAAATCAGGAATGCCTAAGGTTTCATTGGTAGCGGCACGTTCATGAACTTTAACTTTCTTTTCAAGGTCTGATATTAATTCCAATATCATAACTATTAATTTAGATCGAGTTTTCTAATCATCTGCCAAAATCGGTTTACAACGGTTTATTCTTCCTAATGCAAAGGCATACTTAGAAAATATTTTTCTATACGTTGCCTCATTTACACCATAAAAATTTTGAAGTAAATCTTGAATTTCCGTTATCTTTGCACATACTGCAGTATTATCTTGTGCAAAATTAAACGGATGCGGTGGATAATCAATAGAGCAACCTTCTCGTTCTAACTTCAATAAATTTCGTAAAGTTTTTCGCATTTGATCAACAGTTGAAATATCAGTAACACATCGAACTGCTAATTCAAAGGTAAGTTCTTCAGAATTAAGTCTATTAACTTCAAATTGTGGAGACGACATATTAAACAAGGAAAAGAAAAATAATAGCAAAAAACTCACTTCTGTAGAAAATTATATGAATTAAGTAAAGTTATTTGAAATGAGAACTAAAGAATGTTGGAATGTTAAATTCAAATTAGTAAGCAAGGAACAAACCATGCAAAAAAAAGTTTCAAATTATTTCGTACCAGAGATGGTTTGGAAAATATAAACAATCTACAAGTAAATATATTGATACAGAAATAAAAACCGCGTAGATCTATATACTTATTATCATCTTATAAAGCAAGTACATACTACAATTAAAACGTCCTAATTAAATTCAAATTTAGTGAATGTTCAATTTTTAGGATTATATTATTCACCCTGTATAGGGAACACAAATTTGTTAATTTAATTTTGTATTCAAAACAAATCTGAAAAATCAATTTATGTTCAATGATTAGCCATAAAAAAATTGTGAAGAACCTATATTGTTATGCACACCCTGTATAACACTAAACGTTTTAATATATTAAGAAGTTAATATTTTAAATTTTTACTTCTTAATATTCAAATTACCTACGAGTTAAAATTATTTAGATATGAGTAAGATAAATATTTTTATAAAAAAGAGCAATAAAAAAACATGTATAAAAAAATGAAATCACGACTGAAGGCCTCTTTTGTTGGGCGCCAAATTTTTGTTACGCTTTTCGGTTAAGATATTAGCAACCAAATTAAATGTCAACTAATATTGTTTAATGTACTGGAGGAAAAAAAGCAGCAGTAGTTTGGATGCGTAACGAGCGTAACAAGTCACCGACTAGTTCAGAGGAGGAAAAATAAATATTGGGGTAGGTTCCAAAAGGGATCTACTAAAATTTAGGCCGCCACTAGCAATAAATAAAATGCAACCCTTCTAGGAGGTTCCTGAATGGTCCAGGTTTCCAAACTACTGTATTATTTGTTGAATTCAGTAAATAAATATAGTTATCTGATACAATGGACAAATTTATTTAAAAAAAGAGAATTTTTATAAACTAATTAATAGATTAATATACTTGTGTGTAAAAAAAGAGGGGTGCATAAATTTAAATATTGTTAGGTGTATACCATTCGTGATCACGTACGGCGTACAAAGTATACAAATATATTTCTTATAACTAAATTAGGGGAAAGACAATATAGACAAAAAAAAATATTTATACTATTACTAAGCAAACTATCAATATAAATTTTATTACCTATTAATATTCTACTCAGGGCAGCAATTTGGCTACTTATTATTAAATGAAAGTATTTATGAGAAAAGGAATTTAAAAAAAGTAAATTTAAAATCTATAAGGTTTTCAGATTTTTATATGGCACATATGTCCTGCTGTTATATATATGAGGTACTAAGGCACGTTATATAGATATATTTCTTGTTAATGAACTTTGAATGAAACAAGAAAAAAAATGTTATCTTACAATAATCCTGGAGGGAAATGGAGGTTACTTGTTGTAGTTGACCCCGCCCTGGATTGGGTACCAAAAATGCATGGACGAGAGCCCAAAACAGTTTGACTTCAGTAGTCCCAACGGTGATGTAATGAGTCCGCCTTCATGTAGCCACCAGTAAATAAAATAATGGCTGGATGAGGAAAGAATGTGACTAGCGAACAGTAAAGAGCCTTGAAGAACAGTGTAGAACCATAGAAAACCATACAGAACTGTGTAGAACAATATGGAACCTTATATAACCATAAATAACCATAAAGAATTGTAAAGTACCACATAGAAGAAGTCCTAAAAATACGAACAATAAATATTTGACAAAATTATTGCATCAAATTTTGGCTATAGTCTTTTCTTCACACAGAAGTTACATAACAAAAATAATAGATTACATGCTACTTACTCAAGGGTGAGGGGCGGCTTCAATTGTAGCCCAATCTACTACTGGGATATTCCTAGATAGTCTATCGACTATATTTTGAACGTCCTTCCGGATATACAATGAGTATTCTAAATAATCAAGAACATAGTTGTTAAAAAACGAAACTATGTAACTAAGAAACAAATTACTTACAAATCAAGTTGTCATCGAATCCGACAAAGTCGTATACTGTGATTATGACCACACTAACAAATCACAGTTAATAATGAATTTCGGTAAGATTCCCAAATATATTGGATTGCACAAAACAACACAAACTCGAAATTCAATGAACGACAAACAGCTTGCCTGAATACTCGGCAGGAAAAATGAATTGCGCCTCGACCAAGAAACTTTTTGCGTCTCCAAAGAAAAGGATAGCTCACGCGGGAAAAAAATATGCGGAAATAAAAGGATTTACAATTTGACAAATTTTATAATTGAATTGAAATAACTCATAAAACTGATGACTTAATTATGGATTCACTTTTTTACCTAAAACTTATTATTTAACCAATTGCAAATTTAAATTTCGAACAGGAAAACGGAAAGACTGAGAAAATAAATATTGCCAACTGTAAGAGTGAAAAAGGAAGAACCACTACTATAGCTTGTTTCAATTGATGATGGAAAAATGAACGTAACAAGGTTTATCCAACAAGTGTGAGATAAATTGTAAGTAGGATATAATTTCAGATTTTTGGATTTTAATGCTGGGCATACATTAGTCATTACTGGTTTAAATTGGACTTTGGGTCTAAGTTGAAAAACATCTCTGAAGAGCCAATAAGACGGCTGATAGTGGAGTCAAGGTTTCTTCCGAAGGCTACGGAAGAGATTAAGGGTTGCCTAAGCAGAAGGAACATTCAAGGAATAGAGACAAGGAGGCTTCTGACTTTGGTGAGATTGACACAGTAGAGAGACACACTCAAATTTTTCTTAAGAATATTTAAATTTATTGAACGGACAGATTTTCTTTAGATAAGGATTTATTTGTTTTTGCGGCTTAGAACCACATGTATATGTGTAGTCCTCGGTAATGGGTAACTCTATGTCCTGGTGATGTCATTTAATTTTCTGTAGTCCTCACAAAATCGGGTGGAGCCGTTTTTCTTCTTCACCAGGACTACAGGAGAAGTCCAAGTACTCTGGGAAGGCTCTATCGTGCCTTGATTTTGTATTTCAATTAACATCTGGTTAATTTCTTCATTCACCTCTTCATTCTCACTTAACAGCTTTTCGATTTGTTCGACTTCCCCTTTGTTAGTCTTTACTTAGCCCTATTCACGATATCCCTGAGACATTCTAGTCTTATTTAATTCCTTCTTTGTTTCATTTATTTCTTTCAGTGCTCTGACTATGGCAACAGGTTTACAGACTCCAACTTCAGTCCCCTTTGTAATTTTCTGTGGAAACGTTTTCAGATTGACTACACGTACTATTGTCGTTTTCTCATGTTTAATTAGTGTACGTCCGGTGACTTAAGATTTACTAAACAAATCTGAAGTTCTGGGTTCCACCATTCCTACACTGCAAAGCACTTCCCCATCCATAACTCTTGCAACTAAGGTTTCGGCCTGAGCAGGTAGCACCACATCTTCTTTAACAACAGGTCTCCCCACAGTGTTATTCGGTGTTCATTAGTACTACTTCCTTATCCATTATCCGTAGCGTACCAGCATTCCAATCTAAGTTTACTCCTTTTGCCTGTAGTAAGTCAAGTCCTAGTATGATATTATCCGATATATCTGCTACCAGAGCTCTGTGTTTGAACTTGCATCCTCTAATTCTACTTCAAGCTCGCGTTCCCTCTTGACTGGCATTGGATGTTGTAAGGCCAAATGTTTGGCAGGGTTCTCAATACGCCAAACATCAATAATATCCGGCCGTACAATAGTTCTTGTCGCTCCAGTGTCAATTGCCATAGGGAACATACGACCACAAATAATTCCTTCTACTAGCAATAAATCAGACTCCTGGAGACGTGATAACGTAACATGTCCCCTGAAGGCCATTTTTGTTGCCTCGAACTCCAGTGGATGCGAGAGAGCGCCATTCAACGTTTTATGTCTAGAAAGTCGTAGTGCCTGCTGGGTTTCCCAATCTCTTAGACCATCAGTAAAAACTTGGATGGAGAGCTAGTCTAAGAATTCGGACGGGGCTGTTGGATAAGCCAATCGCACCGGTCGAGCAACATCGGCCTCATAATGTTGTAAATTCTCTCCACTCTGCTCATCACAAATTTTCAATTATGCCTAGTACACTTGCTGCAGGTGCTTATCCCCATATCTTATTTCTATATACTGTTTTAGAACGTAGTTATTCTGCTACCCAGCAGGAACTCCTTGTAAGACGTCAAGTGCTTCCTCTCGTACAGCAACTATCAGAGCAGTCGCTTTCTCAGAATCAGACCATTCGTTTGCCGCAGCTGCCGCTTCGAACTGGCGCAGGTAGACAATCCAGGTAACCTTGCCGTCGAATTCAGGGGGCTTCGTTTTCCGAGTTCGAATAAACAGATCCTTCTGATTTAATTACGCCCTCTTTTCTTTTGTCTAGTTTATGTCGAAGCTCTTCGCAGGTTTCTCTAACCAAGTTTATTTCGTCGTCCATTTCCTTTTTTGTGCTAACAGTTTCTCGTCTACTTGTGTTTCCATTTTATGTGACTGCTCCTCTAGTTTTTCTTCTAGTGTATTCTCCAATTTTTCCAACTGTCTGCATTTCTGTTGTCTGGTTTTTAATGTCTCTTGTATCGTCCATCGCTGTTCTTCTAATTTTTTTTTCATCATCTGTCCCTGTTCTTCTAATTTCTCTTGCATCGTCCGTTCAAGTTCTTCTAATTTCTTTTGTATCGTTTGGGACTGATCTTCGATTTTATGGCCTTGTTCTATTGCATTGTCTGTATCATTTCTAACAGTTTCGCTAGTTGTGCATCCATATTCTAGTTACAGGCATAGACTTTATTTTCTTTGGATAGTTCTAGAATGCCCACGCCCAATATTTCAGGTATCCCGTTGACTTCCTCAATGAAATGAGTACAATGATATGTCCACTTCGGTATTTGTCTTACTCCTGTATAATGTTCTAGAATGTTCGAGATTGTTCTTCGCAAATAACACCGTTCACTTCCTTATGTTATGACGACTGCGGTAATATGTCACACTTGGATGTTTCTCACTCCCGTATAAGGTTCTAGAATGTTCCAGATTGTCGTTCGGAAATAACACCGTTCACTTCCTTATGTCACGACGAGAGCGGTGATATGTCCCTGTTCAGACTTAAGGTAATGTGTGTTGTCTAACTGTAATATAGGACAGATCCCTTCCAAGGTTCCCGCCTGTGAGTGAGAGAGAGACTAGCATCTAGCATTAGAATAAGTTTAGTTCTTGTTTTACGTTAAGGAGGGTAGGTTGCCCTTTCCTTTGCTCTGTGCAAATTAAATTCTAATTAAACTAACAAATATAAGCATTCAAGTTTTATTACACAAATGAAAAGAAGTGCAGTTTAGCAAGAATCACAACATTGGTCCATCGACACGGATTAAAACAAACGAATCAGTGCCTACAAAATACAAATCAAAAAACAGTTTGTGTGGTAGCGTCCCTAGTTCTGAGAAGCAGCGAAAACAACCGGCGAAGGGCGACACAGCAAGTCGTGGCAAGGCAAGTGTGCAAAGCGAGGGAAACGGTGGACAGCGGCGACGTACGAGCTAGACGTCGTACTCTGACGCATTCTCACATCATCTCCGAGGGCTGGCCAAGGTCCAACGTAACTTGCAGGCATTCAGAAACTACAGGGGCGACTCAGACAAATTCACGCTCAAATCCAAGTAAGTCTGTTCCTTTATTTCATTTTTCCGGTACGAAAGTTTAGAATTCTTTCACCAACATGGACGACAAGAAGCTAAAATCCGAGCTAAAATCGTTACACATCAAATTCCTTATGTCATTTTACTCTAAATTCTATGCAACCAATTTCAGAGTCTGAGTTATTAACAAGGTTTTGGTCATTAGAAGAGTGCCCTAGTGATAAAGCGGTTCTGTCAAAGGAAGAGATGCAATGTGAGAATCATTTTCATACAACAGCTAAAAGAGCATCAGATGGGCATTTCGTTGTTTCAATTCCGATGAAGCTTTCACCAGAAATGCTTGGAGATTCAAGACAAACAGCAATCAAAAGGTTTTTCAGTCTAGAACGACGACTTCATAGAGATCCAGTCTTACAAGAAATGTACATCAATTTCATGAGGGAATATGTTTCTCTGGGGTATATGACAAAAATTCAGGATGACATTTCGTTGGCATCTTCAGACAAAGGTTCAGTCATTGAATATTTTATGCCTCATCATGGTGTTTTACGGGATACAAGTACTACTACAAAATTACGGGTAGTATTCGATGCCTCATCAAATACGACCTCCGGAATATCATTCAACGACTGTCAAATGGCTGGGCCTACTATCCAATCTGACCTTTTTGCCATACTTCTGAGGTTTCGTCAATATACCTTCGTAGCGTCAGCGGACATCGAGAAAATGTACCGCATGGTCTGGGTAACGGAAAATGAGAGACCACTACAAAAAATCGTTTGGCGGGAACGACCATCAGACCCTCTTTCCGTTTACCAGTTGAATACGGTGACTTATGGCACCACTTCAGCACCATTTCTTGCCATACGGTCACTACACCAACTAGCTATTGACAATATCGAAAATTTTCCTAATGCCTCATCTATAATCGCAACCTCCTTCTATGTAGACGACCTGTTGACTGGAGACGATAATTTAACCTCATTAATACGACATTGTAAACAAGTTTCACAGATTTTACACGAAGCAGGATTCAATTTGCGCAAATGGAATGCCAATAATCCACAAATTCCTTTAGAGCTTCAGTGCTCAAAATCATCAAAAACCATTCAAAACCTACGTCCCACAGAAAACTGTAAAACTCTTGGGGTTTTATGGTCATCCACAACAGACTCGTTAGTCATTAAAATATCAATTTCTCAGGAAACAAGGAACAGTACTAAACGTTCCATACTGTCAACTATAAGTCAAATTTGGGATCCTCTAGGGTTACTGAGTCCATGTGTTATCACTGTCAAAATCCTAATCCAAAAACTGTGGCTTGAAAAGCTAAGTTGGGATGAAGGCGTTTCCATGACGATTCACACCATGTGGACAAATTTCAAAAATGAATTAAACGAACTTCATAACTTCGAAATTCCACGACATGTACGATGCACGAATCCAAGGCGATTAGAATTGCATGCATTTTCTGATGCAAGCCAAGATGCATACGGGGCATGTCTTTTAATTCGTAGCATTGATGAACAAGGTCATATTTTTTCTAATCTTCTTTGTGCTAAATCCAAGGTAGCTCCAACTAAAACGATCAGCATTCCCCGTCTAGAATTGTGTGGAGCATTGACCGCAGCTAGATTGTCACACAAGGTAATAAACTCTCTTCACGACAAATTCGACGAGATGTATTTCTGGACTGATTCAACCATAGTACTCGGTTGGATAAATACAGAGCCTCATTTACTAAAGACTTTCGTCGCAAATCGAATTTCCGAAATTCAAACCAAAACAAATCAAACTTGCTGGCGACATGTTAGAACAGGTGACAATCCAGCAGATAGCTTATCTAGAGGAATTTCTCCTAGACTTCTAAAGACTACTTATTCATGGTGGCATGGTCCTGAGTGGTTAAGTCAACCTTGTGACACTTGGCCTTCTTCAGGCCGAGAGGATGATATTGACCTTCCCGAACTCAAATCGCCTTCACGGGTATCTCTAACCGTACAACACCTTGAATTATTTCCTGTACACAAATTTTCAAATTACAAAAGGCTTTTAAGAACCTTATCGTATTGTCTTCGGTTTGTAAACAATTGTCGTAAGGTAAAATCGGATCGGCAATATGGACCTCTAACAACAAATGAAATACAGTCCGCTCTTTTGTGTGTAATTAAGCAAGTACAGACAGAGTCATTCGCTTCAGAATTATCTATATTATCACAAAATAAACCAATAAGCAAAAGAAGTAATATTTTAGGTTTAAGTCCTTTCATTGACGAAAATAAGGTTTTGCGTGTAGGTGGTAGAATTGAGAAATCTAATTTTCCATTCGACACTCGTCATCCAATACTACTTCCAGCAAATCACCATTTTACAAAATTAGTATTTGATTATGAACATAATAATTCACTTCACGCAGGTCCTCAGCATATGTTGGCAATTGTTCGCGAAAAATATTGGCCACTTCGTGGAAGAAACATGGCAAAACGAACATATCGTAATTGCGTAAAATGCTTGCGCGCAAATCCTGTTCCACAAGGCTACATCATGGGTGATCTTCCTAAAGATCGAACCAGAATTTCATACCCATTTAATGTAACAGGGGTAGACTATTGCGGTCCTTTCTGGGTAAAAGATAGAAAAGGACGCGGATGTAAAATCACTAAGGCATATGTCAGCGTTTTTGTTTGTTTCGCAGTCAAAGCGATTCATATTGAGATTGTTACCGACCTAACCTCTGAGTGCTTTTTAGCAGCTTTGAAACGATTCATTTGCCGTCGTGGTAAACCCGCCAAATTATATTCCGACAACGGCACTACCTTCGTTGGTGCCAACCATAACCTCAAAGAGCTTTATGAGTTTTTACAACGAGAAAATGACACGGTTTCAAATTTCTCTACAGAGCATCTCATAGAATGGCATTTCATTCCTTCACACTCTCCCAATTTCGGAGGCCTCTGGGAGGCAGGGGTTAAGAGTATAAAGAGTCATTTAAAACGTGTCATCGGAACCACGTACCTAACATTTGAAGAGTTCAATACTCTTTTGGTTCAAGTCGAGGGAATTCTAAACTCCCGTCCCCTGACTCCAATGTCGTCAGAACCAACTGACCTTGAACCTATCACTCCCAATCACTTTTTGCTTGGACGACCATTCATTCCACTTCCCGAACCCAATTATGAGCAAGCCAAGGAAAATACCTTGAGTAGTTTCAAACGTATTCAACAAATGAGGCAACATATTTGGAAAAGATGGTCGCAAGAATACGTCACAGAGCTTCAGACACGTACAAAATGGAAACACGCCCAGAAAAATCTTCAGCTCAACACTCTGGTTCTCGTTAAAGACAAGCATCAACCACCAATGAATTGGTTACTCGGACGTGTAGTTGAATTGCATCCAGGACATGACCAAGTTTCTCGTGTAGCTTCAGTGAAAACCTCTAAAGGGGTGATTCGGCGAGCTGTGACAACATTTTGTCCATTACCAGTATTGCAAGAAACAAGTGATTAGTGGTGCTGTGCTACGTTGCGCCGTTTGCTTGGTGTGATACCTACTGACTTTATAAAATGTATCTTATGCTTCTATTGAAAGGTACTTCTTTCAAGGTAGGGGGCATGTTCAGACTTAAGGTAATGTGTGTTGTCTAACTGTAATATAGGACAGGTCCCTTCCAAGGTGTGAGTGAGAGAGAGACTAGCATCTAGCATTAGAATAAGTTTAGTTCTTGTTTTACGTTAAGGAGGGTAGGTTGCCCTTTCCTTTGCTCTGTGCAAATTAAATTCTAATTAAACTAACAAATATAAGCATTCAAGTTTTTTATTACACAAATGAAAAGAAGTGCAGTTTAGCAAGAATCACAACAGTCACACTTGCGTGTTGATTCCACCCACACACAGGGTTCCAGGAAGTTCTTTAAACTTCCACTTAAATCTTCCTTCCGACACCTAATTGTTACGGGTTTCCTACCCCAACTTTTTCTTTTACCATAAAAAACAATCAGTTAATTATTCATTTATGTTTATTATACACTCTGTACATCACTGAATACTAAATACAAATAAACTAATCACTATCCAAATCGCTCTAAATCTCCAATTGTAACGAAACTTTTTGTTAATTTCGTTCCAGTTAAATGTTTAATAATATTACACCTAATATCAAGCCTTCTACGCTACTCCTATTACCTTATCCCACTTCACACCGAACATTCTTACTCCGAACTCCACCGTGTTAGCGAGTAAAGCAACGCGACTTTGATCGCGTCAAGCTGCCGAATCCCTACCAAATAGAGGTGGGCAACTCGATTCTTTTTGATGAATCGATTCACACGATTCAATTTGGTAAAATGAATCGACTCTTACGATTCGTTCATTTGAACGATGAAATTTAATCCCGATATCTATTGTTCTAATATATAATTATAATGTAAATTATAATACAATTGTTTGAAATCCGAAAATTTATATCGTTGACGATGACATATTCACGCATGCAATATCTGTATTTATTCACTGGTTTTCATATTTAATATAATGTAAGTGTATAATAGTTATACTTGTACCTATGTGAAATATTAAATTACAAATTTTATATCAAACTGTACGTAAAATTTAATATCTACATTTAAATGGATCGTTCTGTAAAGTATAAAATTCTATCCTTACTTAATAATATTAATTAGTTTACTACAAAATATTGAGAACTGTGTAAAAAATAAGATAAATAAACTCGTATTCCATCTTTTACTATGATTAATTTTAGACGAATATTTGTTGTAAATTATAAATACGAGAGATGCGCGAAATTATCATGTGGCAAATGGCGATTTCTTTGCTTCTCAAATATTGGACTGATAATACATACTACGATTCATTTCTCGGCTCAAGAATCTTCAAAAGGCAAGTGGCGATTCATTTCAACGAGAGTTGCTTCTCAAATATTGGCTCCATACGCTACAATTAATTTCGCGACTCGCGAATCGTCTGACAAGTGGCGATTCATTTGAACGAGAGTTGCTTCCTAAATATTGACCCGATGCCATTACGATTCATTTCGAGACTCGCGAAACAGTGCATGGCGATTTATTTGACCGAATCGCTTGCCAAATACAGAGTCGATTCACACCATTCTTTTTTAAGAGTTGTTCAAATGAACGACTCGTTCAATCTTTGCCCATCTCTACTACCAAAATTTGCTCTCTTTTCCGTTTCGCCTGTCGAGGAGATCACACGAGTTGGACGCGCTGTGAAACTTAAGAGTTTTGATATGTAGAAAATGTATCTATAATTATTATCTCTTAGCTTGCTTGTTGCTAATATTGATGTGTATTTTGCTAACATTGCTATTTAGGTTCAGAATGTCGTATACACGTGCTAAGGTTACTCGGTACACGTGCCATTGGCTAATGACCACGTTACGTTTATAATTTTTTTTTATTAGAACTGTGTACTGCTGTATTTTCACACTCAGCATATTAACGCAGAATTTGGAATCTCGGATTACACCAGGCTTTCGGTCGTATGATGTAATATATCTCTGGAACGTGACAAATTTAGTACTTGGCCTTCCTAGCAAATCCAGTCTTTGTTTCTTGAGAAGACAGCCTACCGCTATTGGAGTACTGGAGTGGGTAAATTTCTTTTATTTTCTTCCTTTTATATAAAAAAGCAGCTTGCCTACCCACTGTCCAGCTTGTCAAATTTATGTCATTTTGTAAAGCTTGTGTCGGATGTAATCTTAGATTTATGCATCTGAGTGCATTCATATCTTAAATCTTTTATTGAATATACCGTGTGGTATAAATTGATACTTGCGTTAATGTACTGAGCGAAAATATTATCGTACCTGTCGCTAAATATACCGTGTGGAATTTCTAAGCCTAAATAAACGTAAATTTTTGCACATCTACTTTTATTAATAAATATCTTATTTAATTGTTGAATTTCAGGGTGACACATTGTCATACATGCTTATTTGATTTTGTTTCAAAAGCGTACGATTATATTGTTGTTATTATAATTGAATAAAATTTCCTGTTTGAATACAGGGTGATCTTTTCTGACAGACCGAATTTCTTTTATAACTTTCTTAGTTTTTTTATTACCTTGAGTAATAAGTTCTTTTTTACATATTGTTATTTAAAATTTATTAAATTTCAATAGATATAAACTTGCCATAAGCAATAATCTATTAATATTTTTGTAATTTACAATTAGACATTATTCTAATTGGTAAAATATCATTTCCTTGGTCAAGAATTTCCACTTTATCATTTAGTTTAGTATTGAGTATTTAAAATCTTTAATCATTGTAATATTAAATTTAAGTAGTCTCATTGTACATAAATATTGTTTTTATTGTAATTACTACAATTTGACACCAAGATTTCTGGAACGTGTGATACCTTCCAACATTGTAATTATCACATTAACCACTCGAATTTTTTCTGCTTTACACTGCAACAAGACCTGCAACTGTGGGCCATTCTGACTGAGGTATTTTGTCATAGGCGCTGAAAAGACCATATGATTTTGGCCAGCTATCGTAACAAGCAGTCCTACATACGTCCTATCGAGGCAAAACCCCCTCAGCTATCATCTTTGAGATTAAGATCACTCCATATACTACCAGCACTTAGTCAGATAATAAAGCAGTGAGATTCTTGTGAGAATTTTAATGGTAAAGACTTGTACTTTTAAAATTCAACTTTGTATATTTTTCCATTATCTATTTGTTATTAAACTTTTCTAGCAGCTCTGGATCTCATTCTGGAACGACTAGACGCCATCATAGTTTTCTTTGCGCGAGCGATTGGGGCAATTCTAGCGTGTCGTGAATCCCACAGCCACCAAATTTGGTGCGATCGGGGCAGAATCCTGTGACAATATTAATGAATTTAAACTTCCAGATCATTTTATTTTAAACAGTTTATATGATAAATCTCTTTTTAATAATATTTCCTTCCATTTAGTTAAAAAAAGTGTAGAAAAAAATTGGCATCGTATTGGTGGCCAATGTTCTGTCCCAAGACAGTTTTTTTATTGAGATTTTGGAATTTTTATTCGAATCAACAGTCTTTAGTTTCTAGGGTATTATTTATAAACAAATTCTGGGTATGCCAATGGGCAGTCCAGTTTCATCTATTATTTCTCATATGTTATTTTATTTATTTTATTTTATTTTAAGATTACACCAACCTACAGTACACTGTACCAATTACAGGCGGGACAACAGATAAAAAGACACATTTTATACTATAAACATATACTAAGACAATCAAATCAAATCAAATTTATTCAAAGCAAATAACACACACACAATAATATAACATTTGAGGTTAACATTATTTTATAATTTTGTCATAAACTCAGTAGTGCCAGCAACTCACCTAAGTTATGCAACTTGTATTGTGAAATTGCCCCCGCCACCGAACTTAGCCTTTATTTAAAACAAAAAACATGTATATATATATATATGTATCCAACCAACGTTATCAGACCACATACGTAGCGCAAACAACCTTAGGCCACCTATAAATAAGCTAGAAGGGGGAGTATATACCATAAAAATAAAATGTATAAAAGTATAACTTCTTGCGCAATAAGGGAGGGGAAACTTTTTCAAATAAATATAATTTTTAAGACGTTTCGTCAACGTTGAGAGACCACATACAGAATACCCCATTTTCAGACCATCTGATATACAAACTTACATAGTACATCAACGTTACCAGACCAGGCGATGTTGCCACTTTTAAGTAGGTTTATTTAAGCAGTTTAGTGTTTCTGGCGCAAAGACGGCGAAAGCGTAAGGTTATGTGTTGTAAATATTTTATACAGGCACAAAATGAATCACTCAAGACTGTTGTCAAGGCTGTGCAATTGGCCAAAAATAATGAAACGGGTAATAATTATTTTTAGTTTTTAAGAACATAATTTGCTGTTGTAACTACATCAACGAAATTATTTTAGTTTCATTAGTTTAATCACGCTTGTTTACTAAAAAAAAATTAAATGTTAAAACTCGTTGAAAATTATAGGGGGGTTATTCATGTAATATTTTTCTTTTGAAGGCTTTGTTTTCAAAATTGTTAAAGTCTTTTTGTAATATCTTTTCAACAAAACAAGGTACCTACTGATTTGAAATTTGGGGCACTTGATACTTGATAATAATAATAATAATTTGTCTAAATCTTTAATGAAATTTTACAGGTGTTATATTTTTGTATAACTTTTTGTAATGTTGCACTGTAAGTACTACAGGGCGTTTAACCGTATTAGCCCAATTGAACACAATGAACATGCTCATTGAAAATGTGTTCATAGAAATTTTGAAAATTAACGTTGAAAGGTTTTTGGAGCAGAAACATAGAATCGAATGTTGGGTGTGTTGGGGCTTTGACTTTGCAAAACAAGTTTTATTACAATCAACCTGAGAGTGCTCCATTTGAAAAAAATATTTTTTTCATTAATGTCTTGATTTAGTCGATACCAAAATAACAGTGTAAAAATATTTTTGTTTATTTTATTTATATTGTTTATTTATGATAAGGTGTCCGAAATAATTTTAAAAAGTCTAACTACATTTTTCTCATAAGGTAATTGTACCTTTTCCACCTAAGAATTTTACCAAGGAATATTTTTATAATAAGTATTTGGAGAGTTAAATTTAATTTGTAATTTTTTACATACAACAGTTTAGGTCCTTTAAAACGTCCTGATATAAATTAATTAATGAAATATTAATTTCCAAATTAAAAAAAAGAAAATTATGTATTTGCATACTTTCGCGGCAGTGTACGTTTCACCGCCCATGTTTGACGATTTTCCGTATTACCGACCGATTTCGATTCTATTACCAACTGACACATATGCAATAAAAAAGACTGCACTTTCCACCAGGATAAAAATTGTTTATCCTGTATATTTCATAATTATTTGAACTGAATGTAAAAGTACTTAATTAAAAATAAATGTTATTTATAGTAAAATATTTACTGGATAATTATAAACAAAAAATTCGTGGTTAATAAGATTCATTCAAGTTCAAAACAACAGTTTTGCAATTTTTTCTATTTTTTAGAAACCTGAAAAATCTATATCTGAGAGAAAATTTAATTTTGACTAATGTGAAGCAAAAAATACAAAGTGTTCGATTTGAAATAATGAAGTTTTCACCTAGATCGAGACCTAGATATTGAAATTAATTAAGCGTAACTGGAAAAATTGAACACGTGGTGTAGTAATTTAGAAGGTCTATTAAATACAAAAGATGCAGCAGGTTAAGATCTCATGATATACCAAAAATTAAATAACAGAATACAACAGAAAAAATATAGAGGGATTCAATCATCATGGCATTAATTTTAAGAGAAGATAGAGAAACATACAACAATACGAATATGCAATTTAAAAAAAAATAATTGCATAGTTACGGTAAAAAAATATTTTGAAATCATTACTTAAAACTTAAACCCTCTTTTCAGACTGTTACTGACTTTTAAAGTCGAGTAACATTTTTTTTTCGGTTTCCTATCTTCATTAGGCTAAATTGTGTGCCAAATTTCAAAATTTGAGTTAAGTAGTTTCTGAAATAACCTAATCATCCACTCACTTTGGGCCACCCTGTAATACCGGCCGCACGTCGTCGGTAATAAGAAAGAATTAAATTCTGTATAACCTATTAACAGACAGATTTAAACGTAATATATTTAATGAATTTTTGAGGATCTAAGCAATACTTATTCAATATTGTTAAAATAATTTATAATCAACTCAGTGTTAAAGCATAATAATTAACAATAACATAAACTATAACCACTTGCTAAAAAATACAACAGTAAAGCTGCATAAAAAGTACAATTTTGGAATTTATTTAAAAGATTAAATGTAATGATTTTTGTGGTGCAGTTGCAATGCAAATGCATTTTTAAAGTTATTTTATTATTTGAGAAGAATTTAAATAGTAAAAGCGAATAAACGAAATATCAATATTTTATTTTTGGTATTACTTTTGCTCTAATTGTTTTATTTTTCGATATTTCTGAAAAATACCAAAAATTTGATCATTTTACGGCGAGAAATAAGCCGAATTAATTATTAAGTTATTCTTAACAAAGTTTCATTTTGTTATTAGTTCTTATAAAAAACTAATTACTAGTGCGACATATTTTATATTTTAAATAAAAAAAATAACAACAAACAGCTGTAAATAGATTTCATTATTCTACTCCATATCTTTCCAAAATACTTTGATATTTTTTATTCAACTGAAATCTTATTCTTTTTTAACTTGGTAATTTAAAACAAACCTGACTTTATATTCAGCATCTAAACAGTGCTTTTGTAAATATGTACAAGAGCACACAAATGCAATACATTTTTGCAATTATTTGAAAAGCTGAAATAAAAAATATATGCAACCAAGTTTTTATTGTTATCTTTTAAACATATAGGTTAAAATTTGCTTACAGTAATCTCAAGGGTTGCAAGCTGATTCTTAGAAAATGTCTGAGGTACCTACCTAAATGGGCATTTAAACTTTAAAGGGCCTAAACAGATGGTTTTAATAGTTTTCGTTGACAGTGGACATAGTAGTTATAAAAGAGAATACTGCTTATTTTATGTAAAATGGTCTAGTCTATAAAAGTCGAAAAATATTTTGAATTCATGTTTATTATAAATTGTATAGCAAATACGTAAAGTAATAATGGATGATGCCAACACTTCAAGAATGTTTTATTTTTTAAAGTGCTTTAAATACAAAAAATGATAGTGGGTTAGGTAAAGTTTCAAATTAATGGGCCATAATAACCCAAGGCTGGTATATACCAGCCTTGATAATAACCAGCCCTCCACTGGAACCATATTATAGTCTATTGTAGCTTGGGATAGTAGGACTATAAACTAGGAAAAACAAGCCTTTGTCTAAATTCCATTAAACTGCAAATTCTTTTTTTTTAATCAATATAAAATTAAAACAAACAACTTTTGATTTTAATATTTTCGAAGTTTTTAAAAATAATGTGACTCATAATTTGTTTTCAAAACTTGACGACAAATAATCACTTGATTCCATTTAATTTTGTAGTCAGTGGCTAAACAAAGTTTATGTTCATAAATTCTTGTTAACAATATACCTACAATATGTTTCACATAATTTTCTAAAGTTCCAAAATACGCTGATCAAAATAGTTACAGGAATATCTGCTAGCATCTCAATTAGAAATTTTTAAATTGAGTGTTCTCCCAGTGGAATTTATTAGGTACATATTTCTGTGATTATCATGGGCGCCATTAATTCCGTTAAAAGTTGCAATAATCTTAAAAAAATAATTAATTTAGAAACCTGAAAAATCTATATCCGAGAGAAAATTTAATTTTGACTAATGTGAAGCAAAAAATACAAAGTGTTCGATTTGAAATAATGAAGTTTTCACCTAGATCGAGACCTAGATATTGAAATTAATTAAGCGTAACTGGAAAAATTTAACACGTGGTGTAGTAATTTAGAAGGTCTATTAAATACAAAAGATGCAGCAGCTTAAGATCTCATGATATACCAAAAATTATAAATGCCTAAATACAACAGAAAAAATATAGAGGGAAATTCAATCATCATGGCATTAATTTTAAAAGAAGATAGAGAAACATAAGTATAATACGAAAATACAATTTAAAAAAAAATAATTGCTTAGTTACGGTAAAACAATATTTTGAAATCATTACTTAAAACTTAAACCCTCTTTTCAGACTGTTACTGACTTTTAAAGTCGAGTAACATTTTTTTTCGGTTTCCTATATTCATTAGGCTAAATTGTGCGCCAAATTTCAAAATTTGAGTTAAGTAGTTTCTGAAATAACCTAATCATCCACTCACTTTGGGCCACCCTGTAATACCGGCCGCACGTCGTCGGTAATAAGAAAGAATTAAATTCTGTATAACCTATTAACAGACCGATTTAAACGTAATATATTTAATGAATTTTTGAGGATCTAGGCAAAAAAATATATATTTTTGAACAATATTTATTCAATATTGTTAAAATAATTTATAATCAACTCAGTGTTAAAGCATAATAATTAACAATAACATAAACTATAACCACTTGCTAAAAAATACAACAGTATAACTGCATAGAAAGTACAATTTCGGAATTTATTTAAAAGTTTAAATGTAATGATTGTTGTGGTCGGGGATACCTCTTATACTATGCCGCAGATATTCTTTATTTTAAAATAATTTTTTTCTTTTCATATAATGTTTAATAAACCTACCAGTTATGAAAAAAAAAATGTTTCCTAATTCCGACTGATAAAGACACTAAAATTTTTTTATGAAGGTTTTACCGACCGACGCCTTTTTTCACTAATTATAATATATTTAACACAATAATAAATATATTTAAAAAATCGACAATCGAAAGGTCTGAATTACGTTACTACTTCATAATACAGGTGAAATACTTACTGAAATATAATAGATACCCAAAAGATGATTTGATTTAACAGTTTTTGTTGCAAAAGTGCGTGTATCTACTCCGCGGTCTGGCCGATAATTAATCGATATTTACATATATCAACGGTTCGATAAGTTCCATTATTTTTTCTTTAGTTTTGTTGGGTTTTTGCCACACTTCTGAAAAAATAATAAAGATTAATTAAATAAGCCCTTGCGCCAAACGGAACAGTCAAGGGTTATTTTCGAAACTAAGTTTGCCTAACCAAAAAATCTCACACTGAAAAAAGCAGATAAGTAAAAATAACAAAAATCACATCACTATCGCGCACTTCCGTGTTATTGACGTTTCGAAAAACTCTCTGTTTTCGTTCTCAAAATCGTAGTAAAATTTTTTAAACGTATGTCAAGTTTGACAGTTTCAAATTTGTTAACCTGCTTCCATAGAGATGTTAAATGATTTTGTGCGATAGTGAGTGATTTTTGTTATTTTTACTTATCTGCTTTTTTCAGTGTGAGATTTTTTGGTTAGGAAAACTTAGTTTCGAAAATAACCCTTGACTGTTCCGTTTGGCGCAAGGGCTTATTTAATTAATCTTTATTATTTTTTCAGAAGTGTGGCAAAAACCAAACAAAACTAAAGAAAAACTAAAATTATGCCACAAATAAATAGCTTCAGACAAGTTCCATTATGGCAAAAAATTCGTATGATTTATAATCAACAGTAAAAAAATTAAAATGAGGGTCACTAACTAACATTTAAGAGGGAAAATATGTGGCGGTCGGTATTACGTACAGGTCGGTGAAGAATACATTTACCTTGCATTTATTTTATGTGTAGAAGAAGTGTAGGGGTCTTTAATATAAAATGATTTGAGCTTACTCCACGAAGTTAGGGGTCATTAAATTCTGTTTTTTTTATTACTTTCGTTAATAAATTTTGAAATAAATTAATTGATATTTTAATTTGAAAATTTGACTGATGATTAACAACTTTTAAATTGGTCCTTAACATTTAAAACAAGTATATTTTAGTAGCACAAAGTATACTGGGTGTATTTTTTTGTTCTGATTATTCTGTGCATATGTCACTGCACATGCATTACCATCCCTCAGATTGAACGGTCCTGTGTAAAAGAAATTAGAATACATATCAACTGTTTAAAAAAAAATCAATTACTTATATGTATATAAGTACTTAGTTACTTTTAATTTATTGTAATTTTATTATATTACTAAATTAAAATTTGTATTTGTCGTTTTTTATTCTACCCAAATTATTAAACAGAAATGTTTAAGAAATAATGAATAATTAAAAATAAAGGGTTAAGTTAATCAATTTAGTCACTAATAAAAAAATAAACCACTATGTAGATACGTATTACCTTTTAATTGAAATTATGCTGATTACAACTGAATAATAACTATAATCAAATACAAAAAAATACTCATTTAGTTTTGTGTAACAATTTGAAAATTTTTTTCTTGTAGAATACTCTTCAAATTAAGTTAGGAGACTTTTTTATATTATCACTGCAAATTAACCAAACTCGAGAAAACACTAAAAATTACCAAAATGTGCCAACCACTAAAAATTATAAAACGCCGGACCTTCCCCACCATAGAGAGTTCAGCCAAAGTCACGTTTACATTTTATTATTCACAGGCGTAGAGCCGCGCGCAGTATTGGCAATTAAATAAAAGGCACTACGCATCGGTGGTCATGCCCTGAAGAAAAGTCGACTTGCCACCTTTCTAGTAACATTTAAAAGCCGCGCATGAAGCAAGTATCAAATATTTATTTACATTCCAAACTCACATTCAGCGCGGTTGCCAAATCTCTGGTCTGACAGAGTTGATTTCATATCACTACATGAACTGTATAAATGTGATGCCGCATGAGCGCTACCTAGCCATTGAACGTCTGAACTAAATCTATATAAAAATACCAATTCGACCGACTTTTTACGCCACCCCCAAATTTTCTGTGTGGTGTCCCATCACCACTGTGAACATTAATGTATGGTTTAACGTTACCAGACCACTTGCTTGGTCTGGTAACGTCAATTTTGGTCTGATAACGTATGCGGCATATATCAAAAGTGGTCTGTATTAGCGGCGTAATAACTCTATATATATATATATATATTATATATATATATATATACATGCTTAAAGTTCAATAGGAAGGGAGGACAGCGCAGATATTATATAGACATATTGTACAGTTGTGCATAAAAAAACAACAATATATAACAAGAACGAATGAGAAACAAGAACGAATGAGAGGCAGGCGATTTCCATATTTATAATATTTACTATTTTAGTATATCTTGAAATTGTATATAGTGATTATATATGAATAACTTAATTTCTCTTTTGAAAGTTTTCTTGTTAGAAATCTTTTTTATTCTAAGAGGAAGTAAAGTATAAAATTTTGACCCATGGTAAAATACAAATCTTTGAGTATGAGATTTATTAAATAAAGGAATTTGAACTGAATAATTAGCTTTTCCTCGTGTATAATGAGTGTGTGGAGCAAGATCTAAATGAGATTTATGCGCCCATAATATACTATTATATACATATAGTTTTCTAATGCTGTATTTACCTGTATCAACGTAGAGTGCTTTTCTTGAATATCTTTTATCTTTCTTAAATAAAATTTTTAATAATAAATTTTGTAGTACTTGTAAATTTTTTTATTTATTTTCGAACATACCACCCCATACGGTAATGCAATATCTTAGTAGACATTCCGCTAAAGCGTCATAAACCATATTGATACTTGGCTTGTCCAGAACATCACGCACCTGGTAAAAGGTAAATGTTAGTCGTCTGAGTCTTTTTGTAAGATAGTCAACATGATTATCCCATCTCAAGTGTTGGTCAGTAACAACACCCAAATATTTTATATTCTTTGTTTTTTCTTATCACACGTACAATCTTCGGTTTTATTACAATTTACACTGTGAATTTTTATGGAGTGCAAAGTTGGTTGGTCAGTTTCCGTAAGTGTGAAAGTTATAAATTTAGATTTACTTACATTAAGACTCAGAAGACTAGCATTCAGCCAGTGCCTAACATATGACATTGATCTTTCAGCTTTACATCTCACCGAGTCCCAGGAATCATCTATAAAGGTTATCGCAGTATCATCTGCGTAAGACGTAAACTGACCATTTACATTTTTTAATAACGGCAAATTATTTATATAGATTAAAAACAAGATTGGGCCTAATATAGTTACTTGAGGAACGCCTTTTATAATTCTGTCAGGTTGACTTAATGTATTATTATTTATTTTTACCCTTTGTACTCTGTGTGAAAGATAGTTTTTGACAAGAAGTAATGCCTGCCCTCTAATATTTATTGCTTGTAATCTATCAACCAATATATCATGATCTACTGTATCAAAAGCCTTACTCAAATCAAGGAATACTGTTAAACATTTTTTGTTATTGTTCAAGGCATTGACGATTTGTTTAGTAAAATCTAATATAGCGTCCTCTGTCATGTTTGACCTAAACCCATACTGATTTTTTGATAGGATCTTATGTTTTTCTAAAAAATGTATTAATTGCTCCTTCAATAATTGTTCAAAATTTTTTGCAATATTATTGGTAACTGATATAGGCCTATAATTTGTTACAGTTTGCTTATTACCGGTTTTATAAACTGGTGTGGTAATTGATTCCTTCCATTGGGATGGCATGTTTCCATTTTCATAACATAAGTTAATAATGTGAGTTAATGGTTTAACGATATATTTATGTATTGTTTTGATAGTATAAACCGTAATAGTGTCCGGACCAGGTGCTGTGCCATTCTTTAAATTATTAATATAACTTATCACTTCATTTTCTGTTACTGGGCTTAAAAACATGTTAGAGTTTATATGGTTTTGATAGGGTGTAATATCAATTGTAGGTAATTGAGAGTCAATTTTATCTGCCATTTTTCCCCCTATATTTATAAAAAAATCATTGAAGTAATTTGGTTTTTGTTTATCATCTTTTAAACACACATTAATATCATCTATTATGTCGAAGTTACCACTTTTTTTGTCATTATTAGATGCTTCATTTATAATTTGCCATACCTTTCTATAGTTTTTTTGCGCATCGCATAATTTAGTTTTATAATAGTTATTTTTTAGTCGTTTTAATAAATTTGTAAGGTGATTTCTATAATTTTTGTATTCAAGCAAAATTTCCATGTTATTTCTATTTTTTACTAGTTTCTTTTTTAAATTATCTCTGTGTCTAATCGAATTAATTAATCAATGGTTTTATTTTATGAATATTGTTATTTGATTTAATAGTAGTTAAGGTGGCATTTTTTATGTAACTATGCAATTTGTTAGCAAATATATTATAGGCAATTTCAGAACTGTTTGATAGGTAAACATCTTTCCATTCTTCTTTTTTAGTTTAGTGATTAATTTATTATATTTGATTTTATTAAAAATATTTTGTATTCCATTATTTTTCATCGCTTCGGAGGTATAAACAGAAATCATAGGAGTATAGTGATCTGACAAGTCGAATTCACATAAAAATGATTTAAAACCATTGTATTGTAATTTAGGTGTTTTTTAATTTTTCGGATAAAGATCAAGTGAAGTTGCGCTATGTTCCGTAACTCTAGTAGGTTTATCAATATAAGAAAAAAAACCATGATGTGCCATTGTAGATAAATAATTAGTTGTGTCAATATTCGAAGTACTTAAAATATCAATATTAATGTCTCCAATAAATATTTCTAAGTATTTTTTGTCTAAGTTGTTAAAATGTGTGTTCAACTCATCGATGTAAAGTTGCGAATTTGTGGCAGGTAGGAAGCGGTTATTCCTAAAGTTACATTATTAATATGCAATAAGATCCTCAATAGATTCGTTTCAACAGTATTTACAATTTTGGCTACATAATTAATGCTATTCTTAACATACACTGTAACTCCATCATTTTGGTTTAGTTGTGACTCATTGTAATATATAGTAAAACCATTAATGTTATAATCACTCACCTCTTCAATTCGCCATGTTTCTGAAAGAACTATTACATCTAACGTATTTTTTTCTAGGTATTCTAGCGTATTCTAACTTAGGAAGAACAAAAGCGCGATATAAGCTAAGTAACACACGACAGTCGGTAAAAGAACGTGAATTTCTGATAACAAATCCCAAGCTTTTGGAACATTCAGCTGTTCATTTGTTAATATGTTCTGTAAAGCTTATGGATGACTTGATGAGGGATTGTCTCAGCAGTTTGAGTTTTGAGGTTTCGTTTTTAAGAAGTATGTGGATGATTTAATTCTAAGCATCCCGAGGGATGGTGTTACGTATTTGTCTTATTTTTAGTTTAATTATAAGTTAATTAGTATTTTGTTATATTGAGCATTATTAATAGTTTACTTTTCAAAATAATCCGCGCCCTGTATGTCCGTTCAAAGTAAAAACTTATCTACTTTTGCTCTTTTTCTTTTATTTGCGCGGACAGAATGAGCTGGGTTTTTGCGACCTCCTTCCAAAAATTCCCAGTTAGTTGTTAATGACCGTTTGAATAAGTCTAACCGTTCTTAGTGAAAAACCAGTGTTTTCCACCGCTTTACGCAATTTCTATTTCCGCTAAATCCTTTTCCCTGCTTCGAAGATCGATCGAGACGACATCAGAGGGACCTCTCCGACGTACCCACGGCAAGATTTCCTGGTAAGTCGCTTTTTACTACCCACTCATTCTTTTTGGAAAATTACGGGCAGTCCGCTATTCTCTCGCTGATATTAATAGTTTTAATTTTAACGCAAACAAAACATTTTGGTCCTTCGAACCGCGATTACGTAATTTTTCATTATTTTGGAAAGTAAATAATTATATTTTCAAATTATTAATTTTCTAAAATCGCCGCCATATTGCTTTAAATATTGCCGTTATAATTTACACGTTCAGCTACTCGTCGTCGTTCTATCGTTCCTGAGTGGGGAGAGATTTAAACTGCGCAGGTGTTACCCTACTTAAATTTTATTTTCGAGTCGAAGCGTTATCATTTCAAAAAATTATAACCTGACTCTTCGGTGAACAACTGACAATCAGTGATTTGTTGATATTGACGCGTTTGAGAATTGCATCGTTTGGTTTTCATACAATAATTACTTACTTGTTACTTGCAATAGAATACCTTTCGTTGGCTTAACCACGCTTTGTAAATTGTAATTAAACATTATGGCTGAAAAACTTAAAAGAATTAAAGCCTTACGCCATGTGGAAATACTTAAAATAAATAACGTATTAAAGGCGGCAGAAAATGCTAGCGCCAATGCCGATGAACGAGATTTGTTTAAAGCCATGTACTCCTCGGCGGAAGATATTAAATGTGAGTTTAGTAAACAACATACCGCATTAATTAATATTGTGTTCAATGAAGAAGATGAATTTGAAGATGCCTTGTCGGTCATGTCTACATTTGATAAGACGTTTTTTTAAATTAAGTTAATTTTTGAACAATTATTTGCTGTAAAGAATCTGAAAACTGAGGTTACCGATTCTCCTTCTCACGTTAGTTTGCCTAAACTTCAGTTAATTAAATTTAAGGGTGATATTAGTTCCTTTCCAACATTCCTTGATATGTATAATTCTATAGTACATAAAAATCCCAAATTAACTCCAGTAGAGAAATTTAGTTATTTACTCTCATCACTGGAAGGACCTCCACTCAAAGTAGTGAAATGTTTACCATTGAGAGGTTCTAATTACGAAATTGCTTATAACGCTCTTGTTAAACGTTATAAAAATAATAGATTAATATCGCAAGCGCACTGGACTGCTATTGAGGAAGCTCCTGTGCTAACTTCTGAGAATTCACATGATTTACGCAACTTAATAGATACATTTTCTGAAAATTTAGATGCTCTTCGGGACTTACAACACCCTGTAGAACATTGGGATTTTATCTTAACCCATATGTTGCTTAATAAATTACCACAAGAAACTGTTACTCGTTTTGGGCTGCTTCATAGCAGTACCGCGGATACGATGCCTAAATATAAGGACCTTTATACCTATTTAGATAATCAGTGCAACGCTTTAAACACTTTAAAACGGTCTAATAAAATTAAACCAAAGTCAAGTAATTCTGTCAAAATTGCACAGTCTCCTGTTCGCCACTCGACATCCGCTAAATCATTTGTTAGTACAAATAATCCTTCTTATAAATGCCTTTTATGTAAAGATAACCACGCATTATATCAATGTTCTGATTTTAAATCGAAAAGTCCTTCTGAACGGTTTCAATTCGTTAAACAAAATAATTTATGCGTTAATTGTTTCAGTAATATGCATAAAACGATAGATTGCAAATCTACACATTCTTGTCGAACTTGTACAAAGCGACATCATTCGTTGCTACATTTTGATCGCCCTGTAGAACCTTCTGTCTTACCGACCAATCAAAACTCGCCATTGCTTTCGCCTTCGACTAGTGAACTTGGTTCTACACCGCAACCGGAGCGGGTTACCCAAACACTAGCTAATTTTACTTGCACTCCTACTGAAGTTTTACTTTCCACCGCCCTTGTTGAAGTTCGTGATATTCGCGGACATTATCAAACCATTAGAGCCATAATTGATACTGGATCGCAAACTAGTTTAATCACTCAAAAATGCTCAAATCGCTTAGGTTTACCAAAAACTAAAATTTATTCCGAAATTCAAGGTATTGGAGAAATGGGAATAAATTCGCAATTAGGATGTGTTTCACTTTCGGTTCGCCCTATTAATGGAAATAATTTAGATTTAGTTGTAAATGCAATAATTTTACCACGGATTTGTTCGGATCTCCCTAATGCAACGCTAGCCAAAGAAAATTGGAGTTACATAAGAAATTTAAAACTCGCTGATCCTGAATTCCATAAACCCGGTCCAATTGATTTACTGTTAGGAGCCGATCTATTCCCGTTAATTATACAGAGTGGTCGCGTGTTAGGTAAAAATAATGAACCTACCGCAATTAATACCATTTTCGGTTACATACTAATGGGAAAATTTGAAAATAATCAATTTCAATCAAATATTCAAACGCTTTTATGTAAAACTGAACAGCCTAGCTTAAATGCAATTTTATCAAAATTTTGGGAGCTTGAAAGTATTCCCAAACGATTTGTACTATCTCCGGATGATGAACTCTGCGAGAAAAAATATATCGAGTCAACTATCCGAGATTCGGAAGGTCGTTTTGTTGTTACTTTGCCTTTTCGCTATAATGAACCTAATTTTCCTAATAGTAGAAATCTGGCTTCAAATAATTTTTTATCTTTAGAACGCCGTTTACTAAAAAATCCTATTCTTTATCAAGAGTATTCTGATTTTTTGCGAGAATATCTTGACCTTAATCACATGGAAGTTATTAAAGAAAACATAAATACAGACCAGTCTTTTTATATACCACATCACTGTATTATTAAGCCAGATAGTTTATCTACACGTCTACGCGTCGTTTTTAATGCATCTTTTAAAATTAGTAACAGTTCTTTAAATGACTCGCTATTAGTCGGACCTAAGTTACAAAAAGATATTGTACAAATATTGTTACACTTTCGTTTACATAAGGTTGTCTTAACCGCCGATATATGCAAAATGTATCGTCAAATTTTAATCACTCCCGATCATCAAAATTATCAACGAATTTTATGGCGCTTTAATCCCTCCGATCCTGTTACGGATTTTCGTCTGCGTACTGTTACCTATGGAGTTTCTTGTGCTCCATACTTAGCTTTGCGAACTATATTGCAATTAGCTGAAGAGGAAAAAAATAGGTTTCCTCGCGCAGCGGAGGTTTTAAGAAATGACACTTATGTGGATGACATCGTAACCAGTTGCCCTTCTGTGGAAGATGCTATATATTTACAGAAAGAATTAACAAATTTGTTAAAAAGTGGTGGTTTTGAATTACATAAGTGGGGCACTAATAAACCCGAAGTTTTGTCACATTTATCGCAGTCATTAATTAATCCCGCATCCCTGTCACTTGATAACGATGAAACTACTAAAATTTTAGGTTTACGCTGGCAACCTGCTTCCGATTCATTTTCTTATAAAATAACGCCCATAGTAAACGCCACATGCTATCAGAGTTGGCTCGGATCTTTGATCCACTTGGATTTTTAACTCCGGTAACATTTTCCGTAAAATATTTAATACAAAAACTTTGGATCCAAGGTCTTAATTGGGATGATGAACCCCCTGCTGATATCGTACGTGTTTGGAACAGATATAAATGCGAATTGTCCTTACTTTCTGAATTTCATTTACCTAGATATATTGCTCTTAATGAAACCAATGATTATACGGTAGAACTACACGCTTTTGCCGATGCAAGTGATCGTGGCTACGCCTCTGTAATATATTTACGCGCTTGTTATAATAATACGTATTCTACTTATTTCATTTGTTCTAAATCGCGAGTAGCTCCGCTGAAAACTATATCTATTCCAAGATTGGAATTGTGTGCCGCTGTTCTGTTATCCGAATTAACAGAATTTGTTCTTAAAACTTACGCTAATAAAATATCTTTTACAAAAATATATGCCTATACTGATTCAACAATCGCGCTGGCGTGGATAAAAAGTCATCCACATCGATGGAAACCATTTGTCAGTAACCGGGTGAGTTATATCCAAGAGAGAATAAACCCCCAAGATTGGCGTCATATTGGTTCATGTCAAAACCCGGCTGACATTGCGTCGCGCGGTGCATTTCCTTCTGAGCTTTTATCAAACTCGCTTTGGTGGGCCGGCCCTGACGTTTTTTAAATAACTGTCGATATCCAAATACTAAATTAAAGGGATGTTTTTCCTTAAAAGAACATCACAGTGCCTTGCTGGCTTTAACCAAGCGCGAACAAGAAATTGCTTTTCCGGAAGAAATTAATAAAATTTTGACACAAAAAGCTTCCAAAACCTTTTCAAAAATTAAATATTTTTATTGATCCATCAGGAATACTCCGAGTAGGAGGAAGATTGCATCATTCTGGTATGTTATATGACAAAAAGCACCCAGCATTGTTACCTAGAGAAAGTAGATTAACTTATTTGTTGATTGAAAATATCCATTTGAAATATTTTCATGCCGGACATCAAGCAGTTCAATTTTTACTTGTTCAAAATTTCTGGGTTTTATCCGCTATACGCGCTATACGTCATGTTCTCTCTAAATGCATTCAATGTTTTAAAACTAATCCTCAGCCTTTTCAACCCTTAATGGGTGCTTTACCTCACCCCAGAGTATCGCCTAATAAACCGTTTTCGCATTCAGGTGTTGATTATGCAGGACCTTTTAACATAACTCTTAGTAAAAGTCGTGGTTCTAAAACTTACAAAGCATATGTGTGCTTGTTTATATGTTTATCTATTAAAGCTATTCACATTGAACTCGTATGCGACTTAACCACAGACTCCTTTTTAGCAGCTTTACGGAGATTTATTGCTCGCCGTGGCCGCGTTAGTCATCTGTATAGTGACAACGGCACGTGTTTTGTCAAAGCTAATAAGGAACTCTTAAATTTTACTCGCCTAGCCGCGTCAACCGAACGCCTAGTCTGGCATTTTATACCCCCTCCTGCGTCCCATTTTGGGGGACTTTGGGAGGCCGGGGTTAAGTCAATGAAAAGTCACCTCGTTAAAGTAATGGGTGATCAGGTTTTGACTTACGAAGAATTCTATACAATTCTGTGTCAGACTGAAGCAATTCTCAATTCACGCCCCCTAACTCCGCTCAGTTCGGATCTGAACGATTTGTCTGTATTAACACCTGGGCATTTTCTGACTCTGGAACCTCTTACCACCGTACCAGATTCCGACTTAACTCATATAAAATTAAACCGTCTGAATCGTTGACAGCTTTTGCAAAGAATGAACCAAGATCTTTGGAAACGCTGGCACCGCGAATATCTGCATACAGTGCAGCAACGGAGCAAATGGTTGCAACCTTCTGTTTCTCCCGAAATTGGTACATTAGTCCTAATTAAGGATGATTGTCTTCCTCCTCTTAAGTGGCGACTTGGCCGAATCTCAACTCTTTACCCTGGTACCGATGGAACTATACGAGTAGCTGACGTAAACACGGTTAATGGTGTTCTTAAACGACCTTTAATAAAATTATGCCCATTGCCCGTTTCTGCCTTCGAAAATGCATAGCATTTTGGTGGGCCGGAATGTTACGTATTTGTCTTATTTTTAGTTTAATTATAAGTTAATTAGTATTTTGTTATATTGAGCATTATTAATAGTTTACTTTTCAAAATAATCCGCGCCCTGTATGTCCGTTCAAAGTAAAAACTTATCTACTTTTGCTCTTTTTCTTTTATTTGCGCGGACAGAATGAGCTGGGTTTTTGCGACCTCCTTCCAAAAATTCCCAGTTAGTTGTTAATGACCGTTTGAATAAGTCTAACCGTTCTTAGTGAAAAACCAGTGTTTTCCACCGCTTTACGCAATTTCTATTTCCGCTAAATCCTTTTCCCTGCTTCGAAGATCGATCGAGACGACATCAGAGGGCCCTCTCCGACGTACCCACGGCAAGATTTCCTGGTAAGTCGCTTTTTACTACCCACTCATTCTTTTTGGAAAATTACGGGCAGTCCGCTATTCTCTCGCTGATATTAATAGTTTTAATTTTAACGCAAACAAAACAGATGGTAAAGACGAATTTTTAAGAGTGTTTAGTAGTTATGACTCATTCCTTAAGTTCACTATTGAAGAAGAAAATGATTCCTGTGTCCCCTTTTCAGACCGTAAACTCATTATAAGGAGTGAGAATTCTGTCATCACGTTGTGGTATACTAAACCAGCCGCTTCAGGATTTATTCACTATGAGTCGTACTATTTACATAAGATTAATCTGATCGTCGCAATGAAAGACAGTGTCCTCCGTACTTGTTACCACGCATGTCTATGTGTTTTGTGCGCACAAATCCTCCCTGCGGCGAATTAACTGCTGCGATTGGTTTTAGCGCATCGATAGTGCACATCGCTACTTATTTTTACTATAATCATTAAAATATGTATTGTTCTTACTAATGACATTGTTTATATAGTTTCACCTAGTTAAACAACGACGATTAGTTCGTTTTAGTGAAATCCAGAGGGCAGTTTCAGTGAAGTGTAGTCATTCATGAAATTCTTACACATTTACTATATTACTGTTTTGCATTATATTTTATGCTACGTATATACCGTATTTCTTTTCTCTTTCTAACATTAACTGACTGTTCTTTATGCAGAAAGGAGACATGCTTATTACCGTGTATCGAATTCGCTAGAGTATAGTTATAGATCGAAATTGAAAATAGTAAAAACAAACTGGTTTTCTTAGTTATAGTAGGTTGGTCGAAAATGCAGACATTTTATTATTTTATAAAAATTATAATATTAACGACCCATGTGCCTTAAAGAAACATAGTGAACTACAAAAAACATTTACTAAGATATGCATGACTCAGTTCACAAAATCTATTAAAAAAAATTCTTCTCGAAGAAATATTTATGGTTTTTTAAAAATTAAAATTAGAATTGTTGTAAATAGTAATTAAATGAATGGTATATGTGTCCAAAGGACTGTTGTTGCCATAGGGAATTTATATTCGACTTATTAATTAGAACTTTGCTGTATAAAGAATGTAAACAAATATCGTCAAATGTTAAGGGCGCCGTATTCTTGAAATAGTGTTTTCTAAAAGTACAAGTAATTTTAGACATTTAAGAACTGAATAACATAGAGTCTAATAATTAACAAGAATGTTATCTCATGCCACCTGCGAATATTCAAAGGTACCGAAGTAAAATCAATAACGTCAGAAAGCGATGTACTATCCTTTGCAATAATAATGACACTCATTAAAATGAATTTTGCGATTTCTTTAGAACTTCTGATGTATTTGTAATGAAATCTACTTCACATTTTTAATATTAGTTATTAGTTGTTTCACTCACCGATAGAGATTTAATGACATTTCTACTCAAAACTGCCAGAAGTTCAAAAACTGTTTTAAGAGAGTGTCATTATTATTGCAAACGATTGTATCTACCTATATATCCAACAAATTTTTAGGTACTGAAATCTTCCCAAATACGTGTTTTTTTAATTCAACTATAGATGTAAACATTGTTATAACTTATAACATAAGCTTACACAGTTCTGCATATAAGATTGTTCTCTTGTTTATAAGTATGTGAAAATAATTGTTAAAATGTGGGGTTAGAATAGCGAAATAATGTGTGTCATAGAAATGCATTTTAAAAGTTGTTGTATTATTTGAGGAGAGTTTAAATAGTAAAAGTGTACAGACAAAACATCAATAATTTTATTTTTCATATTACTTTTGCTCTACGTATTTTATTTTTCGAGATTAATTTCAGACCTAAAAAACACCACAAATTTGAACATTTTACGCCGAGAAATACGGCGACCTTAAGGCACATTACCAAAGAATCAGAAAGTACAAAACCTGCAAATTTTGCAGCATGAGTAAAGTATTTGTAAAATTTATAATATTGTATTCAATAAATGTGAGTATTTTAATTAATACTTTTTATCTTCGCTCATTAAGATCCCTACCTCTTTATCCCTTTTCATATCTTGTAATCGTGTAGAAATAAAGAAATTATTTTTTATTTCATGGTAGACAATTATTATAATGAGTTTTATATGCTTTGATAAATGAACCTTTTATCTAAAATAGGTATAATTATATAAATTTTAAGATCATCGCCAAATTCTAAAAAAAATTTACTGTGATCATATCTGATAAAAGAAATATTTTGAAACGGTTATAATATAAAATACCTGTACAATATAAAGATACATATATCCTGAAAAAAAATTGCTGATTGTTTTTGTTACATTTTTTAAATACTGTACTGTATCTGCTAAAAATGACATAATGACATTTTTTCCTTTTAATATTTTATGCTCATAACATAATTTGTATAATATAAATTTAAATTTTATATGATCTCTGTGTTGCTGCTTTGCACATTTACAGATATTTCGTATCTTTACTATGGATATTTCAAGGCAAGACAGAGACATTTGTATAGTCTTTCCTTGTCCAGTTCATTCATAAGATTGTTGTGCATTTTTTTAGATAGAGGGCAGCACAATACAGATATAGTAATATTTTTCGGTTGTACAACTAGGTGAAACTATATAAACAATGATAACATAGAGTCTAATAAATAACAAGAATGTTATCTCATGCCACCTGCGAATATTCAAAGGTACCGAAGTAAAATCAATAACGTCAGAAAGCGATGTAACCTAACCTAACCTAACCTAATCTAATGTACCTACCTATATATATATCCAACAAATTTTTAGGTACTGAAATCTTCCAAAATACGTGTTTTTTTAATTCAACTATAGATGTAAACATTGTTATAACTTATAACATAAGCTTACACAGTTCTGCATATAAGATTGTTCTCTTTTGTTTATAAGTATGTGAAAATAATTGTTAAAATGTGGGGTTAGAATAGCGAATTAATGTGTGTCATAGAAATGCATTTTAAAAGTTGTTGTATTATTTGAGGAGAGTTTAAATAGTAAAAGTGTACAGACAAAACATCAATAATTTTATTTTTCATATTACTTTTGCTCTACGTATTTTATTTTTCGAGATTAATTTCAGACCTAAAAAACACCACAAATTTGAACATTTTACGCCGAGAAATACGGCGACCTTAAGGCACATTACCAAAGATTCAGAAAGTACAAAAACTGCAAATTTTGCAGCATGAGTAAAGTATTTGCAAAATTTATAATATTGTATTCAATAAATGTGAGTATTTTAATTAATACTTTTTATCTTCGCTCATTAAGATCCCTACCTCTTTATCACATCCTTTTCATATCTTGTAATCGTGTAGAAATAAAGAAATTTTTTTTTATTTCATGGTAGACATTTATTATAATGAGTTTTATATGCTTTGATAAATGAACCTTTTATCTAAAATAGGTATAATTATATAAATTTTAAGATCATCGCCAAATTCTAAAAAAAATTTACTGTGATCATATCTGATAAAAGAAATATTTTGAAACGGTTATAATAGAAAATACCTGTACAATATAAAGATACATATATCCTGAAAAAAAATTGCTGATTGTTTTCGTTACATTTTTTAAATACCTATATACAAGTTACAGTTTATTTTAATATTACTGCAGAATATCTGTATCTGCTAAATTGACATAATGACATTTTTTCCTTTTAATATTTTATGCTCATAACATAATTTGTATAATATAAATTTAAATTTTATATGTTCTCTGTGTTGCTGCTTTGCACATTTACAGATATTTCAAGGCAAGACAGAGACATTTGTATAGTCTTTCCTTGTCCAGTTCATTCATAAGATTGTTGTGTATTTTTTTAGATAGAGGGCAGCACAATACAGATATAGTAATATTTTTCGGTTGTACAACTAGGTGAAGCTATATAAACAATGCTAATGAGAGTAAAAGTAAATATGAAACTACTTGTTTGTGTGGAACGCCCCAATACAAGGAACTACCTACGTCTTACATTATGACATAATCTAGAGTACCATCTCAAGCAAAACGACTTGATGCATAATTTTAACAACATTATACGTCTGCAGTAACAGACACCGTAAACATTAGGGGTAAGGTTGTCTTTTTAACTTTTAATGATATAAATATTGTGTCGTTGTAGGTTATGCAGCTAAGACAGCATTATACTATATTGGTGAACATAAACAAAGCAAGTGGAATTTAGATAGATATTTTGCACTGAACATCTTTATCGAAAATTCTAATGAAAATTTTATAATACCTGTGTGAGTGCTGCTACATGTAAGCATACAAATTACGATCTATTCTGTATGTAGTCTTCTGTTCAATAGTTTCAAGTGTACCTATAGAAATCGATATGCCATTAAATATTTGACATATATTTATGAACATATTTCAATTTTTATAGACAAAATAATTTTGCGTAGGAATTATAAATCTAAATTTTGAGTAAATATCATTATCATTTGTATTACCATTATCATTATCGTTACCATTAGCATTATGATTACATATTATTATTATTATAGCTTTATACAGGGTGTTTCAAAACAAAGGCGAAAAATTTCAGGGGGTGATTCCTTGGTGAAAATAAAAGGTAGTTTGTTATATAAACGTTGGGTCACAAGTCAACCATTAAGGAGATATCGCGTTGCAAAGATGGCGGAAAAAAGAGTGTTTTTATTGTTTTTCTCGGAAACAAAAAGCGTGGGAGTGGTAAAATTTTGTGGAGGTGTTACCATCATCAAAAGACACTTGTGACATATTTTTTCACTTTTTGAAAATAATTGGAAAGGATTGAAATAAACTACCCCTTTCAGTTTTTTTTAAATATACTTTCAAAAAACTTCCTTAACGACGTAGAAAAAAATAAATTAGGTTAAGCCGATTCATTTAGAAACTTGTTTCTCTCTTATATTGTTTAGATAAAATTAACTGTTTCGACGTTAAAAAATAAAATGTAAACTATTGCACGTCGGGAAGATACAGTTTTACTACACCCATTATTAGGAAAAACTAGTTGGCTGCTGTCAATTTCCGGATGTTTCCATTGTTGTTTTGATAGATAGCAAATGGTTTGTACTATTTTAACATTTTGAGAGTGGTTTATGGGATAGTTTGCCTTTCGTTGTGTGATGTGTTTGATTGCGGAGTACGTTGGGATTCAATACTAAGTTAATACAACAAAAATGATTATTTTCACAAATGCAGAAATGACAGACATGCACTTTATGTACGGCCGGGCAAATGTAAATTCCTTACATGCTTGTCGCCTTTATGCAGAAGCGTATCCTAATCGTAGAATTCCTCATCACAGTATATTTGCTAAGCTTCATCGAAGGCTATGTGAATCCGGAAAATTCAAAAAAAGAAGTTTTGATACAGGCCGACACCAGGAAGTACAAACCATTTGCTATCTGTCAAAGCAACAATGGAAACATCTGGAAATTGACAGCAGCCAACTAGTTTTTCCTAATAATGGGTGTAGTAAAACTGCCTCTTCCCGACGTGCAATACTTTACATTTTATTTTTTAACGTCGAAACAGTTAATTTTATCAAAAAAATATAAGAGAGAAAAAAGTTTCTAAATGAATCGGCTTAATCTAATTTATTTTTTTCTACGTCGTTAAGGAAGTTTTTTGAAAGTATAGTTAAAAAAACTGAAAGGAGTAGTTTATTTCAACCCTTTCCAATTATTTTCAAAAAGTGAACAAATATGTCACAAGTGTCTTTCGATGATGGTAACACTTCCACAAAATTTTACCATTCCCACGCTTTTCATTTCCGAGAAAAACAATAAAAACTCTCTTTTTTCCGCCATCTTTGCAACGCGATATCTCCCAAATGGTTGACTTGTGACCCAACGTTTATATAACAACCTACTTTTTATTTCCATCAAGGAATCACCTCCTGCAATGTTTCGCCTTTGTTTTGAAACATCTGTATAATAAACTTAACATAACAACGGATTAACTAAAGAGCAATCTATAATCTAGATATGGATATAGGCAAATTCTATCTATTAAAAACGTGAGCATACAGTCTATTTTTTGAATTAATTAAGTAATGGTGCAGTAGATATACTACCTGCGTACGACGCCAAAATCCCATGCTTTTTCTTATGAAGGTTCAGATTGCAAATTTTTGACCAATTTTACCCCCTCCACTTTCCTTTTCGGTCCCGCACCCGCGTCCGTTGCCCCGCAGCCCGCCCCTCCACTTTCCTACAGGTCCCGCGCCCGATGCCCCGCAGCACACCCCGTGCAGTCCCGCGTAGGTCTCCGGAGCGCCTGTGTGTAAATAGACCGAGGTCTGGAGCCCTAGGTCTTTGACCCCACACGCTCCGTGTATATAGCTATAGATTTTTATGGATCTTAATAAATTGGTATTAATTATTGCAAACAACGAAATTCTTGTATGGAGAAGCCCCCCGTCAGGGTCCTCCATGTAGGACTCCACTCACCAGGGCCCCTATGTAGGCCTCTGGGACCCCCATTCAGCACCCACACGTATATAACATTTTTATGAATCTTAATAAGTTGATATTAATTACATTAAAACGTATTGCGCAACATTTGAGCTATGTACCAGCGAGACGGAGTATATCGTGGTAGCCGTTAGTTGTTAACGCCGCCGAGCGCTTATCAGCAGATGGCGTTGCAAGTGGAGCGCGCTACTCCGTTAGAGTGATATAATAATAATTTATTTTAATGTAAAATTCAAGTTAGTTTTATATACAAACAAGATTTAGTAAAATCTGAATATTTACTTATGCATTAGCAATTTATTGTGAAAACACCCTGTATAATATTTTGCCGACAACAACATAACTATTTGGTGTACTCTCGATAACTTATTTTAATGAAAAGTTCAATCTCATACTGTATGTACTTAGTTCTTATAGAATTTATATTCGTTTATTAAATCTATGCTTGGTGCGAACTGGGATTATATTACAGACGCTGCTGATTTGGCAAAATATCGTTAGCTGTAACGGATGAGATGAGGGTACAGAAACTTGCATTTTTAACGCGAGTGTCATAGGTAAGATACGAGTTTTACTGTTGTGAAAGTTGAAATTTTGTTTGAACTACCTAGGTAAGTAATTTATATATATATATTTTTAAGTTAATTAAGGGAAATTTGGAAAATATTTAAATAACTCTAATTTTGGGGAAATAAAACACGTTTTTATCTATTTACGAGCTATGAAATTCATTTTGTAATATAGAATTTGTTAAAATACAGTTAAAAAAACTGCTTTGATATACAGGGTAGGTAGAAACGGTCTAGGCTTTTTTTTTTGTAATAAAGAGTTCGTTGAAAATACTACTTTGATATACAGGGTAGGCAAAAAAATCAATAAGCAGGAAGCAATTTTGTTACTTTTTATTGTATAAACAAAGCTCAAACATTATGCAAAAAGAATGTGTGTTTAATTCCACCAAGTGAAGTATATTACAAGATATTTTTAAGTAGGGGAGGTAATAAGCATATAGACAAAAGACAAATTTTGTGGGAAATAATATGTTTAAATTAACAAGCTATGAAATTCATTTCGTAATAGAGAATTAGTTAAAATACAGTTAAAAAATACTGTTTTGATATACAGGGTAGGTAGAAACGGTCTATGATTTTTTTTTAATAAAGAGTTCGTTGAAAATACTACTTTGATAAACAGGACAGGCAAAAACTGTAGTAGATATACTACCTGCGTACGACGCCAAAATCCCATGCTTTTTCTTATGAAGGTTCAGATTGCAAATTTTTGACCAATTTTACCCCCTCCACTTTCCTTTTCGGTCCCGCACCCGCGTCCGTTGCCCCGCAGCCCGCCCCTCCACTTTCCTACAGGTCCCGCGCCCGATGCCCCGCAGCACACCCCGTGCAGTCCCGCGTAGGTCTCCGGAGCGCCTGTGTGTAAATAGACCGAGGTCTGGAGCCCTAGGTCTTTGACCCCACACGCGCCGTGTATATAGCTATAGATTTTTATGGATCTTAATAAATTGGTATTAATTATTGCAAACAACGAAATTTCTATATGGAGAAGCCCCCGTCAGGGTCCCCCATGTAGAACTTCACTCCCCAGGGCCCCTATGTAGGCCTCTGGGACCCCCATTCAGCACCCACACGTATATAACATTTTTATGAATCTTAATAAGTTGATATTAATTACATTAAAACGTATTGCGCAACATTTGAGCTATGTACCAGCGAGACGGAGTATATCGTGGTAGCCGTTAGTTGTTAACGCCGCCGAGCGCTTATCAGCAGATGGCGTTGCAAGTGGAGCGCGCTACTCCGTTACAGTGATATAGTAATAATTTATTTTAATGTAAAATTCAAGTTAGTTTTATATACAAACAAGATTTAGTAAAATCTGAATATTTACTTATGCATTAGCAATTTATTGTGAAAACACCCTGTATAATATTTTGCCGACAACAACATAACTATTTGGTGTACTCTCGATAACTTATTTTAATGAAAAAGTTCAATCTCATACTGTATGTACTTAGTTCTTATAGAATTTATATTCGTTTATTAAATATATGCTTGGTGCGAACTGGGATTATATTACAGACGCTGCTGATTTGGCAAAATATCGTTAGCTGTAACGGATGAGATGAGGGTACAGAAACTTGCATTTTTAACGCGAGTGTCATAGGTAAGATACGAGTTTTACTGTTGTGAAAGTTGAAATTTTGTTTGAACTACCTAGGTAAGTAATTTATATATATATATTTTTAAGTTAATTAAGGAAATTTGGAAAATATTTAAATAACTCTAATTTTGGGGAAATAAAACACGTTTTTATCTATTTACGAGCTATGAAATTCATTTTGTAATATAGAATTTGTTAAAATACAGTTAAAAACTGCTTTGATATACAGGGTAGGTAGAAACGGTCTAGGCTTTTTTTTTTGTAATAAAGAGTTCGTTGAAAATACTACTTTGATATACAGGGTAAGCAAAAAAATCAATAAGCAGGAAGCAATTTTGTTACTTTTTATTGTATAAACAAAGCTCAAACATTATGCAAAAAGAATGTGTGTTTAATTCCACCAAGTGAAGTATATTACACGATATTTTTAAGTAGGGGAGGTAATAAGCATATAGACAAAAGACAAATTTTGTGGGAAATAATATGTTTAAATTAACAAGCTATGAAATTCATTTCGTAATAGAGAATTAGTTAAAATACAGTTAAAAAATACTGTTTTGATATACAGGGTAGGTAGAAACGGTCTATGATTTTTTTTTAATAAAGAGTTCGTTGAAAATACTACTTTGATAAACAGGACAGGCAAAAACTGTCTAAGAAATTTTGTAATAGAGAATTCGTTGAAAATACTACTTTGATATACAGGGTAGACAAAAAAAATCAATAAGCAAGAAACAATTTTGAGGTAAATAAGTAAGTTACTTTTTATTGTATAAACAAAGCTCAAACATTTTAATACAACATTTTCAAGTAGGGGAGGTAATAAGCTTATAGAAAAATTTTGAGTAAATAATATGTTTAAATTAACAAGCTATGAAATTCATTTTGTAATAGAGAATCTATTAAAACTATAATATAGTTAAAAAAAACTACTACTTTGATATACTTACAAGGTAGGCAAAAACTGTTTAGAAATTTTTGTAATAGAGAATTCGTTGAAAATACTACTGTGATATACAGGGTATATACCTAAAAAATTGTAGGTAAATAATAGACTTAAATTATAAAGTTTTTGCTCTTGATTTTTAAGAAAACTACATTTCGGTGCCTCGATTCGTTTAATTTTTTCTATGATGCTTTAAAACTTCCATGTTTATTAATATTTTTTTATTCATTTTTAAGTAGATTTCATACTTTACTCATTGTTTCTTAGATATAATGCAAAGTTTTTAAAAAATGGAACACCCTGTATTTTATTTACGGTCTAGGAATATTTGCAATTAAAAAAAACATAAAACAGTTGGAAAAATAATGCTTTGATATACAGGGTGGGTAAAAAAAAAGTTTTATTGATTATGATTTTACTATAACAAAGGGAATGTAAAACAATAATCTTTTTTTTTTAGTAGCCTACTAGGAAAATTGAGAACAGAGAGAGAGAGCGTGATATCGGTGCTGGGTAAGTTGCTTAAATTTCTGCATTACAGGTCGTGTCGTTTGTGTCTTTATCAATACATGGTAAAATATGCCAGCTTGATAGACACCGTGTCGTGTAGTGAAAATCTTTAACGATAATCTCAAAGAGATAATCATTGGATTGTTCCCTGCCAACGAGAGAGAAAATAGGTTTTCAGTCACACACACGCGAAAAAAAACTTTAATCCGAAACCGTGGACGTGTAAAGGCCCCCGGGCTATCGATACGTTGACTGTCTCGTTTAGGTTACCATAAAGCTGTGTTAGGTTAGTTAGTATTCCATCTACGAAAATGCAAACAAAAAATTGATCTTGTTTTGAATAACATACCACTGGAGAATGTCGCAAATACAAAATTTTTGGGCCTACATGTAGACGAAAATCTCTCATGGTTGGTTCATGTAGACTGCATTGCTAGTAAATTAAATTCAGCTTATTTTGCAATAAGGAACCTAAAATACATTGTGAGCAAACAATATTTACTAAATGTTTACTATGCCTTAGCATATTCACATATTAAATATCTAATTATATACTGGGGTTCATCAGCGCATGCACACCGAATATTTATTTTACAGAAGAGAATTCTTAGATTGACTTTTTCCTTAAATCCATTAGATTCTTGCAGAACAATATTTAAAGAAAACAATATACTAACTTTTTATTCAATACTTATTTATGAAGCGGCTCTTTTTGTGAAACTTAACTCTGACAAATTCCCTTTACGAGACACTTTGCATAATCACAGTACAAGAAATGCGAGTCTTGTTATTATCCAAACTATAATTTAAGCACTTTCAGAAGAGGTCCGTTCTTTTTATGTGCCAATGTTTACAATAATTTACCTTTAAATATTAAAAATATTTGTACCTTAAAGAAATTCAAAACAGAACTACGTAATTTTTTGTGTAAACATGCTCTTTACTCTCTACAGGAATTCTATTCTTGTGTTTCACCTATAAATACTTAACATAAAATTAGATTTAATATCTGTATGACGTATTTCCGTAAGTTTATATCTAGATTAAAAAATATGTATTATTATATAATGTAATATTGAGATTTCATATCACTGTTATATTTTTTATGTACACGAGTTGTATTGACGCATCATGTCCTGCTTAGGTTTTATGAATAAAGATTATACTACTACTACTACTAGGTTAGTCAGGGTTTAAAAAATAGGTTGCACTTTGCGACCGAGTTGTTAGCTTCGAGAAAAAACAGCGAGGAGAGGCGACGAATGCTCTGCTAATATAACAAAAATCAAACTAACCTTTTTGAGCAAAAACCTACTTGTTTACTTGTGTTAAGATTTTTACTAGTTAATTAAATTTAAATATATCCTATTAATGAGACACCTTTAATTGAATACATTGGGGGAAAAAATAGTGAATTTCATTGACAATTTGCCCATACATTGGAAGAAGGTATTTACTGTTATTCGGTCTTAATCATCAAATTTTTTAGTAAGTGATATCTCATTAATACAAGACTAACGACAGCTCCTTTAAAAATAATTTGTCTAGAGTCAAAACTCAACTGTACCAGTCTATGCTAATAATACAGAGCTAATATACAACAAAAACTCTTTTGACTTTATTTTGAGTATACTATTTATTTATTTATATTTCCCAATGATTTTTATTACTTATTCTAACCGAACCTAATAATAATAATAAATAATAATAATAAACTTTATTTCCTGAATGACAATATTACAATTGTATAGGAATAGTTAACTAATTACTACTACTACAACTAGGTAAAAACACTATGCAAAAAATACATCATAATAAAATAAAACACAGTCACATGGTTTACATATACTCAAACAAACAATAAAAAGATTTATCAAGCAAATATTTCTTCAAAAAATTTTAAACATTTTAATGTGTTGACAAGATTTTATGTAGGTAGTCAGGCAGTTTATTAAATATTTTTAACCCAATATATATAGGAGAATTTTGTGTTAAATTCATTCTAGTAGACGGTAGGTGAAAGTGATGCTTTTGACGGGTATTATAAGAATGGATGTTCCCATTTAAATTAAATATGCCTGCGTTATTGAATATATAAGTACTTATCTCCAAAATATACAAGGACGTCAGTGTTAATATATCCAGTCCCTAAAAAATGGCCTACATGATTCTGTCGAAGACACCTTAGCTATGCATCGAATAATAGACTTTTACGCAATAAACACTTTAGAAACATTAGTCGAATTAGCCCAAAAACAGACGCCATACCTTAATGTTGTTTCCACTGTTGCATAATATACATTTATTAATTGTTTTTTTTGTAAGTACTGAACGTAAGTTTAAAAATACAAATCTTAGTCTATTGAGCTTACAAACTATTTTCTCACAATGAGATTTCCAATTCAGATTGGAACGATGCATTGTAAATATTGAGAGCTATATCTTCAACATTATGTTGATAGGTATGTATGCGTAAAATTTCAGTTTTTTCAACATTAAAATATAAATTAAGATCAGTGAAATAGTGAGCAATATTATTTAAAATGTCAGAGCACATACTTTTTAGATTATTAAAAATTTTATCAGAAATTATGAGAGATATATCATCAGCATAAACAGTAAAGTGACAACCTAGTATAACCGAACCAATCTGGTTTATATATAAAATAAACAAAACTGAGCCCAAAATGAATCTCTGCGGTACTCCTAAATGAACATTCAAGAAGCCGGATTGTTAACTACGCGACTGATTATTCTCTGAAACCAAAAAGGAAACATATTGTCGCCGATTTCTTAAAAATGGTGCACACCATTTCAAAGTAACACCCCTAATTTCATACATTTCAAGAATATCCAATAAATTCTCATGATTGACGCAGTCGAAAACTCTGCTTAAGTTGCAAAAAATCGCTACTGGGCTCTCGCCTGCATCCACATGTTCAATCAACTGACTATAAAAAGAGAACATCGCTGTACTAGTGGATTTTTGTGGCCGAAATTCACGTTGATATTCTGTAATTGCATTATCGCTTTTCAAAAAACTTTGCAATCTATCTAACAGATATAGGTCTGTAGTTCTCAAGTAAGGAAGGATCATTTTTCTTATATAAGGGTATAACTTTATTTGTTTTAAAATTATCAGGGAATTTACCAGAATGAAATGATAAATTTAATAAATAAGTGATAGGTTCCAAAATTGATTTTAGAATCCTTTTCACAAGAAATAAAGGAATTTCATCCCCTCCTGAAGATGATTTATTTTTTATTTTTCTTTTAAGTAAATTAAGTAACTCTTCCTTACTAAAAGGATAAAGAAACATAGTGTTACTGTTTCTATCATTATATATTGGAAATGAGTAATTATCTGAGGGGCTCGGTATTTGTTTAATTAAATCCAAAGGAGCATTTACAAAATAATTATTAAAAGCGTTTGCTATTTCCTCGGGGTTCTTTATCACACAACCGTCTCTAAAAATGGCAGCATTATTTTTAGTTTGTTTATTTTTACCAGTTAATTCACCAACTGTATTCCATAATGTTTCGTAATATTATTAGATACCGAAATCTTTTCTTGATAATAACTTTTCTTTTTAAATGACAACAAATTTAAATGTTTCATTTTTCCATTATTGTATAAAACAGCTAATTCTGGATATTTAATCTTTAACATATACAAATCTTTGAGATTACGACCAGATGTTCTCACCTCGTCATCAACCCATTTCTTCCTATCAACATTAGTATAAACCATTTGGTTCGGAAAATATATATAAAAAAAGTACAAAAATGATTCATAAAAATACATATAAGCTTCATCAAAGTCTTCCAAGTTATAAAGATATGACCAAAATACATAACTTAACCTATTTTCAAAATTTGATATTACAGTCTGTAAAAAATCTTTTACAGTATTTCCTATTTACAGATGGCATTTTCGCATTACTAATTTCCAAAAACCTAATTAATTTCATGTAAAACGAAATAAGAAAACTATAGCAAGAAGAAAATAGACAAAAAAGAAAAAGAAAATATTATAAGACATGACCTAATAATAAACAAATTATTTTTATTTCTTCTTCTGAAATAACAGTGAAATTCACCTCATCAATAGTGTGGTTATGGTTATCTTCCACAAATTCGCTGTCGGAACCACTTTCTAGACAAAAATCTAATGATTCGTTATCGGAGTCTTTGTTTAATATTTCTTCAAGTTCTTTGTCTGTTAAAGGTCTTTTATTTAACCAACTCATTTTGTAATACTTATATAATAAGATACAGTTTATTTTGCAGAAGGGAGCATGTGTAAATGTCTGTTTATAACCGCAACTTACCATAAACTGACAAGTTGAAACCTGTCAAATACCCCAACCCAACAGTTACTGGGTCGCAACTTACCATAAACTGACGAGTTGAAACCTGTCAAATACTACATTGATTCTTATGGCAAACACGCACAAATCGTTAATCTCGAGAGGCTGAGTCGAGGTTGTCGTCGAGATTAAGACTAGGGTTCGAGGCTATCTGCAGATTATAAAAGCAGGAAGCGCTATCGTATTCGTTCATATCTTTCATACCTATCTACCAATACGTACTTAAGAAATAAAATCAGTGTTATTGTGATTTTTTCTAATCGAACACGCCCTAATCACGTAACCTCTTTCTAGGTAAACCGAGGTTATAAATACAGATCATTTCGTCAGTTAATCTTCTATCTGCAAAGAAGAGACATCATGTCTGCTAAAGATATGTTGAGAAATTTGTGCCATCAAATATTATTTACACTCGGTATCTTGTCAACATGTTACGCGGAAGAAACTACTACTGATGGACTTAGACAGTGTACGAAGGCCGTACGAAATATCATGTTCCAGCTCAAGTCAGCCAAGTCGGTTGGGGAGAAGCAAAGCCTCCTCACAACTTTGGCAAAAATTAAGGCGTATAGAGTCAATATAAAAAAGCTTCAGAAACGTGGCACTGGAGCAGTAGCAAGAAAAGAAACGGCTACGAATAGAGTGAAGTGGGATGATTTGGTTAATGCCTTCGATAGTCGCATCCGCACCGGCATCATCACCAACCTCAAACACAAGGATCCCAAAGAGTTCCTGAAGGATAGCTTTACCCTATTCAAACGACGCATCAACAACGCTCTGAAAAATAATGAGGCTATCAAGGTTAACGCAGTGTTTGGTGGGCAGTTTCAGCTGTACAAAGCTGACCGAGTTCTAGATGCGTCAAAAATATTTTTCGACAAAGAATTCGTCTATCTATCGGGACACCAACCTGGAGCAATGGTTTCAAGAACATGTGGCGATACCGATTGTTACGGAGCTCGATGAATTCCAAGAGCGTGATAGTGGCTGGTGATTGACCTCCATAATCAACTTGGGAATAAACATTAACAAGTTTACACCTCAGTTGGGATCATCCTACATCGATCTGCCGCCATCAATAAAAAACAAACAGGCGTGTATCAACATTAAAAATAACGATGACGCATGCTTTGCATGGGCCGTTACATCGGCACTGCATCCTGTTGATTTCAAAAATCACCCAGATAGAGTATCATCGTACCCACACTATTCTGAAGTACTAAATTTAAAAGGTATCCAATTTCCGATGACTATGAAACAGATACCGAGGTTCGAGAAGCAAAATACATTGTCCATCAACATATACGCTCTCAAGAAAATGAATCGAGGATTTATCACCCTCCCAACGTACTTGACGAAAAATAAAGTCGATAAGCACATCAATTTGCTCTTGATACATGATTCCTATGAGGATAATGCGCCTGTAGTAAAGTACCATTACGTCTGGATTAAAGATCTATCACGCCTCCTATCATCTCAACTTAGCAAAGATCACTACAAAAAACATTTCTGTGATCGGTGTCTTCATTACTTCTATAGTGAAGACAAACTCTCACGTCATTACATCGACTGCAAGGAAATGAATGACTGTAAAGTTAGGTTACCTACTGAGGACCAGAAGTTTCTCAAATTTAAAAATTACAAGAACAAGGAGAAGGTACCATTCATAGTGTATGCCGATCTGGAAAGCGTTCTTGTGAAGGAAGAATCAGGCAGGAAATATCAGCGGCATGTACCCGCTGCGGTAGGCTACTACGTCAAGTGTTCATACGACCCCTCTTTATCGTTTTATCGCTCGTATCGGGGTGAGGATTGTATGCTCTGGTTTGTTCGCGAAATGAACCAATTTGCTGAAAACGTTGAAACCGTATTTTTATGTCCTCATGACATACATATGACATCAGCACAAGAAGCAAAGTTTAATAAAGCTACACACTGTCACATTTGTGAACAGCCTTTTGGTCCAGAAGATGCTAAAGTACGTGACCATAACCATTTAATACCTGAAAATAATTATAGGGGCGCCGCACACAACTCATGTAACATTAATTACAAGGATGAGGTGATTATACCTGTTGTCTTTCACAATTTGAGCGGATATGATGCACATTTTATCCTGGAGAATATCGTGAATGACATGTCATCGTCGGGTCGCGTTGACGTATTACCCATAACCAAAGAAAAATACATTTCATTCACTAAAAATCTTGATCAAAATTTAATAAAATTCAGATTCATTGACTCCTTCAGATTTATGGCGTCTGCGTTAGACACGTTGTCCTCGTACTTGACGGCGTTTCCAAATTTAAAAACAGAGTTTTCGGGATTAGACTATATCCAGCTTAATTTGCTAACGAAAAAGGGTGTATATCCATACGATTTCATGGATGCATTTGAGAAATTCAATGTAGAATCCCTGCCCAATCAACAGCATTTTTATAATAGGTTAGAAGAGCGGGATATTTCGAATAAGCAGTATATGCACGCGCAAAAGGTTTGGCAATCATTCAAAATTCAAAATTTGGGCGAATACACGGACTTGTATATGAAAACGGATATTTTACTTTTGGCTGATGTCTTTGAACAATTCCGCAGCAGTTGTCATACAACTTACGGGCTCGACCCGGCTCATTACTATACACTGCCCGGCTATACGTGGGATTGTATGCTCTATAAGACTAGACAGACTTTGGAATTGCTTACAGATATTGATATGCTCATGTTTGTAGAAAGGGGCGTTAGGGGGGGCTTGAGTCAGTGCTGTAAACGTAAAAGCGTAGCTAATAACAAATACCTTAAAAATTTTGATCCTAGTAAACCTGAAAAATATTTAGCATACTTTGACATTAATAATCAGTACGGCTGGGCGATGAGTCAATACCTACCGTACGGAGAGTTCGAGTGGGTAGATCCAAACATCGACGTCACAACGGTATCTGATACGTCACCCGAAGGATACATCCTCGAAGTGGATTTGGAATATCCCGAGCATTTGCATGACATCCATCGCGATCTACCATTCTGCCCCGAACATAGTGCCCCTCCCGGATGTAAAAATAAAAAACTTTTGGCTACTCTTCATTCCAAAACGCGATACGTTATTCATTATAGAGCCTTAAAACAGACTCTTAAACATGGTCTTCAGCTTACGAAAGTACATCGCATCTTGAAATTTAAGCAGTCTCCATGGTTAAAAGTCTATATAGATCTGAATACTAAATTACGTCAAGCCTCCAAAAATGATTTCGAAAAAAATTTATTTAAACTGATGAATAATGCCGTTTTCGGGAAAACCATGGAGAATATAAGAAAACATTCAATCGTGAAATCAGTTAACAAATGGGCTGGGCGCTATGGTGCGGAGGCATTAATCGCGAAACCGGAGTTCAAGGCCGCCACAATTTTTAATAAAAATTTAGTTGCTATTGAGCTTAACAAAACAGAGGTTTTTTTTCATAAACCTATATACATTGGTATGTCGATTTTAGATCTGGCTAAGACAACAATTTATGATTTTCATTATGAGTATATGCAGCCCGAGTTTGGTAAAGACTGCTCAGTTCTTTATACAGATACAGATTCTCTAATTTATGAAATTAATCATCGAGATGTTTATGACGTTATGCGTCGTGACTGTCACGCGCGATTTGATACTTCAGACTATTCGAAAGACAACAGGTACGACATTCCTCAGGTGAATAAGAAAGTTTTGGGAATGATGAAAGATGAATTTAACGGCACACCTATTGAACTTTTCATTGGTCTTAGATCTAAAATGTATGTCGTTAAACAAGACTCAAATGAGGATGTGGCTTTATCAAACACATACCTAACTAAAAAGATAAAAGGCATTAAACAATCAGTTATAAAAAACGTCATCACACTCCAGGACTACCTGGAATGTGTAGACAATGATAAAAACAAATACATTAGTCAAAACTTAATAACCTCGGAAAAACATATTGTTTTCTCCATAACACAAGAAAAAATAGCCTTCAGCCCCGACGATGATAAGCGGTATCTGATAAAGGGATCGTATGAGACGTTGCCATGGGGGCATTACTCCATAATAGATGAAGAATAAAGCCAGACATCCGCAGCATCACACGCATTCAAGTCCCAGACATCGAGCCGTCAACATGTCCAAAGAATGCGATTGGGGAAGAGCCTGCAACTGCTTGAATGAATGCACTCCTAACCTCAAAGAAGATTGTAAAAAATGTAGGAAAAAGAGAGAGTCGCCTCCATACAGACGTGACAGATGAAATATTGGATACTATGATTTTATATCTTACTGCTACCAAGCAGCCAGATTCAGGGACATGTGTAACCAGGTGCAAGGGCTGCCTAACGTTGAAGAAACCGATACTTTAGCTACAGTTATAAAGAAGCATTTTATACTACAACTACCAGTAATTGAAGATTTTCGCAAGATTACCAATGATATGTTGTGCATCGAAGCACAGTTCCTACTCTACAGCAATAAGATTAGATGTTCCGCAGGCGTTCCATCAATGATATTATGTAGCGATGAAGACCCCCTAGTTTGGTTTGAAAACATCCTACTGGTCATGTGCCTTGAAGAACTGCAGAAATATGGAAACCCTGTTTTAATTTCAATGAATTTACAATGTTCTGTTTTATTATAATTTATGTGAAGTATTTTTCGTTGGAAGATACGCTGTTTTATATAACCCTCTGTATATCTAATAATTCTGTGGCTTGTTTGTTGTATAAATAAATGAAATATATTTTATATAGCAGTTTCATTTTTTCCTCCTCAGCTTACAAGTAATTATTTATCAGATAAATTGGGTTGTTGTGTGTCAATGAAAACAGTAACATGGGGTAGAAATGTAGGGAAAATACATACACTTTATATTTTAAGCATTTTATTTACATCATTAATAAACCACTCAATTGGTGCATTAACAAGTTTAAAATTATTATATTTTATAATTAATATAGGGTATATCGTCCTTGATGCAATTGAACAAATTGATGCCGTTAGGGGTATATTCCAACGGCCGTCGCCTTGGGATACTTGCTCTGCAGTCTCTTCAAGGCTCTGCTGAAACCTCGTCGCTGGGTTCTTATAATATGGTAAGGATATGATATGATAGCTAACATATGACGCTTATCGGGCTCGCTGACCTTCAGACTAATATCGTGAATATAATTTTCTAGCTTCGCGTTTCGGTTTTTCAATTCATGCTCACGTTTATGTCACGATGTCACGTTTATGCCACATTTATGTCACGTTTATGTCACATTTATGTCATATTTATGTCACGATGTCACATTTATTTCACGTTTATGTCACGATGTCACATTTATGTCACGTTTATGTCACATTTATGTCACGTTTATGTCACATTTATGTCACGTTTATGTCACATTTGTCACGATGTCACGTTTATGTCACATTTATGTCACGTTTATGTCACATTTATGTCACGATGTCACGTTTATGTCACGATGTCACATTTATGTCACGTTTATGTCACATTTATGTCACGATGTCACGTTTATGTCACGTTTATGCCACATTTATGTCACGTTTATGTCACGAAGTCACGTTTATGCCAGATTTATGTCACATTTATGTCACGTTTATGTCACATTTATGTCACGTTTATGTCATGTTTATGTCACGTTTATGTCACAGTTATGTCACGATGTCACGTTTATGTCACATTTATGTCACGTTTATGTCACATTTATGTCAAGATGTCACGTTTATGTCACATTTATGTCACGTTTATGTCACATTTGTCACAATGTCACGTTTATGTCACGATGTCACATTATGTCACGTTTATGTCCCATTTATGTCACGTTTATGTCACATTTCTGTCACATTTCTGTCACATTTATGTCACGTTTATGTCACGATACTCTTCCGGATGCCATCTCCTAGACATTTATCTATTCGCAATTGAGCCGTGGGCGTTATAGTCTACAAATAAAATATGCCTCGCAGTGAAAAAATGAATTTGTTACAAGTAACACACGTTGAATACGTTAAAGTGGGTCCATACTGCCACACGTGTTTACTATTGTCGAATTCAATAAACATATTCGGCTACATCAACAGCTGTGGCTATATTGTGCTACCTGTCGCCTGCGCTTTACAAACTGCGAACGTTTAGGGTTCAAGACCGTTTTCACCTTAAATATTCTCCTAATTATATTTGATTTTCAGGTTTAAATAACAGCAACAACAACAGCAGCGACGTGGTGGTCTGTATAGGATAACAGCAGCAGCGACGTGGTCTTGGTCACCTGGTCTGTATAGGATAACAGCAGCAACGGTGTGGTTTTGGTCACCTGGTCTGTTAAAGAGCCGGACGTAAAGCTAAACCGGATGGAACAAGAGATAGACTGAAGATTTAAAACCTTCTAGAGATGAGGAAAGGAATTAGTAGACATAGGGAAAACGCCGTTTCTTTTCTTATGACCGCTCCTGTACCACGTTTTTGATAGGTAACTTTTTAATTTGGGACTCTATACGTCTGAATTTTCACTATATCATTGAACTTTATGCATACACTGATTATTAATAGCGTACACATACTGAGATTTTTATTCTCATTCAGTGCCTCTCCACAGGTTTCGATGCAACAGCCGTCTGAGCCATCTGCCACGGACCTGGATATGTAGTCAGGATTCTTTCTCACCAGGATAAGTCTGGGAAGGCAGGGTTTTGCAGCTCATTACCCCTCATTCGTTTCAGGTATTTTGAAAAATCAGCAGCGTCTGTAATATAATCCCAGCTCGCACCAAGCAAAGATTTAATAAACAAATATACATTCTATAAGAACCAAGTACATACAGTATGAGATTGAACTTTTTCATTAAAATAAGTTATCGAGAGGATACCAAATAGTTATGTTGTTGTCGGCAAAATATTATACAGGGTATTTTCACAATAAATTGCTAATGCATAAGTAAATATTCAGATTTTACTAAATCTTGTTTGTATATAAAACTAACTTGAATTTTACATTAAAATAAATTATTATTATATCACTCTAACGGAGTAGCGCGCTCCACTTGCAACGCCATCTGCTGATAAGCGCTCGGCGGCGTTAACAACTAACGGCTACCACGATATACTCCGTCTCGCTGGTACATAGCTCAAATGTTGCGCAATACGTTTTAATGTAATTAATATCAACTTATTAAGATTCATAAAAATGTTATATACGTGTGGGTGCTGAATGGGGGTCCCAGAGGCCTACATAGGGGCCCTGGGGAGTGAAGTTCTACATGGGGGACCCTGACGGGGGCTTCTCCATATAGAAATTTCGTTGTTTGCAATAATTAATACCAATTTATTAAGATCCATAAAAATCTATAGCTATATACACGGCGCGTGTGGGGTCAAAGACCTAGGGCTCCAGACCTCGGTCTATTACACACAGGCGCTCCGGAGACCTACGCGGGACTGCACGGGGTGTGCTTAGGGGCATCGGGCGCGGGACCTGTAGGAAAGTGGAGGGGCGGGCTGCGGGGCAACGGACGCGGGTGCGGGACCGCAAAGGAAAGTGGAGGGGGTAAAATTGGTCAAAAATTTGCAATCTGAACCTTCATAAGAAAAAGCATGAGATTTTGGCGTCGTACGCAGGTAGTATATCTACTTGGTGCGCCATTAATTTATGCCGGTAAATTTCAAAAATTCTGATGGATAAGAAAAATTACCTTGCTCTGGATTTAAAATTTTCTTTTTTTAACTTTAGTTCATGACTACAGAGCCGAACATCAGTATTCATCAAGTAGATGAAGATATGTTACCAAAATTAAATTTACGAATTTTAAATGTCATAGTTAAATCGCTTCGAAGAATACGCTGCTGAAAGTTGGTGAGATGGACCATGGAGAGCCATTCCACATGTGAAGGTCGAACTCATCTAAAGAAAAGCGTGGTCACGGAACGTTCAACGCTTTCTAAGGATTGTTGGTCTCCAACAAGATCATAACACCACACAGAACCAGCATATTCAAGAATTGGCCTCACATAACTGCAATAGTAGTAGTTTACACAACAAATCAAACGATAAACTAGAGAACGACTTTTGTAGTGAATACAGTTTAGAGTTAGAATGTTAACACACAGCGTTTATATGATCAAACCACAATAAATTGGAGTTTATGATGACACCTAGGTCACTGTGAGAAATCACTGTTGTTAGTACTTGTCCATGTTAGGAATACACAAAATTGGAGTTTTTACGGCTGATATGGAGAACAATACACTTGTCCTTTAGCAGAAGTATCCATTCGTCGCACCAATTAGCAATGACGTTAAATATGGTTGGAGGGTCACATGGTTACTTACATGATTAGCGTATAGTTTAGGATCAGATTTAACTCACACTGTGTTGTTTAGTGTCCATGAATATTTCTATTTTTTCAAAGATAATGGTGACACTCCTTTATTACTGCTTTACCTTCAAAATACGTATTTACTGTCGATAAAGTATGTTGACAGGAGTATATTTTTTCTTTCTGATTTAACTCACACCCTGTTGTTTGATGTTCATCAATGTAACTATTTTTTCATATATAAGGGTGGCATCTCTTTATGACTGCCCTACCTGTCTGTTGATTGGAGTATACTTTTGTTTTCATATTTAACTCACACCGTGTTGTTTAGTGTCCATGAATATAATTATTTTTTTATTTATAAGGGTGGCACCCCTTTATTACTGCTCTACCTTCAAAATACGTATTTACAGTTACAAGAGGATATTAACAGCAGTATATTTCTTCTTTCAGATTTAACTGACACCCTATTGTTTGGCGCTCATGAATATAATTATTTTTTATTTACCCCTTTATTACTATCCTACTTTCAAAATACGTATTTATCATCGATAGAGTATGTTAAATGGCTAATTTGTAGACCTTGGACCACTATATTTTCCTTTCTTTTCTTTTTATCTATCCTCTCTACTCTTTCTTCTACCTCTTTCATCTTATCCCTAAGCGCCTTATTTTCCTGCCTCATGTTCTCAATCTCTCCTCTGAGTTGTCTTATCTCCTCTCTATACTCTTTCTCTTCTCACCTCTTTTACTCCCTTTTGCAGGGCCGGATTATGATTTTTTTCGCCCATAGGCAATTATATTATGGCGCCCTCTCGTACTATAAAACTTTGAAAATGCTATTATAGTTTTTATTTATAATATAAAATAATATGATATAAAAGAAAATATATATTCATCATAAACAAAAGAAAAACAATTGTGTAAAAAATTATATTTTATTTTGTGAGGGGAAGTTTGCAAACGAGCGTGAGCGAGTTGAGCAACCCGCAACCCCACGAACAAAACAATAAAAACAAATATTTTGTAAATATAACATCATTTTTAATACCTGTATCACAAATAACTCTTACCTATATACGTTTTCTGGATTTCTTACTGGCGAAACTATTTATTATATCAGTAAAATCAAGCGCACTAGTTAAGTCATGATTTATTGATAGCACAGATAAATTATTAAGCCCTTCTTGACTAATGGCATTTTGTAAATATGTTTTTGTCCTTTTCAAAGTAGAAAATGATCTTTCTCCTGACGCATTTGTTATAGGTAGAGTAAGAACAATTCTTAATGCAATTTCCACATTAGGAAACATGGTTAGAACATGTTTATCCCTGATAAATACTAACATGTCTCTAACATTGACGATATTTTCTATGTTTTCAACAAAATATTTGAATTCAATACATTCCTCAGCAAAACATTTATCCAAATCGTTGGAATATACTGCTTGCAAATTATTTGAATCATTTCGTATGTCGTCGTCATCCATAATCTTAAGTTTATTTAAAAACCCGAACTTGTTTTCTATCTCTACGTAAGCCAACAATCGTTTCTTTAATTCTTGATCTAGCCTATCAATAATAGCAAGAAAGGTATTAATTTTCATATCACTTTTGCCATCGAAGTTGGTTTCATTTACATAAGTTTCATCAAATTGAAGCTTTCTCTTCTGTATCCTTTTTTTATCTTTCCTATATTCCATAATTTTGGATAGTTGTTTGCCACTTTCTTCATATTTATCAAACTGGTCTCGGTCTCGTAATGATTTAAAGTAGCCAATCAGTGATTCAAAAATTGAAATCGTTGTTGATAAATCGATATCAACGGTTTGTAAAGTCTTACTGGCTTTATCGCATTTCTCTAAAACATCCAACCAAAAGGATGTTAAAATACCCGTCTCCAACAAATAAAATTTACCTAACAATCCCATAGCGTCTGCTTTTACGGAAGGTTTTTCATTTTTGCTATGAGCTATTTCTTCTATACTTTTCCGAAATGTGTTGTATGAGACAGATAAAGCTTTACAAGCATCAGCACGAGCCGACCAGCGTGTAGTAGACAAAGATTTAGGGATTAACTGATTTAAAATATTCCATTTGTTGGTAGAGGTAGAAAAAAAGTTGAATATTTGTTGAACGAACATGAAATATTCAGTCGCCATATAGCAGGATTCTGCTGCTGCAGGTCCAACCAAATTCAAGGAGTGTGCAGCACAGGGAACAAATAATGCAAGATCGCTATGTTTTTTATGCGAGCCTGAAGTCCACTATATAAACCCGCCATATTAGAAGCGTTGTCGTACGATTGACCTCCGCAATTCTCAATATCTAGTTTTAATTCACTAAGCATGTCGAGTACAGATTTTTCCATATGGATATAGCACTTTTATGTCCGCAATTACTAATAAATCTTACAAATCGTTCTTTTGGAATACCCTTTTCATTCACATAACGGACAATGAAAGTCAGTTGGTCAGTGTGGGTAATATCTGGCGTAGAATCGACACTTATGGCATAGTATTTGTTTCGATGCAATTCTTGGACAATTTTATTTATTACTGAATTTCCCATTAAATAAATTAATTCATTATATGTCGTTTTTGATAAATAGGAAACACTACCTGTACCTACACTACCATATTTTCCCATGTGATTTTTTAAAAACGAATCATATTCAGATAAAAGTTCCAATAAACCCAAAAAATTTCCATTGTTTGGAGAACCAATTTTTTCTTCAGTTCCTCTAAAGGCAAGTTCACGTGTTGTCAAAAACTTTGTTACACTTATTACGCGCCGCAAAACCTCCTTCTAATAATCTCGTTCAGCTAGATATTGCCGATGTAATTCTGAGTCTATTTTTCCTGAGTTTTGAGTTCTCATTATAAATGCCTTTGCATTGTTTTTGTGTTCCATAGATTTTTCATGAGAATCTATACGAATGTGATTTTTCCAGTCGTTAAATCCCGATACAAACGCATTTTCACTATTTATGTCGAATAATTTGCAGTATATACAAAATATTTTTCCTGTCGTTTCCGAATATAATAACCATTCTCTTCTATGACGTTCTCCATTAAAACAATTCGAGAAAAATATTTGTTTATTCGCGTAACGATTAAATTTATCGTAATTTCGTGCAGAAATAGTAAAATCTAACTTATCAATACTCTGCTGTGGTGGATTTTTTAGAATTAAATCAATAATTAAGTGTTTATCTGCTATATGCCACTCTGCAGGATCGTTTCCTATATTGGTGTCCTCCACTGATTTACGGATTTGTAATTCATCTTCAACAATTATTAATGTTTCACTTTTAGAAGTGGAAGCAGTAGCAATTTCTTGTTCTTCTCCATTTTCTTCTGATGATGCAGTTTGTGTCTTTTGTGATGATAATAAATTTGACTTTTCATTAACAATTATAATATTTGTTGTTTCGGTATCAGCATCACTAGCATTAGTCGTTGAAGTTTAGGCCTGTTCTTCGATGGAAGATTTCTCCGCTGTACCTAAATTAATTTAATATTATATTATATGGAAAATTATTTTTAAGTTATTATAATATACCTTCTTGTTTACAAAAAAAAACTATCTATTTTATTTGTCTTTTGCAATACATATTCAAGCTTTTCTTTTTTCTCCCTCTCGATTTTTCTCCCTCTCGATTTTTCTCCTTTTGGCACCACTTAATTTTGTACTCATTTTCAATCACTACACAAATACTACACTACTTACGAACTCAGCACTACTCAGCGATATAAAACAAACTAAAAGTGGCAAAGTGGGTATGTAATATACTTTTTACTTTTACTACTACTACTAATATACAATTTTACCGAAGTGGGTTTTTAAAGCATAGTTGTCAAATAAAAAAGAAAATAACAAATATTGTGAGGGTCAGTCTATTTACACGCCATCTGTTCGTGAATGATAATGCAATAAAACAATAAATCAGGTGGCGGCGGAACTGTTTACTTTGAACGTCGGTGCTGGGACTGGGTGTACTGGGACACGTGCAGCTAGTTTTTTTTACTAAACAATAAACTATTGGCTCTCAATTTCGACACCTTCTTAAAAGAACGACCCAAATCACATATTCGACCTCCATCTGTGACCAAATCTACCAGTCAGAAAATAAATGACAATATTTTTTAAAGAAAATGTTTATTTTTTGTCGATAATTGCCAAGTATGAAAATTTGTTTTTTTTTTGTTTGTCGCTGGCGCCCCCCAAGCCGTCGGCGCCCCTAGGCAGCTGCCTATATTGCCTTATGGATAATCCGGCCTGCCCTTTTGTCATCCGTATCACCTTTCTTTACTAGCAAGTTTTTTACTACAACTGAATACCTCAGCTACTTCTTCCATACTTCTCTTTTCCTCATCCGTTCCACTGGCATTACTTTCTGTTTCTATTTCAATCTCTTCCTTTCTTCGCTCGGGTGTCCTCGTTACCCTTTTACTGACCACAAGTTTTTCAGTTTTCCTTAACATTCCGTTTAGTATATTTCCGAAATGACTGATTGCCTATCTCATTTGACACCAGATCGCACGCACCAGGTCTTTTCTTCTGAAATACGTCTCTAAATTACTGGTTGCCTACTCCGCGTGACAAAGTCGTCCTTGTCGATCAATCGGAGACTCTCTGTCAATCTCCGTAAGCAACACTGAACCTTATTGATGACCTACTTTCACTAACCTCTGAAAAATTTTCTGTCTTTCTTTTACTTTTACTCTGTTATTTTCAAATTTTATTTTTCGCCTGCTTCCTCCAACACCAAAACTCACACTATTTGTATCCCAAAAATAACTCGGCACGGTTTAAATTGGTCTTTAATGCCGGAGCACTTTTGCGACACGTACATACACTTAAAGCGATCGAGCAAATCGATTTAATTATTACATTTAAAATTCGTAAATTTAATTTTGGTAATATCTTCAATCCACTCGTTGAATACTGATGATCGGCTCCGTGGTCATGATCTAAAGCCAAAAAAAGAAAATTTGAAATCTAGAGCAAGGCAATTTTTCTTATCCATCAGTATTTTTACAATTTACCGGCATAAATAATTGGCGCACCATCATTTAATTCATTGAAAAGTAGACTGCGTGCTCACGCTTTTAACTGAAAGAATTTGCCTATATCTATATCTAGATTGTAGATTACTCTTCATCTATATTAGTTTAAGTTAATCCCTTGTTATGTAAAGTTTATTATATAAAGCTGAATATATTTTGTTAATTTTGGATATAACAGGACTTTAGTTCTCTGCCCTAACCTGTTTTGTAATAATAATAATAATCATAATGATAGTGGTAATGGTAATGGTAATAAAAATGGTAATGATATTTACTCATATTTATATTTCTAATTCCTATGCAAAATTATCTTGTATCCAAAAATTGAAATATGTTCATAAATATATGTCAAATGCCAAATCTTTAAAGGCATATCGATCCATGTATAGGTACACTTGAAACTATTAAACAGAAGACTACATACAGAATAGATCATAATTTGTATGCTTACATGTAGCAGCACTCACACAGGTATTATAAAATTTTCATTAGACTTTTCGATGAAGCTGTTCAGTGCAAAATATCTACCTAAATTCCACTTACTTTGTTTAAGTTCTCCAATACAGTCTAATGCTGTCTTAGCTTCATAACTTACAATGTCACAATAGTTATAGTTATTCCATTAAAGACAATCTTACCTCTATTTTTTACGATGACTGTTACTGCAGCTGCATTATTTTGTTGAAATTATACATCAAGTCGTTTTGCTTGAGATGGTACTATATATTATGTTATAATGTAAGGTAGGTAGTTTCTTGTATTGGGGCGTTCCACACAAACAACTAGTTTTATATTTACTTTTACTCTCATTAGTAAGAATAATACATATTTTAATGATTATAGTAAAAATAAGTAAACCGTTCATAAAAATTTTAAAGCTAGAACTTGAGTCACTTACACTTCTGCGTTAGAAATTTCCGTAATAAATTAATATCAATGCAGTGATAGAACAAGCACTGACAACTTCCTGAATGTAGGCAGGTATACTTCATAACCGTTAACTTTAAGTAATAAAATAAAAATTAAAATGCAGCTTCAAACATCTGGTGACAACACCGAAGTATTCTTCGGTTTTCAAAATTAGTTTTTTCCTTAATAATAATATGACTACAAATATGCCTATGGTTATTTAACAAAATTACCTTAATTTGCACGCAATTAGGAAGTACCCTGTGTTGTGGTCCACTACTTAAAATTCACCAGACCTATATTTCTGTTTTTTAAAGATACCTGAGGGATCAAGATATCATTTTGTAGACCTATTCAAGGCCTTCTAACTAACCATTTAATTTAAAAAAACAAACTATTTTTACAAAATTGCCGCCTTTGACATAATTATTTCTTTAACACACTGTATAAATAATGATGCTATCGCATAGGCCCTGTAAAGGGTTTTAATTTGATATACGGTAAGATAGCTTTTGTTACTGGAGATTCGAAAAATATAATAAGAGCAGGATGTGCTGCTATTCGTGAAAACGTTCTGGAAAATATAGTAAATACAGAATTATTAATAAAACTTTGTAACGCCACTGCTTCCGCCTCTACTCCCCTCGCTTGCGCAATCCCGCCTAGAAGCGAGCCTAAGTTCAGTTGGACTTGGAATGTCTATCTGTGCGGAGCTCGCGCGCTTAGTTTTCTGTTATATTCCCGCTTTATGTTGTGAAATTACAGTTTTAGAATAAAATCCTTCATTTCGTATAGAGTACTTAATCCTTAGTACCCCTACAATTAAATACTTCGTTATTTAACCCGTTATAATTGGCTACCCAACGTGACGCTCGAAATACGAAAGAAGGTTTTTATTGGTGCACACGTGTGTTGTCAACAAAATCGTCGAGAGTTCTATGTATTGTCTTTTGTAACTTGTGTTCCGTAACACCAGTGACTTGTGGTGTAGTTTTTACGAAACTTTTTCAAGTTTAGACAGAACTCAAGACAGCAAGTTTGTGTTGTATTGTGCGTGCGTATTTTCACCACGGCGTTCTACGATTTGAGGAATAGAAAAGTTGCTAAGTACACAACATTTTACAATGCCTGATGATCGCGAACAAGGTACAAGCTCTCCGGCTTCGGTAGCTTCTTATACGTTAACCAACGAACAGTTAAGTTTATTAATGAGTAATATGCAACAAAGTCAGTTACAATTACTCAACCAGTTTATTCAAAATTCTTTGCCTACGCGTAGTAGTGGTAATTTTGTTGGTTGTACTGCCCGCTTTGATGGAGAGAATCGCGCTGATGTAGAAGCATTCATTGACGCCGTTTGCATTTACAAAGACTGTAGTAATGTGTCTGATGAAATGGCTTTAAAAGGGTTGCCGATGTTATTGTTCGGTGCAGCTGCGACGTATTGGCAAGGAGTAAAATCGTCGATAACATGTTGGGACGATGCTTTGAAGTCACTTCGTTCAGCATATAGTGTTAAATTACCGCCTTACCGAGTATACCGCGAGCTATTTAAACAAGAACAGTCTGATAGTGAAATCACTGACCTTTTGTGTCAAAATGCCGCGCTTTGCTTGCTCAACTCCCAGAGACTGATATACTGAGTGAAAAAATAAAACTAGACATGATATACGGACTTCTCAATAAGCGAATTCGAGAAAGACTGACACGCGATAGTATAAAGACATTTGAGGAACTTTCAACTAGTGCGCGTAGTATTGAACAATCTCTCGCTGAGTCACAAACTGTTTATGGTGATATTGAACAGGACAAACGTAAAAATAAACGTATAAAGTGTGCGTACTGTAAAGTGTTTGGTCATGAGGTTTCTGACTGCACAGTATTAAAATCGAAAATGATAAATCGGCTTCGCAAGTCAAAAGTGGTAACGAAAATAAACCAGAAAATACTACCTCTGCGTCGACAACGATTTCATGCTATGGTTGTGGTACTCCAGGTGTAATTAGAGCACGTTGTACAAAATGTAAACCTCACATCTCTAATACTATGTCGAACAACAATGCCAGTTCTAATGCCACTAGTTCTAAAAGCGAATCTGCCAAATCTGTAGAAATTAGTGAATTCTATACTGCTGATGTCACTGCTGATAAGAATAAACGTCCGGTATTACCTATCACTATTTGTGGGTTACAGGGTAGTGCTTTTGCCGATACTGGAGCCTCAAGAAGTATTATGGGCTGTAATCTGTATAACAAAATAAAAGATGTTTGCGAGTTTACTACGGAAAATGTTAAAGTTTCTTTGGCTGATGGTAGTCAAGTATCAAGAGAAGTTTTCTCTACCACCATTGATGTCACGATCCAACAACGTATAATTCGTACAGATTTCATAGTACTGTCCACCGAGATCGACAATAGGACCCTGTTAGGAGCAGATTTTCTGAAGAATGCTGCTATAGTTCTTGATATGGGATTAAGTATATGGTACTTTAAGGATGAACCTCAACTAACCTACAAGTTTCTTGATGATATTAAGAAAACTATGAATAGTTATAGTATAGAGTTACGATCTGATGAAGGTACTGGTTTGACAGATGAACAACGCAAGTCTCTCGTCACATTACTTTCTAGTTTTCCTGATACGTTTAAGCAAGGGGGAGCCCCTACGCCTTATGCTGAACATTGTATTGAAATTAAAGAAAACCAGCAACCTATCGCAGTCCCTCCGTATAGGCTTGCTGAACCAAAGAAAGAAATATTACGGAAGGAATTAGACAACTTACTTGAAGAGGACATTATAGAAGAATGTGAAAGTCCTTGGGCTGCGCCTGTAGTTATGGTGCCGAAGAAAACGGTGAAGTAAGAGTTTGTGGAGATTATCGACGTCTAAATGAGGTAACAATCAGTGATAAATACCCGATGCCTGTTATAGAAGACCTCCTTCATTCCGCAAAGAAGACAAACTACATGTCTACCATTGACCTAAAGGCCGGTTATCATCAAGTGAGTGTACGTGCGTGCGATCGCGACAAGACTGCTTTCGTCACACCATTTGGTATGTTTCGATACAAACGAATGTCATATGGACTTAAAAACGCACCTGCGACATTTTCCCGTTTAATGGACCGGTTTAAAAGTGGACTTCCCGATGTGACCGTGTTACATTATTTGGACGATATAATTATTTTATCAGATTCTTTTGAAGGACATTTAAAAGACTTACAGCTCGTGTTTGAAAGACTTTCTAAGTTTAACCTTCGGATAAATCGTAAGAAAAGCGTGCTTGTGCGTACTTCTATAAAGTACTTAGGACATTTAATTACGCAAGATGGTATTGCTCCGAATCCAGAGAAAGTTGCTGCTATTGGAGAAATTAATGTGCCGCATAACTCTAAACAGTTGAAGTCCTTTATCCAGACATGTTCCTGGTTTCGTCGTTTTATTCCTGGATTTTCTGAAGTAGCTAGACCTCTTACCAATTTATTGAAAAAGATGTAAAATGGTCGTGGGTGTTCAACAACAAGAATCTTTTAGAAAGTTGAAAGAGCTTTTAACAACAGCTCCAGTGCTGCGACAAGCGGATGTAAATCAACCTTTCATTCTGAATACGGATGCCAGCGATTACGCCATTGGTGCAGTTCTGCTTCAAGGAGAGGGTGATGATGAGAGACCCGTGGAATATGGTAGTCGACTGTTGACGTCCGCTGAGCGCAATTATTCCACTTTGGAACGCGAAGCTCTAGCCATAGTACACTTTGTCAATAAATTTCGAGGATATCTAGAATGTTCTGAAGTACATGTTCGAACGGATCATCAGCCGTTGAGGTGGTTAATGAGCCTTAAATCACCTTCTGGCCGTTTAGCACGATGGGCTTTACAATTACAGGCCTATAACATTAAGATAAGTTATACTTCTGGAAAGGCTAACAGGGTTGCTGATATGTTATCACGACCTTTAGTTCGCAAGATGAAAACGTATGTGGTTTATACACTGCAACAGTAGAGTTAACTGGAAAGACTGCTGCAGAATTAAGGCAAGAACAAATGTCTGATCCTGAGGTCATGAAAATAACTACCTCTTTCGAAACAGTTCCATCTAAAGAAGAGTTAAGTCACTGGATAAGTGCTGGATATGTTATGTCAAATGGTGTCCTGTACCATTACTTCCCTGATTCCGATGAAGAAACCGCCCAGTACGTAGTTCCGGAACAAGAGAGAAAGCACATTTTGTTCGAATATCATGATAGTCCTTCAGCTGGTCATTATGGTGTTGACAGAACTATTCGAAGAATTGCTACCCGATATTACTGGCCTGGAATGCGTAGGTTTATTCAAAAGTATATACGCAACTGTGTACCATGTCAAAAGTACAAACCTCAAACATTGAAACCTGCTGGACTAGTACAAACTCCTGCTTATAATCAACGATTTGAAGTATTGGCGATCGATTTATTTGGTCCGTTACCGGAAACTACAAATGGAAATAGGTGGATTTTCATTATCGAAGATACTGCTACAAAATGGGTGGAGTTGTTTGCTTTGAAAGAAGCCACTGCCATCTCTTGTGCAAAAATACTAATAGAAGAAATCTTCCTGCGATATGGCTTGGCCCGTAAAGTGATAAGTGATAATGGAGTCCAGTTTGTAGCAGATGTTATGCAACAAGTTATGCACATCATGGACATTACCCAATTATTGACGCCTGTGTACCATCCCGAGGCTAACCCAGTAGAGAGAAAGAATCGAGACTTAAAACCTCAATTAGCCATTTTCGTAGGTGACCAACACAATACCTGGGACCTGAATTTGTCTAGTGTACGGTTCGCGATGAATACTGTAATGTGTCAAAGCACAGGACATAGTGCCGCTTACTTAACTTTTGGTCGTGAGTTACGCACTTTGGACGACGTATCCCATGATGTTAAAACAATTCTTGCTACTGACAATTTCGTACCTGTAATAACACCGTACCTTCAACGATTTATCTCTAGTATGGATACTATGAAAGAACGCGTTCGGTGTGAACAAGAACGTCATAAACGTTATGCTGATCAACTACGACGTCCTGCTCCTGACTATGAGCCTGGTACCCTGGTTTTATTGAAAACACATACCCTAAGTAGCTCATCCAAGGGTTATTCAAGTAAACTTGCTCCGAGACGAGATGGCCCTTATAAAATTCTCACCGAAATAACACCGTGTACCTATGAGATTGCTGCACTGGACCAACCTGATGTGTCCATAGGAAAATACCATGTATCTGAAATGACCCCGTTTATTGGAGGAGAAGAAACCACGTCTCTGGTGCCCAAAAGAAGAAGAGGACGACCTCGCAAGGCTGGTTCAAGCACGAGGACGTACGCTAGAACCAGAGGGGGAGAGTTGTAACGCCACTGCTTCCGCCTCTACTCCCCTCGCTTGCGCAATCCCGCCTAGAAGCGAGCCTAAGTTCAGTTGGAGTTGGAATGTCTATCTGTGCGGAGCTCGCGCGCTTAGTTTTCTGTTATATTCCCGCTTTATGTTGTGAAATTACAGTTTTAGAATAAAATCCTTCATTTCGTATAGAGTACTTAATCCTTAGTACCCCTACAATTAAATACTTCGTTATTTAACCCGTTATAACTTTATAAATTTTGCATTTCTCACAATGGGGAAAACTTCGAAGAGCTTCATGCTGTTTATATCCATTTTAAAATAAGATTGATAGTTTCCGTGTAAAACTGTTCTTTAACTTCTATGGGAAGGCTCATACATATGTCTCGATAGTATTTTGTTTACATGCCATTGCACTTTGAAAGGCAAATATGATTTGACCATTTTTTACAAAACTACAGTAACAAAAGTTGTCGTCCCGAATATCAAATTAAAGTTTTTTTCATAGCCTATTCGATGACATAATATTTTTTTAAACAATACATTAAAGAAAAGAACAAAAGCGGCCATTTAGTAAAAATTATTTATTACAATAATAATAATTTATAACGTGTTCCAGTTTTTGTTGAGCACGCTATATACACGGTCTTTCCAAAAGTATTTCATTCAAACGTTAACGGTACTTTAAGTGGCATATGCGCCATTAAAAAAACATATATTAGAGATTTGGTAACATAATAGCCTATCAAATTTCTTATTTAAAACGGAACACCCTGTATATTATTCAAGTTTTAGATTCCTCGTGTAATTTTAAACATATTTTATATAACCATCTCTCTATCTTTTACTGCTTTTGCAACATTCGTCATTAGATTGTTAGCTCTTCAATATAAGCGACATAATAATCTAAACATCCGTTAACCGTCATTTTGCAATATGCAATTTAACTGAGAAAAATATTGAAACTGAAACTGAAAATCATAACAATATGCCGTTGCAGAATATGAGGGTTAGCGTATGTATGCACGTATGTTTACGAACAAGCTTACTTGGTAAATAAATATCACTGGAAATTGAAGAACAAACCACATCCATCCATACTGAGCAATATCATAGTACACAGTAGAATAACCACCATTTGCTATATGGCATGCCAATACGGCAGATACTGATGCGTTTAGAAACAGCGTAGTTGAACCCAAGATTATTTCATTTCTCTCTAGTTCTGGTGACAACCAGTTCTTTGGTTGACACTTCCATTCTTCTGGACGATCTCTTTGACGCACATAGTAGTACCACTGGAAAAGATTTTGTTTGAATTTATATTAAATTTCTAAAAATGCTCCGAAGAAAGATCCATTAAAGTATACAATGTGTTTCTATTGATTCTTTGGATTAAAACAAGACAATCTTGACTAATTTACTTGGTGGTATTAGATACATGTTATTCTAAGTATATGCATAAAATCTAAAGATGTATTTCATGGCTGAAACATGGTCGTAAAGCCATAACATTATTCATTTTTAACCCACTTGAGATATTTGTAACAAATTTATTATACTGTCACGGATTTCCCAATCCGACTTTTTCTTTTGCCAGAAAAACAATCCGTTAATTAATCACTTATCTTTATTAACTACTCTGTACACTACTGAATATTAACTACAACTCAATTAAACACTATTTAATTAATCACTATCTAAATCAGAATCTCCAGGAAATTTTCAACTAGACACTCCAATTCAAGACTGTAATTCCAGGCTGACTAACACGGCGGTTTATTCTTCTTTTATAGACCAAACGAATATTCCAGGTAATTTCTAGCATCTCTAGATCCATGTCTCAAACGATTCTCGTCGATTCTCAATTTTTCCAGTTGCGCTTCGATACACGGCATTATTTGCTTGTTTACCAGAACCGCGTAGGGGCGATCGGGGCGATCTAGCGTTTCGCGATACCACAGTCGTCGAATTAGGTGCGAGCGGGGCAAATTCTGTGACAATAGTAATACCACATTTTATTATTTGCTTCAACTCGTTGATAATAAACTATCAAAATAGAATAATAACAACAATTTTATTTTCAGAAAATAAATTTTGTTACTAAAGACTTCAGCAAGGTATACAGGGCTTTCATTAATGTCCGAGACCCACGTGACCAAATTGGTTGTCACTATCAATAAATTTGATTTTCTAAAGTTGGCTGCTATGAAAAATTTCAAATTTAGGGACCTAAACCAGCTGTCAATCCAGAGGCGTTCACGGTATTTCCCTCCATTTTCTGCGCATTGTTTTGATATTTTTTTACCTGTTGCCCGTACGTTTTCGTAAATAATTTATTTTAAAGTTATGTTTACTTATGTTTGTTTCATATTTTTAGACTTCAAGTGTTTAAAAATGTCTTTTACACCTGAACAAGATGTCTACATTTTAAAGGCACATTTTTGAAGTGCCAGGCGAAATCCAGATGGACGTTGGTCATATTCATTACAGTCATGTATTGACCAATTCACTGAAGCTTTCTCTGATGCAGACGTTGATTATGACGTTTTTAGGAAGTATAAATCTATACTTCTCAAGAGATATGACGAAAAACATTGTATTTGCAAGGGAAAATCAACAGGCAGGCCAACAGTTTTAACTGAAAATACAGTTGACGATATACGACAACGTATGGAGCAGAGCCCCAAAAAATCTATCCCCCAGTTGTCTGTCCAAATAGGTGTGCAAGTAGTTTTTATTTTACACACATTAAATACTTGAAACTACATTTATAATTAAATTAAAAGCCTTAAGATGAATTTCTGTGTGTATTAAACTGAAATTATCATAAGACGTTGTGAGAATGTGAGTCTGCAGTGTTAACTGCACAACAGAATCATGTAGACAAAATGAAGTAGCACAAATTTGAGACTGTTATATTTTATATCGTTTAAAAGTAACGTACATTTCTGAATATTTGTTTTGTTGATAGGGTTCTCGGTGGGAACGTGTCACAAGGCTTTAAAGAAGCAATTGCACATGCACCCATACAAAGTCTCTATTGTTCAGCAGTTACATCCACCTGACTACAACCAACAAATACGGTATTGTGAATGGTTCAATGAAAATCTGAACATCAATGATTTATTAAATTTTACGTTTTTTTCTGACGAAGCATGGATCCATCTGTCAGGTTACATTAACAGTCAAAATTACAGAACGTGGGCTACAGAAAACCCACATGAATTTATTGAAACTTCACAAAACCCCAAAAAAATTGGTATATGGGTAGCCGTTTCAAGGAGGCGGATAATAGGACCAATTTTCTTTCGAGAAGTGATAAATGGTGAAAGGTATAGAGAGATTTTAGGACAAGCTTTAGAACAAATGCATGATGACGAATTGAGGTTTGGATATTTTCAACAAGATGGGGCACCTGACCACATAGCAGCTGAAACGGTTAGATATTTATAAAAAATTTATGGGGATCGAATTATTAGTAGGGGATTGCGGCCTAGTCGAACCCCTGATCTTACACCTTTAGACTACTATCTCTTTGAACGTATACAAAATAATATTTTCAAGCAGCGAGTTCACACACTTGAAGACCTAGAAGTAGCGATTCGCCATGAAATCGAATCCATTACGCCAAATGAATTGGCACGTGTTTTCGAATGCATGAAACGGAGGGTAAATTTATGTCTAGAAAATGAAGGTGAACATTTTGAACACCTTTTATAATAAAAGCTAAACAAAATACCACTCGCCAAAACACTTTTTAATTGTGCGTTGAGAATTTTACTTTGTTAACAAAACGCAGCATCGGAAAAAGTAGAAGTGTTTTGGTGAGTGGTAAAATTATTTTCTGTTTTGTAACGACATCAAACGTACCAAACCTATCCTAAGATAAACTAAACTTTTTTTACTGTATTATAAAGGTATTTTAAGCTAATATAAAATACCTTTATAATACAGTAAAAAATGTTACAAAAGCTAATAATAAGGAATATATGGGTAGATATTGTGGGTGTAATTCAACGCAGGTTGGGGCTTTTGTTCACTGAGTTAGTTTCACACAATATTATTAATACCTAAAAATATATAAAAAACTAAACTAAACTATTGTGACTTTTTTATATTCTCTACCTGTTAAAACTTCTTAGTTTAAATTTGAAACTGATTTTTTACGTATAACATAAAAATTTTAAGACAAGGTGTAAGCAATATGTAATAAATAAAATTTTTAATAAACATTAAATGTTCAATAATTAATTGTAAATTGTTTTTTTTAATTTGACTTATCCAGGTGTAAGCTGGATTTCTTCATTTAATTTCTGAGTTAATGTATATTTCTAAATTAATACATCAAAATAAACAGCTAAAATGAAATCTTTCTTAAATTACCTTTTTCTTTGAAAAAAATAAAATATACTACACCACTGGTGCCATAGACTGATTTAGTGTTTTAATTTTTATCGAATACCAGTTTGTGTAATGTTGGTTGCCTAACGCCGCGGTCACGTGGGTCTCGGACATTAATGAAAGCCCTGTACCTTCTTCAAATAAAACAGGTAGGAGAATCGATTGTTTCGATAGTCAGATGGATACATTAAGCTGCAAAAAAGTTCTGCCATTTAAAAGAAACACGGTGTGCCACAAGTGGCGCCCTCTAGTATGAAATTTAGAAACATATTTGAATTTCCCGTCCGCAAAAATTCCCGATATACAAATTTTATGTAACTATTTGGATTTCTTCAGAAGTTATTTACAAATATTGAAAATAAAATTTTAACTTTAACACCTTGTAACTCCGTTAATAATTAGTTTTGGAATAAATGTTACAGAAAGAGGTAGCATTTATTTTCGGTCTAGAATTATCCCCTGAATTTTTTGCTCATCATTTTCAGACACTCTATATACTTGGGCTCTTTTAATAAGAATGTAACGAATATTTTGGAAAATGTGTGATTTCAGTCTAAAGTGCTCTCTTGTACAATTCGCTCCCTTAGCTGCTGTTTATTTAGTATTGGAATCATATAAACGAAATCTTTTATAAATTCGAATGAATTTTAATTTTTTTTACAATTTTTACTCTTTCATGCCTTCATTGCCTCTGGCGGAACAAAATATTTGGTTTCAACTTGACGGTGCTCCTCCGCATTATGGTCATAATGTTTAAAACCATTGCATTGCAACCTCCTTTCTTCGTGCTATAATATTTTAGATCAAAATTACACAGAAAGTATGCCGACTTAAGTTAAAAATATGCGCCAAATTTCGAAGCAAAATTCACCGGAGCTATCAATAAAAGTCAGTTTTAAAATTTATATTTTGACACCCTGTATTTTGAAAGTGGAGCTCCAAAAGGAGGAGTGGCATAAGAAAAATTCTATTATTTTAGTTCAAAGAATATGTGGCTTTACCTACTAATTTGTAACATCCTGTATATTACATTTATTTATTTTATAACTCCATTATAAAAGTTTAAGTAACAAATTGCTTGTTTCTATAACCTGTGTGCTTAAATCTCGCGGCTTGCAAACGTAAATATTTCTGAGTAGTTCAAAAATTAGACGGACTTTGAACTGAACCTTGTTGTAGTCCTAACATTGCTAAGATTTGACATGATGTAAAAATTGTAAGATTATAAAGAATAATGAAGATATCAAAGATTAAAAAAGTTTATCTAAAACTCTTGAGAGTACAGAAAAAGATCCAAGTCAAATGGAAAAAGCAAAACTGAAATTAGTTAAGGAACCTAAGACAGCTAAAGAGCTGTGAAACAACCTAAAAAGTATACATGCTGACACCGGTTTTACAAAAAAAAAATAGTTTTTTCCATATTTTAGTTTCTTTGCAGCTCGAAAATTGTGATTCAATGGAATCGTATGTAAATTAAGTAATTGAAATTTACAATGTAATTCCAACGTACATGCTTTTGCAATAATAATGACACTCCCTCAAAACTGTTTTTGAACTTCTGTTGGTGTGAGTAAAATTTCATTAAATCTCTATTGCTAAGTGAAACAACTAAGAACTAACGTTAAAAGTTGAAAGTGGATTTCATAACGAATACGTCAGCAGTTCAAAAGAAATAACGAAATTCATTTTAAAAAGTGCAAGTTATTGCAAACGATTGTACCTATAGGATTCAAAATTGATGACATTTGGAAGTCAATAAATTAGCCACCTATTAGGGGTGTAACGCACCTACGTCGTGATTGCGGTGCGACGCAGTGTAACTATGACGCCTGAGCTGTGGCGGTGTAATCTCGGGCACCAGTTTCTGTTTACAGTGCAGAAACATCACTACTCGGGCGGCTACAGTGAAGACACTATATCCAGAAGGTCGTGAGGGAGGAGTTAGACTTTCGGTGTCCAGGAATAAAAATCACACTTGGTAAATATTTACATTTATTCAGCGTAAACCTATATGTACAATTCTAACTGGTAAAATGTCACGGGGCGAATTCTACGGTCCTAATCTACGAGGTAAAAATGTACGGTACAGAGTCAGCGGTGCAGTGACAGGTTAACGGTTTCTACAGGCGGTTATTACGGCGGGTGCTAAAAGCTACGTGCAACATTAGGCAAGAGAAAGGAATCAAGCGGGCAAAGTAAAGTTAACCTACAAAACTATAAACTTGACCACTATTACTAACAATAAAACAACAGTGTTGGCAGTGAGGCTCCTCTCCACGGGTTGCACGACTGGTCAGTGGGGCTTACGAAGCGGCTAGCTGTAAGAAACTGTATGATTAGTTACGACCTACGTTTCAACTCATATAGACGGATAGGTTCAACATCCTATGAACCAAACGCGTGGTGAGGTAAAGTACGCCGGATAAGGGCAACAGCGCCTCTACCCTGTCGTAGTACGGACGGCCATCTGAAAGGCAAGGTATGCTAGCACAAATTTAACAGTGGCAAAGTCTTCCCTAACCTGTTACTTACTTCCTCTGATTGCGGACAGGCACGTTGGTTCAGTTTGAGCGGTCGGTCGGTACTGACTAGCAACGACGGTGGTTACCTCTTCAAGCCCTCGTTTGGCTTGGCGGACATGCGCAGTAAGCTTGTGCGCAATTTACTTATTATGCTGGCTGGCGGTGCTGGACTGGTCTGCTGCAGGTGCTGGCTGGTGAGGAACTCAATCTGCGACTTCGACGGTGGAATATCTAATGCTGCTGGACAGTCGGCGGCTGCGCACTGATCCCCAGTATCGACTCTCGTGGACAGCTGGCCAGTAACTGAATTGTCTACTCTGTGTTTGAACGACTTCGGTGCTGGTCACAGGTTGGCGGCTGCGCAGTAGTCCTAAGACGAGACTTGTAAAAATCTTTCCAACAGCTACGGCTAGTGGTCCTGGCAAAACTATTCTAAGTTTGTCAGAAAAATCTCGAGCATTTCCTCAGGTACTGGAATGGCGGACAGGCAGGATTGCTCTCGACGACGGCTGGCCAGGAACTGAATTGTCTCCTCGCTGTTTGAAAGTCTTCGGTGCTATTGACAAATCGGCGGCGGTGCACTGGTCTCCTTTTTAGACTTATAAAAATCTTACTCTGCTGTAGTCCTCACGAGTTTTTCTAAGTCCGCGGTGGGACTTGTCTGCCGGTACGCCGCGGTATGTCTTGCTACTGCGAGGATGGTAGCGGCTGCGCGTTTATTCTCGCACTCGTCTTGGACGATAATTCAACACATATCGGCGGTCAGGTGATATTTTGTTAATAATAACCACTTAGTTACAGGGGGAAAGGAGGGTGATAAATTTTATTAATCAGTAAATGTTTAATACGTAGCAATATTTGATATCAAAGAACAATGAACTGTCAAATGCAAAATGATGGAACTCTACTAGATATTGATGTGAAAATTGGAAAGGAACCATAATTTTTTTCTTAAAAACTGAATAATATACATTCTAAATTCAACAAACAAGCAAATTATTTTTAATCGAAAAAATTAACTCTCAATAAAATATACTCGCTCAGAAGAAGTTACATAAGCCTAAATACCTTGCCAAATTTCACTTCTTAATTTCAAAGCGTTTGTAAGAAACCAAATAAAACTCTAAATTTATCACTCCCTGATAAGTTGTCGTAACTCCTTAAGGATTGCTCAGATCAAAAATTTTTATATAAGTACCCCTATTACAATCATACAATTGAACCTCATTTTTTTATATACAGAATTATCTAAAACTGAAAACATGTAAGAGGCGATTCTCTGATGAAAATTGATAGTGGTCTTTGGTATAAATTTTTTTGAAAAAAGCCTTCCCTGAAAATTTACGCTCCTCCAAAAATTCCAAAAAAATTGTTTTTCTTATTTATCTTCCATGTATGTCAAGCTAAAGAAACCAAACTTGATGAACATTCTCTGTCAATAAAACAACACTTTTTTTTTAAATTTTTCAACCCTGAAGCATATTTGTAAGGGTTGAAGTAATCAACGCCTATGACATTTGTTATTATATACGATAGTTCTTGATAGCAAATGTAGGTATTTCACAGTCTGTGAAGTGTAATTTTTCAGTAAACTGCAGATCTTGAAATCTTGCGAAGTATTCCTCTACAGTAGTTAATTCGGAGAGTAGTCGCGCGGTTTAAGGCGTCAGTATTTGAATCAAGGTGAGTAGATCGGAGTTGGTTCGCGCCCAGTTGCCGGTAGATCGTATATAAGCTATATCGAATAATGTTGGCTTGGGTCAATGTGAGAGATTGATACCGGTTGATATTTGACTACCCCCCTAATTAATGAGGTTTTTCAGGTTTCCCTCATTTCTGCACTGAATAGTGGTTAGGGCCTACCAACGTAAGTCGTTCCTGGGCACAAATTCGGCCTGCTTAATAATAATATGCCGCCCCCTCTCCCGCACAAGTCTCCGACTTCTGGGCTAATCCCTGTGATTAGAATGAGGGGTAGAGATATTATGATTATTATTATTATTATGATCAGTCGGCAACAATCCCTGAACCCTTTTAGAATGGGATGGCATATGTTTTCGGACAGTATTCTCCAAATACTGGCAACATACATATGGAAACCTCTGGATGCTTCTCTAATACTTCGATAAATTTCTTTAAAACAATCTAAAATCGCCTCTTCATGTTGGAGGTTGATTTCATTTCTCCTTCCTACATTTTGTTGTTAACCATTAAAAGATCCTGTCCCTTTTAAACTTAAATTCATATTTGTAACAGTGCGAGCATTACGAACATGATGAATACAAAATCTTTTCATACCCACCATTCTAGCTTGTAGCGCATTTCCGTGACATTCGCCATAAATGAAATGCATATCGGCATATTCTTGATCGCTGTAGCGGTTATTCATACTTTCCTTCCCTGAATTTTAATAAAAAACAATAAAATTTGCAAAATAACACTCGACAGCCTTCATATACGACTACTTTGTTGATAAAACAAACTGTAAAAAATATAATCGCCTACTAGGTTTTAAGTAATGTATAAGTATACGAAACTGGGTGAATAAATTGTTTATATGAAATCAAATACTCAAAGGTATTTTTTATTGGTATTAGCTAACGTAGAAAATATTCTGAGAAATAAAATATTATTATTATTATTGTTATTGCTATTGTTATTGTTGTTGTTATTGTTATTGCTATTGTTATTGTTGTTGTTATTGTTGCTGTTATTGCTATTGTTATTGCTATTGTAATGAAGTAAATTTTCATTTCCCAAATAGCATTAATAAAATTATCACCGACCGCCGACCTGTGTTTAAATTACCAACCGCTAGCACGCACACCCGCTGCCGTCCGCATCAAAACCAAGCCCGTCGCAGCACGCTGGCCGGCGAGTCTTGTCTTGGCCGTCCAAGCGTACACAGACCTGCCGCGTGGCCCATCCGCTGCCACGCGAGAGCCTCGAATTTTTCGCTGACGAACTTAGAAAATTTCACGCGCTGACCGCCGACTAAAATTATTCGCTGAATCAACTTAGAATAATTTTGTGATGACTCCGAGCTAAGATAAGAATTTTTACAAGTTCAAAAGGGAGACCAGTGCGCCGTCGCCGATTTGTCTACAGCACCGAAGACTTCTAAACAGGGAGTAGACGATTCAGTTCCTGGCCCGTCGTCGTCGAGAGCAGTCCTGCCTGTTCACCACTTCCACACCAGAGGAGCTGTTCGTGATTTTTCTAAGGAACTTAGAAAAATTCTGCCAGGACCACTAGCCGTAGCTGCTTGGTGAGATTTTTATAAGTCTCGTGTGAGGACCACTGCGCAGCCTCCAACTGGGTACCAGCATCGAGGGATTCCACTTGAACAGAAGACCATTCAGTTCGTGGCTAGCCGTCCACGAGGGGAGTCCTGCCTGTCCAGCCTACCAGAGAAGCCGCCTTTGGTGACTGTACTCGAGTCGAGTCTGGAGACCAGTGCGCAGCCGCCTACTACCTAGGAGTGTTAGGTGTCCCACCGTCGAAGCCGCAGCGTCAGTTCCTGTCCAGCCAGCACCAGCAGCAGGCCAGTCCAACACCGCAAGAAGTTCAGTCCAGCACCGCCAAGTGTCCAGTCCAGCACCGTCAACTAAGGATAGTAAGTAAATTACGCACACGCTTACTGCGCATGTCCGGCAAGCCACACAAGGGCTTGACGAGGTAACTACCGCCGTTGCGGTCAAGCGAGTCAGTACCGTTCCGCCGTTCAAGCTGTACCCACGTGCCTGTCCGCAAGCAGAGAAAGTAAGTAGAAGGTTAGGGAAGACTTGGAAACTGTTAACTTTGTGCTAATCATACCTTGCCTTTCAGATTTCCGTCCGTACTACGACAGGGTAGATACGCTGTTGTCCTTATCCGGCGTACTTTACCTTACCACGGGTTTGGCTCATAGAATGTTGTTCCCAATCCGTCTGTATGAGTTGAAACGTGGGTCGTAGCTAATCATACCTTCCTTTGCAGGCACTTAACCATACCTTGCTTTTCAGATTACCGCCCGTACTACGACAAGGTAGAGACGCTGTTGCCCTTATCCGGCGTACCTCACCTTACCACGCGTTCGGCTCATAGGATGTTGTTCCCAATCCGTCTGTATGAGTTGAAACGTGGGTCGTAGCTAATCATACCTTCCTTTGCAGGCACTTAACCATACCTTGCTTTTCAGATTACCGCCCGTACTACGACAAGGTAGAGACGCTGTTGCCCTTATCCGGCGTACCTCACCTTACCACGCGTTCGGCTCATAGGATGTTGTTCCCAATCCGTCTGTATGAGTTGAAACGTGGGTCGTAGCTAATCATTCCTTCCTTTGCAGGCACTTAATCATACCTTGCTTTTCAGATTACCGCCCGTTCTACGACAAGGTAGAGACGCTGATGTCCTTATCCGGCGTACCTCACCTTACCACGCGTTCGGCTCATAGGATGTTGTTACCAATCCGTCTGTATGAGTTGAAACGTGGGTCGTAGCTAATCTCACTTTACTTTTCAGGTACCTAACCATATATTACTTTTCAGCTTTCCGTCCGTACTACGACAGGGTAGAGACGCTGTTGTCTTTATCCGGCGTACTTTATCTCACCACGCGTTCGGCTCATAGGATGTTGTTACCAATCCGTCTGTATGAATTGAAACGTGGGTCGTAACTAACCATACTTTTTCTTACAGTTAGCCGTTTCACAAGCCCCGCTGACCAGCGTGCAACTCCTGGAGAGGAGCCCCACCGTCAACGTTTGTTGTTTCTATTTCTAGTAATAGTGGCCAAGTATTTAATTTAGTAGGTCAACTTTGCTTTGTCCCCTTGATTGCTTCCTCTTGCTTGATTTTACTTGTATTAACCGCTTGTAGAAACCGCTACCCCGTCACCGCACCGCTGACTCTGTACCGTATCTGTTTACCTCGTAGTTTAGAACCGAATTATTTGCCCCGTGATATTTTTAACTAGAATAGCAATTAGAATTGTATCATTATCATTATCATTATCATTATCATTATCATTATCATTATCATTATCATTATCATTATCATTATCATTATCATTATCATTATCATTATCATTATCATTATCATTATCATTATCATTATCATTATAATTATCATTATCATTATCATTATCATTATCATTATCATTATCATTATCATTATCATTATCATTATCATTATCATTATCATTATCATTATCATTATCATTATCATTATCATTATCATTATCATTATCATTATCATTATCATTATCATTATCATTATCATTATCATTATCATTATCATTATCATTATCATTATCATTATCATTATCATTATCATTATCATTATGATTATTATTATTATTATTATTATTTTTTTAATTTTTTTTTTCCAGTAAACACCTTCCGAAGCTCCGACACATTCGGAGATGTTCTGGAGAGTCAAGCAATGACCACTCTCCACTCCGTGGAGTCAGTAATCATTGCGCCCGTAAATCGTGTGTTCTGAGCAGACGTAGCGAACCAAGGACGATTGCCTTCTGCATTCTGCCGGCTAAGATCTCTGCCGAATTTCGACAAGCCGGTATGATCTTTAACTCAGAAAGCAACGTATGTCTCATTCCACCCAGGACGCCTATAATTAGCACCACAATCTTAACAGAGTGGTCTGGATACAGCCTGCGGAGCTCGGAGAGAAGATCTCGATACTTCCTCCGTTTTTCCTCCTCTTTTAGGACGATGTTGTTCTCTGCGGGAGCCGAGAACTCAATCACAAACATCGTCCTAAGCTGGTGGTCGAGGAGGACTACATTAGGCTTATTGGCTTGGATTTGCCTGAGGGTGGGGAATGAATAGTTCCAATAAATTCGGCACTTCTCATTCCCCACTACGGATTCTATATCCCCCGGAGCATAAGGCAGCACTGGCGTCTCGTCTATCTCATACGAGTGTCGCAAATGATAATACAACACCCGTAAGGCTGAATCTGTCTTTGGACATACGCTGTGGCCGCATATACCGGACAAGCAGACAGGAGATGCATAAGCGTCTCCGGCGCTTGGCGGCAGGCCCTGCAGCTGGTATCAGGAACCTCGATACCCAAGACACGACTACGATAGACGAGTGTGTTAATTACACCATCTTGGCAAGCCATTATGAATCCCTCGGTCTCAGAGTTCAGCCCCGCTGACCTCAGAAAAGCAAAGGTCAGCCTTTCAGATAAGCCAAGCCTCTCTAGATGACGGTAGAAGAGACCATGCATTGGCTTATCCTTATGTAGCTGCAGAAGATGACGCGTTTCTGCAGCTTTAATTAACTGAGCAGGATCCGACTCGGTGACAGAGTCTGGATTTTCCCGCTCAGTATCGAACACGAGACCAAGTTCATCGGCTGCTCTTCTCGCTGCCTTATACACAAACGCTCCTATCCCTGCTGCTTCATGGTCTTGGAGGGAGAAGGGGATTCGAGCTCCTGATGACTTTGCAGGCCTCCTCCAAAACCACTCTGCCCTGGAGACACTCCAAACTCAAGAGTCCACGGCCTCCCCGATTTCTTGGGAAGTATAGCCGCGGAACGGACGATCTTGGATGCAAACTCCGATGGAGATGCATCATTTTACGGGTCCCTACATCGAGTTGCCTCAGCTCTTCTAGTGTCCATTTTACTACTCCAAAGGAGTAGAGAAGGATCGGAACGGCAAGCATATTTGTGGCACTCACCTTGTTCTTACCCGACAGCTCCGAAGACCAGATCTGTCGGAGGCGGTGCCGATACCTGCCGCGGAGAGCGTTTTTAACCGTTGCCACCTCATGAGTGCCCCGCTGTGGGACACCCAAATAGGTGTACGACTCTCCGGCATCTAGATAGTGAAAGATGCTTCCGTCTATAAGCTGGGCGTCCTCTCCGTATGGACCGCATCGTCCTCTCTTGAGATGAACCAGTGCACATTTGTCCAGCCCGAACTCCATCCCAACCGACTGCGTGTACTCATGTACCACTCTGAGGGACTGATTTAAATCCCTCTCTCCGGAGGCGTAGAGTTTAAGGTCATCCATATAGAACAAATGGGTGACCTTATGCCTCCGGTCTCCTGGGGTACCGCAGTTGTAACCCGGGGTACGACGTAGTGCTTCGGATATTTGCAGCAGTGAGATTCAAAACCAGAGGGGACTCAGGAATCTCCCTGGAAAACTCCCCTCCTGAACAAAACCGGCTCTGTCTGGACCCTTGCATTAGCCGATGTTATGGTAAAGCGGGTCCTCCAGAGCGGCATGAGTTGTTCAATACATCTCGCTATGGGGTCGGCCACCGCAAGACATTGGAGCAAGTGGAGTATTAGCTCATGCGATGTCATATCAAATGCCTTGCGGTAATCTATCCAGGCCATTGAGAGGTTTCGCTTGTACTGCACGGAGTCCTGCGTAATACATCTGTCGATGAGCAGGTTCTCCTTACAGCCAGCTACACCCCTCTTGGACCCTCGCTGCTCGTATATCCGTTGATAAACGGGGTTCACTGCGTGGAGCACACGCGCGTACAAGATGCGAGTAAACACCTTGTAACACGCATTCAGGCAGGTTATTGGACGGTAGTTCTTTGGCTTATTATTATTATTATTATTATTATTATTATCATTATCGTTATCGTTATCGTTATCGTTATCGTTATCGTTATCGTTATCGTTATCGTTATCGTTATCGTTATCGTTATCGTTATCGTTATCGTTATCGTTATCATTATCATTATCATTATTATTATTATTATTATTATTATTATTATTTTAACTATAAATAATATAAATTCGTTCAAAACCTTCACCAAGAACTATTTGTTAGAACATTGTTTTTATAGTGTGGAAGAGTTCCTGCATGACTGAAATGTATCATGTTTAATCTGGATATTTTGTTACCAGACTTTCTGACATCACATGTACTGTTGTATATAAATGTTGTCAATAAACACCATGAGTATGAGTATTTCACATTTCTTCAATGGATTTTACGCAGCCATCGGTCACATGACAAGATGGTGCGTTTAACTGCTGCTTTAGAAATACTGATGTTGGTCACCAATTACTCTACGGACTATACTACACGTGTCCAGTAGTACCGACTTTTGCATAGTTAGGTATAGCTCCCATTCTAAACCCAACAGTTTTAAATTGTTTTTTATATGTTTAGATACCTCACCTGTTGCTCCAATCACGATGGGTACAATAGTGACCATGTCCATATGCCACATCTGCTGGATTTCGTCACGTAACGGTAAGTATTTATTTATTTTTTCAGCGTACGTCTTCTATATTGGTTTCATTACGGGCTTTTAGAGTTAAGACAAGATCCGGTATATTATTTGTAATTGTTCTATCTGTTTGTATTTTCCTATTCCAGTAGATTCTAACTTCTTCACTTTCGCAGACAGCTGGTGGTTCATATTTATAATAGGGGACCGTGTCTGTCAAACCTAAGTATTTGACACGTAGTTGTTGGTGAACTATTTTCCCGACTCTGTCATGTCGATCTAGGTACATCTTTGGGGCTAATATTGTGCAACCTGCTATAATATGGTCAAGGTACTCTTCCTTTGAATTGCACATGCGGCATTTGACATTTTCCAGCTGCTCACCTAGGACATGTTTTCTATAGGCTCTTGTTGGAATAACTTGATCTTGTATAGCCGCTATGGAGCCCTCAGTTTCTACAAAAATATTGTCATAACGCAGATACGCGGTAGAAGCTGCGGTGTCTATGGACTCATGTTCAATGTTAGCCCGATATTTGCCATGCATAGCTTTGCCCCTCCATTGCTCCAACAATTGCGGTATGGAAGGAACCTCACTAACCGGGTCATACAAACGGTCTGCTAATTTAAGAGGGGTAGCATTTTTATCAGCTTGAATAACTGCAAGATGGAGTTCGCTCGTTTCTGATTTAGCTATAAAGTATCTTCGCAGGTTTTTTATCTGTCTGTGATGCCTTTCTTTCAGATCAGGAATTCCTCTGCCTCGCATTTTACGTGGTAAATGGAACCTTTCTACTGACGACTTGGGATGGTGGGCACGATGCTTTCGAAACTCCTTCCTGGTTTTTATATTAAGATCATTTAAGTCAGTATCAGTCCATTTAATTATTCCAAAGCTGTATGACATCGCAGATGTAGCGTAAGAATTGACAGCTCTTGATATGTTTCGCGCAGACAGTTTTGTGTTTAGTATTGACCGCACTCTTTTCAAATATGTGTCTACGGCCACCTGCTTAGCAGTTTTATGATCGATCCCCCTAGCTTGCAGATATCCTAAATACTTATACTGTTCTTGTTCTCCATTCCTTCTATAACTCCCTGGTCCACATTCACCTCATATCCCTGATGCTCTACCCATTTGCCTTTTTCCATGCCGCTGATTCGGCACTTATCAAGCCCAAACTTCATTTGAACATCAGAGCTGAATTTCCCTACACACGTTAACAAATCTTGCAGATGCTTTTTAGTTTTGGCATAGATTTTTAAGTCATCCATATACCATAAATGGCTGATTTGCCTTTCTGATTGGGGTAGGGTGTAGCCCTTTTTTTGTGCGTTAAGCACTGTTGTTAGTGGACGCAGAGCTAAACAAAACCAAAGAGGGCTCAGGGCGTCACCTTGGAAAATTCCTCTTTTAATGTTGATACTTCCTCCATCTATCATGTCACTTGGTGTACGCAACTGCAATTTGGTTCTCCATTGAGTCATTGTATGCTGGAGGAATAATTTTATATGTTGTTCTACTCCATAAAGGTCTAAAATCTCCAATAACCATGAATGAGGTATACTGTCAAAAGCCTTTTGGTAATCAATATAGGCCGTGTGTAAGGAGGCTTTTGTTCTTTTTGCAGTTGACATTATTGTGGCATCTATGATTAACTGTTCCTTACAGCCCTTTGACCCTTTGCGGCATCCCTTTTGTTCTTCATCTAATAATTTATTTTGTTCAAGATGTACATATAACTTTTCAGTAAGTATTGATGTCAGAAGCTTGTAAATTGTTGGAAGACAGGTAATCGGTCTGTATTTAGCTGGGTTGTCTGTATATTGTGGGGTTTTTGGTAACAGATAGGTGACTCCATTGGTCATGAAGCGAGGTACAGACTCAGGATGCTCAAGGACCTTAGTATAACATCTAGCTAACTGCGCATGTGTCGACTTCAGTTGTTTAAACCAGAAATTTTGAATTTTATCAAGCCCTGGCACTTTCCAATTTGCTGTCTTCAGAACAGCGTGCTCCACCCCCACTTGTGAAATCCGCCACGTGTTCATCGCATGTATATTTGAAGTTGTTCGTTTTTCGTCTTGTAACCATTTCTTTCTTCTATGTTCTACAGGATTTTTCCATATATTTTTCCAAAATTCTTGTACATTTTGTGCAGTTGGATTTTTCACTTCGACATTTTCAGTTGCATTACTACTATTTAGATTTCGATAGAAGCCGTGTTCATTTCTAGCAAACTGTGCATTATGTAGCCTTCTGGCATTGCTCTCTTTATAGCGTCTTAGCCGCTTCGCCATAACAGCAAGTTTTTGTTTTAGGAGATCTAGGATATCTACGTTCGTAGGATTTTCCGTGTTTCTTTCTCTAATCAGGATACTTTCTGCTGTTTTAATTACTTTTCTACTGGGGTTCAACTTTTGATTTTGTGTAAGTATCCCTATTTCTCGTCTTAAGTTATTTATTTTTCCGCTAATCCGCTGCTCCCACGGTGGTTTTCTGGTCGAGTTTGTTCTTACCGGTTCTACTAATAGCCGCTGATCATTCAGTTCTAGCGCTGTTGCTGCTGCGGTATATATAAAACTATGAAGTTCCTCTATTGATGTTTCAGAGGTCAATTTAGATTTTATTATATTGTCGACCCTCTCAATGATAGCTTTTGTTTTAGTTTTATAAATTAACTTTGGTAGTGCTGGTTTGCATAATGGGTCTAATCCGTGATATAGGTGATGGAACCTTTCAAAACAATCCAAGTCGGTATTCACTGCTGGAATTTCTACAGGGTTTTATTTTATTCTTCTGATAGTTTCATCTGATAGTCTGTTGTTACACATTATGGATCTACGTTGGTCAATTATATTTTAGATACTTTTATGCCGTAGCTCTGGGCAGTTATTGATGACTTCTCTGTGCAATTCCCGACTGAAAGGGTTTTTAACAGTTTCCAGACGGGTAATTCTATAATAACAGCGAACTATGAATTGATTTATTTCCTCCGTCCACATAGTTCGTTGCCTAATTCTGACCTGTGATGCAGTGGGCCGAGGAAAGTCCTCAGCAACATTTGCATCTTCAGTTACCCCTACTTGATGTTCTACGGGGTTCAAGTTGTCATTTCCATCTCTTCGTCCTTGTCCATCGCCATGGTCGATTGCAGGCCTTTCTTCCTGACGGTTCCTGCGGCCCCAGCCCGCCCGAATATCTCTTACGTCTTGTATTCACAGCATTTAAATTCACGCTTTGTGGGTTGCTAGCCCACAAAACGGTGTCACTGTTTACCCTAGTGACCCAGGTAACTCGGTCCCGTAGGGGCGTCACTCCCCAGATAGCAACCAGCTATCCCGTGCGGGATATTATTATCATTATCATTATCATTATCATTATCATTATCATTATCATTATCATTATCATTATCATTATCATTATCATTATCATTATCATTATCATTATCATTATCATTATCATTATCATTATCATTATCATTATCATTATCATTATCATTATCATTATCATTATCATTATCATTATCATTATCATTATCATTATCATTATCATTATCATTATCATTATCATTATCATTATCATTATCATTATCATTATCATTATCATTATCATTATCATTATCATTATCATTATCATTATCATTATCATTATCATTATCATTATCATTATCATTATTATTATTATTATTATTATTACTATAATTGTATAAGGATGGTTAGAGCTATTAATGAAAACAGAATTCAAAATTTTACTCAAAATTTGAGCAGTATATCTTGGGATAATTTATATAGTTTGACATCTACTGATATGGTAAAATTCCTACTGGATTCCCTAGTGGCTCAAATCAATGCATGTTTTCCATATGTGCGGGCATCAGATCCCCGTAGACATTGTCAAATCAAGTGGTTTAACCAGCGACTTCGTGAGATGCGTAAAAGCATGTCTCTTCAAAAACAACGTTTTAATACTACAAAACTCAGTAGTGATTGGGAAGCTTATAGAAAAATGCGTGCTGAATATAGATTTGCTATAAAGGAGGAGAAACGTTGTGCTTACGCACGAGAAATACTTAAATCAGATTTAAAAAGTAAGGCAATTTGGAGGCCAGTAAACTATGAGATAAAATCAAGTACTAATTCTATATTTAATTCCCTTATGCCAGACGATTACAACTTGTTTTTTTCGAATATCTGTGACAGCATTAGTCAGACCATTGACAATAATAACGTAGATCCGCTAAAATTTTTACAAAAAACATCACTTAACGTGACATCTTCTCTTTTTATATCCGCTATTGTTGGATCTGATGTGAAAGAAGCTATATTAGCGCTAAAAAACTCTCCTCTCGACTTCTATGGTTTGAATAGTTACATGATTAAGGCGTCACTGGAGTCGCTGGTTGATCCACATACATGTCTGTTCAATGTCTGTATAGAGGAGGGAAATTGGCCGGACCCATTGAAGATTTCGAAAATCACACCTGTGTATAAAAAGGGAGACAACGACTGCGTTGATAATTTTAGGCCAATCTCATTTATACCTATTTTAGGGAAAATTTTTGAAATCCTGATTAGGGACAGGCTTGTTGCCTATTGTGAAAAGTACTCTTTGTTCAATAATTGTCAGTACGGTTTTAGAAAAAACAAATCAACTGCTAAAGCACTTTTAAACTTAATTGACGACGTTGTTGAGGACCTTGATGAGGGGGTGAAAACGAATGCAATTATGTGTGACCTTACTAAGGCCTTTGACTGCGTTCGTCCAACTATACTGTTTCAAAAACTCCAGTACTATGGCATTAGAGGTAATGCACTTAACCTTTTTTCATCGTACCTTAGCAACAGGCAACAGTTTGTCTCTGTTCACGACGTTGATTCAAATATCTTGCCAATTCTAAATGGTGTCCCTCAAGGATCTGTTTTGGGTCCGGTCCTTTTCCTACTATATATTAATGATTTACCGGACAGTGGAATTATCAGCTCTTGCATCTTATACGCAGATGATACAACTCTTTTGGCGAAAGGTGGTCTCGGAGAGAATGACGTTCAAATAGCTACCAATTGGTTTTCAGCTAACAATCTAAAATTGAATGAGTCTAAAACTCAGAAACTTCTATTTAGTTCAGATAAATGGTCCATTCCCTCCGAACCGGCTAAGTTACTGGGTGTTGTATTAGATAGCAGACTTACTTGTAGTCATCATATTGCTGCGTTATGCTCTAGAGTATCGTCAAACATATTTGCTCTCCGTCGGTTAACCTTATGCTTACCCAGAGATGTCCTCCGAAGTACCTACTTCAGTATTATACATAGCCACTAGACCTACTGTATCCTTCTATGGGGAAACTCAGCTAATGCTTATAAGGTGTTTCATCTCCAAAAGAAAGCTGTCAGGTTGATTGATGGAGCTGCACCAAACACTCCATGTAGGGAGATATTCAAAAGGCAGATGATACTTTCGTTGCCCTGTGTTTATATTTTCGAAACACTTTTGTATATTTGAAAAAACCTAAATAATTATGTAACTCACGCGGAGGTTCATAGGTATAATACACGACACGCGGACAATCTGATGACTCCATTTTCTCGGATTCGCTTGACTCAGACCAACAAGGTGGACATAAAGGTGTACAATAAGTTCATCTCTATACACAGAAATCTCCAGGTCGCAAATATGTCCACTTCTCAGTTTTATAAATTTTCGAAAGCCTTTTTATTAGAGCACTGTTTTTATAGTGTGGAAGAGTTTTTGGCTTTCGCCCTGTAAACAGCTCTTTTCCTTGTATTTTTTTTATATTTTATATATTATACATACAGGGTGAGTCAGTCATAATGTCATTAATTTTAAGAGGAGATAGGGAATAATGAGTATAATGCGAATACGCGATTAAAAAAAAATCTAAATGCATATTTACGCCGAAAAAAAATATTTTCAAATCATTATTTAAACCCCCTTTTCAGACTGTCACTGACCGTTCACAGCCTTGGTCGGTTACAGCTGACAGTTCAACTCGATGTCGACGTGATGCAATGTTGCCAAGTTGAAATATTTTTCTAGTACCTACCTACCTAGGCATTAGACATCATAAATAAACGATTGTACTGACTATTTTAGAATCTCAAATTATTTCTTGCCCAGTTCAGCCAATAATAATTTAAAATGTTAATGTTCAATGAACGCTTTCCAATCAATTCTATTAAAAATTGCAAGTAACGCGGTCCATTCAGGTTCTCTGGTAGAAAATATGGCCCAATCAAATGATTCCCGTAAACTCCTGCCCATACGTTGAGAACAAATCGCCTCTGAAAGCTAAACCGACGAGTTGCGTGTGGATTTTCGTCCGACCAAATGTGACTGTTATGACTGCAAAGAAATTAGCTAAATGTGTGGTGTGATCTCTAAATTTGGGGAAAGAAATGCGGAAATGCGACTAAATGGTGGCAAATTTGAATAATACGCACGCTGAAGTGTTAGACGACGTTATGTATGTAAACATGTGGCAACGATGCCTTCCATCGGAATTAGATTATCATATGGCTGCCACATCAGAAAGTTTGAGCGTACCAGGAGCGTCGTGTTACTGATTTTTATAGGGTGATTTGTTTATTTTTTTAAAGGTCGAGTAAAAAATTTTTTTTTTCGATTTTCTGCCTTTATTAGGCCTTCCGAATACGTGGTTAAAATTAATGACATTATGACTGACTCACCCTGTATATATATATATATATAAAAACGCCAAAGGGTAGTCACGACCGACTAGTTGAATACCAAACAATTGTTAATTATAACAGGGCTTCGGTCAAGACCGAAGCCCTGTTATAATTAACAATTGTTTGGTATATTATATATATTTTATTCTGTATGTGACTTCAAATGTACGTAAATGTATGTAAAGTGGTCAATAAAAACTAAGTAAGTAAGTAAGTAAGTAAATTATTATTATTATTATTATTATTATTATTATTATTATTATTATTATTATTGTCACGGATTTCCCAATCCGTCTTTTTCTTACTTCCAGAAAAAGAACAATCCGTTAATTAATTACTTCTTTATTAACTACTGACCACTACTAATTACAGGTCAACTAAACACTTATTTAATTAATCGCTATCTAAATCACTTTGATATCTCCAACTAAACACTTTAATTCAGACTGTAACACAAGACTTATACAAGACTCTAGTACAAGACTAACTAACTCGGCCGTTTATTCTTCTTTTATAGACCTAACGAATATTCCAGGTATATTCCAGTATCTCTAGATCCATTTTCTAGTACGACTGGAACGCTTCTCGTCGTTTCCACGATTTTCTAGTAAGGCCTCGATTCACGCATGTTGTTTGTTTACCAGAATGGCGTAGGGGCGATCGGGGCAATCTTAGGTAATTCGCGGTGCCACAGTCGTCGGTTTGGGAGTGAGTGGGGCAAATTCCGTGACACTGCCCCCTCCTTAGGACCGATCGTCCCGATCGGATACACCTCTATACGGGGACAGACGCTCCAGATGGACGACCTTCATCTTACTCCTGGGAGTCCTCTGTATCCGGTAGACGACATCATTTATTCTTTTAATGACGGTGTAGGGGCCCTCCCAACGGTTCTGTAGTTTAGGGGATCTTCCTTTCTTCCGCGTGGGGTTGTACAGCCACACCAGGTCACCTTGTTGGAATCCAACTGTATTGGCCCGGACGTCGTATCGAGTCTTCATGCGATCGCTCTCTAGTCGCATTCGAGATCTGACTTGATCGTGTACGGCTGCTAGTCTTCGTTCTAGCTCATGGGTGTAAGTGTCTGGCTCGGTGGGCTGTTCCGCAGGACGACCAAATACCAAATCTGCTGGAAGGCGAAGCTCTCTTCCAAAGATGATCCTTGCGGGAGTCTTCCCAGTAGTTTCATGGACAGCTGAGCGGTAAGCTAACAGGAAGAGTGGAATGAGCTTGTCCCAGTCTGTTTGGTTCTCGTTCACAAACATCCTCAGATTGGTTTCTAGTGTGGCGTTGAAGCGTTCCACCATACCATCTGACTGGGGATGCAGTGGAGTGGTCCTGGTTTTCCGGATACCCATAAGCTCGCAAACCTTTCGGAACACACCTGATTCGAAATTTCTGCCCTGATCTGAATGCAGTTCCATGGGCACACCAAATCTGCAGAACAGGTTGTTGACTAGGGCTTCTGCTACGGTCGTGGTCTCTTGATTGGGAAGAGGGTATACTTCCGGCCATTTACTAAAGTAGTCCATGGCGACTAACAGATATCGGTTTCCATTTTGAGTTTTCGGAAATGGGCCAGCGATATCAATGGCAATTCTCTCGAACGGTGCACCTACGATGTACTGGCGCATTTTGCCTCTGGAACGGGTCTTCGGTCCCTTGCTGGCTGCACATATGTCACATTTTCGGCACCAATCTTCTACATCCGTCCTACAGCTCAACCAGTAGAAACGCTCTCTAATCTTCTGTAGAGTCCTATTGATACCGAAATGTCCACCCCCAGTACCTCCATGTACTTCCTGCAGCACTTCCTTGACCCGGGACCTCGGGAGTAGTACTTGTTTCTTGACATCCGTTCCGTCATTGTTCTCCCATGCTCTTATTAGGACACCGTCTTCCAACACCAGGGAATTCCATTGAGCCCAATAGCTCTTTAATGTTGGGCTTTTACTGCTGACTTCAGCCCATGAGGGCCGGTTGTTGGCTTCTTTCCAGTCTAGTAAGGGCTTGATGTCACAGTCAGCTTGCTGGTCTTCCCGAATCGCCGCTGAACTCCATCTGTCTTCAGGTTGGGCTACTACTATCTTGCAAGGAACAAATGATATGTCCTCTTTTCTTTCGAGACTACCACAGTGTTTGTTGCTGGTCGGACAAAGTCTAGAAAGAGCATCTGTGTTTCCATGTTCTTTGCCTGCCTGGAAGTCGCGCCATTGTCGATCCGTGACTTGCGCCCTACACTGTCCCTTTAGGTGACCCGCCCGCCCACAGTTCCAACATTGAAGTGGGCGTTCTCTTCGTCTATCGGGTTGTCCTGTTTTTGGTCTGGTAGTTGGGCTGAATTTATCAATGGCTTCCTTCAGTGTTTTGATTAACTCCCTTTCCCGTACTGTTACTATTCGCACTAATGGTTCGCACTTTAACATGTTCCCTGGAGACTGTCGCTTGGGAGTCGCGCCTTTGTTGATCTGCAACTGGGGCTCTACACTGCCTCTTCAGATGTCCCGTCTGCCCGCAGTTCCAACATTGAAAAGGGCGATCTCTTCGGCTTCCAGGTTGTTCTCTCTTCGGATTGGTAGTTGGGCTGAGTTTCTCAATGACCTCCTTCAACGTTTTGATTATGTCTCCATTTCCCATATTATCGCTGTTATCACTGATAGTCCGTACTTTAACATGTCTACCGGATGCCATCTTTGCTGCCTCAAATTCCAGTGCATGCGAAAGAGCGTCATTCAACGTTTTAGGTCTAGCGAGCCGTAGTGCCTGCTGTGTTTCGCAATCTCTTAGGCCGTCGATAAACACTTGGATGGAGAGCTGGTCTACAAATTCGGACGGGGCTGTTGGATATGCCAATCGAACCAGTCGAGCAACGTCTGTCTCAAAGTGTTGTAAATTCTCTCCACTCTGCTGGTGACGATTTTTCAATTGTGCCTGGTACACTTGCTGCAGGTGCTTATCACCATATCTCATTTCCATATGCTGTTTCAGAAGGTCATAGTTACTCTGCTGCCCAGCAGGAACTCCTTGCAAGACGTCAAGAGCTTCCCCTCGTAGAGCAACTATTAAAGCAGTAGCCTTTTCACAATCAGACCATTCGTTTGCTGCAGCTGCTGCTTCAAACTGACGCAGATAGACATTCCAAGAGACCTTGCCGTCGAATTCAGGAGGCTTTGTTTTCTGCGTTCGGATAACAGATCCTTCTGATTTTATTACGCCTTCCTTTCTTATGTTGTCTAGCTTATGTCGGAGTTCTTCACAGGTTTCTCTAACCAAGTTTATTTCTTCGTCTATTTCCTTTTTTGTGCCAATAGTTTCTCTTCTACTTGTGTTTCTACTTTATGTGACTGCTCCTCTAGTTTTTCTTCTAGTGTATTCTCCAATTTTTCTAACTTTGTCTGCATTTCTTTCGTCTGGTTTTCCATTTTACGCCCTTGTTCTTCTAATTTCTCTTGCATAGTCCGTCCCTGTTCTTCTAATTTATTTTGCATCGTTTGTCCTTGTTCTTCTAATTTCTTTTGCATCGTCTGTCCCTGCTCCTCCAATTTCTTTTCTAATTTTTCCTGCATCGTTTGGGACTGATCTTCGATTTTATGCCCTTGTTCTTCAAATTTCTTTTCTATTGTTTGTCCCTGTTCTTCTAATTTTTCTTGTGTTGTTCGTCCTTGTTCTTCCAACTTTTCTTGCATCATACGTCCCTGTTCCTGCATCGTTTGCATCATTTCTAACAGCTTTGCTAGTTGCGCATCCATGTTGCCTTGACTTCTAGTTACAGGCATTCACTCTATTTGGAAAGTTCTAGAATGTCCAGGAATGTGTTTGTAAATGTCACCGTTGACTTCCTTACAATGATACGAGTGCACTGATATGCCACACTTGGGTCTTTGTCTCACTTCGGTAGAAAGTTCTAGAATGTTCGAGAATGTCCTTCGCGAATAACACCGTTCACTTCCTTAAGTCACGACGAGTGCGGTGATATATCACACTTGGGTATTTGTCTCACTCCTGTACAAAGTTCTAGAATGTTCGAGATTGTCCTTCGCGAATACCACCGTTCACTTCCTTGAGTCACGACAAGTGCGGTGATATGCCACACTTAGGTATTTATTCCACCCGCGCACAGGGTTCCAGAAAGTTCTTCAAACTTCCACTTAAATCCCACTTTGTGGACAGGGTTCCAGAAAGCTCTTTAAAACCTCCAGTTAAATCCCACTTCTGACACCAAATTGTCACGGATTTCCCAATCCGTCTTTTTCTTACTTCCAGAAAAAACAATCCGTTAATTAATTACTTCTTTATTAACTACTGACCACTACTAATTACAGGTCAACTAAACACTTATTTAATTAATCGCTATCTAAATCACTTTGATATCTCCAACTAAACACTTTAATTCAGACTGTAACACAAGACTTATACAAGACTCTAGTACAAGACTAACTAACTCGGCCGTTTATTCTTCTTTTATAGACCTAACGAATATTCCAGGTATATTCCAGTATCTCTAGATCCATTTTCTAGTACGACTGGAACGCTTCTCGTCGTTTCCACGATTTTCTAGTAAGGCCTCGATTCACGCATGTTGTTTGTTTACCAGAATGGCGTAGGGGCGATCGGGGCAATCTTAGGTAATTCGCGGTGCCACAGTCGTCGGTTTGGGAGTGAGTGGGGCAAATTCCGTGACATTATTATTATTATTATTATTACCATTACCATTACCATTACCATTACCATTACCATTACCATTACCATTACCATTACCATTACCATTACCATTACCATTACCATTACCATTACCATTACCATTACCATTACCATTACCATTACCATTACCATTACCATTACCATTACCATTACCATTACCATTACCATTACCATTACCATTACCATTACCATTACCATTACCATTACCATTACCATTACCATTACCATTACCATTACCATTCCCATTCCCATTCCCATTCCCATTGCCATTGCCATTGCCATTGCCATTGCCATTGCCATTGCCATTGCCATTACCATTACCATTACCATTACCATTACCATTAGTATTATTATTAATAATATTATTATTATTATTATTATTATTATTATTATATTGTCTAAAGCTATTTATTTGTGGCATAGTTTTAGTTTTTCTTTAGTTTTTTTGGGGTTTTTGCCACACTTCTGAAAAAATAATAGAGATTAATTAAATAAGCCCTTGCGCCAAACGGAACAGTCAAGGGCTATTTTTGAAACTATGTTTGCCTAACCAAAAAATCTCACACTGAAAAAACAGATAAGTAAAAAAATAACAAAAATCACATCACTATCGCGCACTTCCGTATTATTGACGTTTCGAAAACCTCTCTGTTTTCGTTCTCAAAATCGTATTAAAAATGTTAAACGTATGTCAAGTTTGACAGTCAAACTTATTTGACTTATTTTTATTATTATTATTATTATTATTATTATTATTATTATTATTTTTTTATTTTTTTTTTTTCCAGTAAACACCTTCCGAGGCTCCGACACACTCGGAGATGTTCTGGAGAGTCAAGCAATGACCACTCTCCACTCCGTGGAGTCAGTAATCATTGCGCCCGTAAATCGTGTGTTCTGAGCAGACGTAGCGAACCAAGGACGATTGCCTTCTGCATTCTGCCGGCTAAGATCTCTGCCGAATTTCGACAAGCCGGTATGATCTTTAACTCAGAAAGCAACGTATGTCTCATTCCACCCAGGACGCCTATAATTAGCACCACAATCTTAACAGAGTGGTCTGGATACAGCCTGCGGAGCTCGGAGAGAAGATCTCGATACTTCCTCCGTTTTTCCTCCTCTTTTAGGACGATGTTGTTCTCTGCGGGAGCCGAGAACTCAATCACAAACATCGTCCTAAGCTGGTGGTCGAGGAGGACTACATCAGGCTTATTGGCTTGGATTTGCCTGAGGGTGGGGAATGAATAGTTCCAATAAATTCGGCACTTCTCATTCCCCACTACGGATTCTATATCCCCCGGAGCATAAGGCAGCACTGGCGTCTCGTCTATCTCATACGAGTGTCGTAAATGATAATACAACACCCGTAAGGCTGAATCGTGTCTTTGGATTATACCGGACAGGCAGACAGGAGATGCATAAGCGTCTCCGGCGCTTGGCGGCAGGCCCTGCAGCTGGTATCAGGAACCTCGATACCCAAGACACGACTACGATAGACGAGTGTGTTAATTACACCATCTTGGCAAGCCATTATGAATCCCTCGGTCTCAGAGTTCAGCCCCGCTGACCTCAAAAAAGCAGAGATCAGCCTTTCAGATAAGCCAAGCCCCTCTAGATGACGGTAGAAGAGACCATGCATTGGCTTATCCTTATGTAGCTGCAGAAGATGACGCATTTCTGCAGCTTTAATTAGGGCTTTTAACTGAGCAGGGTCCGACTCGGTGACAGAGTCTGAATTTCCCCGCTCAGTATCGAACACGAGACCAAGTTCATCGGCTGCTCTTCTCGCTGCCTTATACACAAACGCTCCTATCCCTGCTGCTTCATGGTCTTGGACCATGCAGAGAAGTGGATCCGAGCTCCTGATGACTTTGCAGGCCTCCTCCAAAACCACTCTGCCCTGGAGACACTCCAAACTCAAGAGTCCACGGCCTCCCCGATTTCTTGGGAAGTATAGCCGCGGAACGGACGATCTTGGATGCAAACTCCGATGGAGATGCATCATTTTACGGGTCCCTACATCGAGTTGCCTCAGCTCTTCTTGTGTCCATTTCACTACTCCAAAGGAGTAGAGAAGGATCGGAACGGCAAGCATATTTGTGGCACTCACCTTGTTCTTACCCGACAGCTCCGAAGACCAGATCTGTCGGAGGCGGTGCCGATACCTGCCGCGGAGAGCGTTTTTCACCGTTGCCACCTCATGAGTGCCCCGCTGTGGGACACCCAAATAGGTGTACGACTCTCCGGCATCTAGATAGTGATGCTTCCGTCTATGAGCTGGGCGTCCTCTCCGTATGGACCGCATCGTCCTCTCTTGAGATGAACCAGTGCACATTTGTCCAGCCCGAACTCCATCCCAACCGCCTGCGTGTACTCATGTACCACTCTGAGGGACTGATTTAAATCCCTCTCTCCGGAGGCGTAGAGTTTAAGGTCATCCATATAGAACAAATGGGTGACCTTATGCCTCCGGTCTTCTGGGGTACCGCAGTTGTAACCCCGGGTACGACGAAGTGCAACGGATAATGGCAGCAGTGAGATGCAAAACAAGAGGGGACTCAGGGAATCTCCTGGAACACTCCTCCTGAACAAAACCGGCTCTGTCTGGACCCTTGCATTAGCCGATGTTATGGTAAAGCGGGTCCCCCAGAGCGGCATGAGTTGTTCAATACATCTCACTATGGGGTCGGCCACCGCAAGACATTGGAGCAAGTGGACTATTAGCTCATGGGATGTCATATCAAATGCCTTGCGGTAATCTATCCAGGCCATTGAGAGGTTTCGCTTGTACTGCACGGAGTCCTGCGTAATACATCTGTCGATGAGCAGGTTCTCCTTACAGCCAGCTACACCCCTCTTGGACCCTCGCTGCTCGTATATCCGTTGATAAACGGGGTTCACTGCGTGGAGCACACGCGCGTACAAGATGCGAGTAAACACCTTGTAACACGCATTCAGGCAGGTTATTGGACGGTAGTTCTTTGACTGGGACAAATCTCCGCTCTTAGGGATAAGCACGGTTCTCCCCTCGACAAACCACGCCGGAATTTGCTGCTCTCCATTTAGCCAGGACGTGAATATTCTGGCCAAATGGCGGTGGACACTGGTGAATTTTTTCCACCAGAAGTTGCTGATCCCATCGGGACCAGGAGCAGCGAAGTTCTTCGATCTAATAAATGATCTCCGAACTTCATCCGGGGTTATCGGTGGGCACACCTCTTGTGGCTCTCGAAGCCTTTGACAAAAGGCCTCGAAGTGTGCCAGGGCTGGAGTGTCTCTATCCAGTGGAATCCTGCGGCCATAAAGATCTCTCCAGAAGGCTTCTACCTGATCTACAGTCGGCGGATTGTCCGCAACACGCTGAGGCTGTTCAAAAGTCGAGAAGGCCTTACACGGAACAAATTATTTTGCTCCAACCTCCTCGACCGCCTCACTAGTGACTTTTTTGCAGCCACTAGCATCCGTATCCTGTCGAGAGAATGCTGCTTGATGGTGAGCAGCACCCCCCGATTCAGGGTATGATGGACCCGCCTAAGGGAGGTAGCTATGCGTCTCACCTTAGGTGTGAAAGCCCTATTGGCTTCCACGTAGTCCATCACACATTGGATACGGGACGCGTGTTGCCTCGCCGACCGGATCTTAGCTTCCATCTTGTGCACTCGCCGCCGTGCTCTCTCCTGTGGAGAAACGGCATTTTCACGCCCTCTCTCCACACGAGTCAGCAGTTCAGCGGCGTCGTACACAGCGCAATTGACGCGCCAGATGTCAGCCTCTTCTGGAAGATCCTCACGGAGCGCAGTATCCACTCGGGCCAGATCTGCGGGCTTCGGGGGTTTTCCGGGTGCTCAGGTCGTCCTGTTCTCGGGGATGAAGCGCGGCGCCTCTTCGGGATCATTCCGTGGTTCTTCAACCACTGCATTCACCCTTAGATGAGGACGCCTCTCATAGCCTCTGCGACGAAGGTAGGATACATAATCCCGCAGATTTTGTGCGGTGAGGGCGCGGCCTTCGGGGTGCATGTCGCACCACCGAGCATACATCCGCGCCATGTATCCCCTTCGCCCGGGCTCGCTGCTTTCATAGCAGACCAGAAGATCGTCCCTTAGTTCATCGGTCCACTCAAAACTTCCATTTTCATGGCCTTGGTCGTCAACGGGCAATCCATCCGGCTGGGCCCCACCACCTTACCCATGACCCCCATCCGAATGGATTATTATTAATATTATTATTATTATTATTATTATTATTATTATTATTATTATTATTATTATTATTATTATTATTATTATTATTATTATTATTATTATTATTATTATTATTATTATTATTATTATTATTATTATTATTATTATTATTATTATTATTATTATTATTATTATTATTATTATTATTATTATTATTATTATTATTATTATTATTATTATTATTATTATTATTATTATTATTATTATTATTATTATTATTATTATTATTATTATTATTATTATTATTATTATTATTATTATTATTATTATTATTATTATTATTATTATTATTATTATTATTATTATTATTATTATTATTATTATTATTATTATTATTATTATTATTATTATTATTATTATTATTATTATTATTATTATTATTATTATTATTATGTATTATTGACAAACATCTTGTATATAAATTTATGTAGAGTAGTGTATGTTTTTCTAGGTCAGATATTGTTTTTGTATATTTATTTCTTTTATTTTTTTGTACAGCGCTCGCTATAAAAGAGCCAATTTCGACGTTGTTTTATGTTATCTCTGTGTGCGTTAAAGAAAATAAACAAGTAGCAAAATCTACGATTTTCATTACTCCAATATATCACAGTGGCGACGAGTTGTGTTACACACTAGTGTGTAGAATCCACGAATAAAATGACGGCTGAAAATCCTTCATATTATGGACAGTTAAGAGAATTCAGTGCTGAAAATAGCGACTGGGTTATCTATAAAAGAAGATTAGAAAACTATTTTATAGTGAATAATATCAAAGATGAAGGTAAGAAGAGAGCTATACTGCTAAATTCCATGGATGAGGATGCTTACAAGCTGATATATAACTTATCTCTTCCAAAGTTGCCTGAAGAAATAAGCTACAAATCGTTAGTTGAGTTATTTAACAAACATTTTAAAGTGGCAGAACTTCCATTTGTGGCTCGTGCTAAATTTTTAGTGCAATGAAGGACATAAAGAGAGTTCTAACGAGTGGGCAGTTCGAGTAAGAAGCTTGGCATTGAACTGTGATTTTAAAGAGGACATAATCGACATGATGCTCAGAGATCGATTTATAGTTGGTTTCGATAAAGGGCCAGTGCAAGCAAGATTATTTAAGGAAAACCACGTGCACCTTTGCTGACGTCATTGAGGTGGCGGTAGCTGAAATGGCGGCGGAGACTTCCGGCAGGAGAGATTCCCCAGCAGTCAAATTGGAGCCGATTCATCACGTCATATCCCGGAAACCGAAACCTGGGACATCCGCAGCTGCGCAAGTAAGTGCTAGTGCTAGTGCGAAGTGCGCATGTGCGTGTTGTGGCAGGAAGAATCATGCGACCTCTAACTGTCGTTTTCGAAATTATTGCTGTCATCTGTGCAAAGAAAAAGGACACCTAGCTCCGGTATGCCCGAAGAAGAAGAAGAAGCCAATCAAAATGGAGGGTAGGCATAACTATAGAAATGCACAAAATTTCATTGAAACTGATGAAATATTTTCCATTGAGGAAAAAATTGTTAAACATCCATTTTTAGTTAATGTTAATATTGATAGCAATGTTTATTCTTTCCAACTAGACTCAGGAGCTAGCGTTTCAGCTATTTCGGAAATTTTCTGGAAACAAAATTTTCCTATGTATAAATTATTTCCCGCTAATAAAAGCTTGAATGTTTATAATGGTGATGAAATGCTAACTCTTGGGATGTGCAAATTAAAAATTGAATACAATAAGGTAGTAAAGGATTTGGATATTTTCGTCATAAAAATGGTGGACCTCCTATACTTGGCAGAGATTTTATGCATTTATTTAACTTTAGTATCAATCAAGTAAATTTTGCATCAGAAAGAGATACTGATTTCTTAATTAAAAATTTGATTCAGTTTTTCACCAGGGTTAGGAAAATTTAATAAAGGTTTAATTTCTTTAAAATTAAAGGACAGTTCAGTTACACCAAAATTTATAAAAGCTAGACCATTACCTTTTGGTATCCGCGAGAAAGTTGAAATTGAAATTAATAATTTAATTAATTTAAATGTGCTTAAACCTGTTGATTATTCCCCTTGGGCGACACCTATTGTCCCTGTTATTAAAAATCCGGTGCTGTAAGAATTTGCGGTGATTTTAAAATTACTATAAATCCTGTATTACAGATTGATCAATTTCCGTTACCAAAGATTGATGATTTGTTCTCGAAAATGCAAGGCGGTGTCATTTTCTCAAAATTAGATTTATCCCAAGCTTATGCGCAAATACCACTAGATGATGCATCGAAAGAATTGGTTACGATTTCGACGCATAAAGGACTTTTCCAGTATCAAAGATTGCCTTACGGAGTGGCGTGCGCTCCTTCGAAATTTCAAAAAATAATGGAATCTTTAATACAAGATATTGATGGTTGCGTTTGTTTTTTAGACGACATTTTAATTTGCGGTAAGGATATAACAGAACATACGGTAAGACTAGAAAAATTATTAGGTAGGTTACAAGATGTCGGATTAAAAGTTTTGCCCGAAAAATGCAATTTTTTCTGTAATGAAATTAGTTATTTAGGACATATTATTAACAAAGAAGGTTTGAATACATCACCAGATAAAATTTTGTCTATAAAAAATGCTCCTTCTACAACTTCGCTTAAACAATTGCAGTCAGTATTAGGAATGATTAATTATTATTTCAAATTTGTTCCCAATCTAGCAACATTATTAAGCCCACTGTATCAACTTCTACAAAAATGTTAAGTGGAACTGGTCTAGTAAATGTGAGGAAGCTTTTACCAAAGTAAAATTATTCTTATGTCAGCGGAAGTACTAACACACTACAATCCTGAATATGACTTAAAACTAACCACAGATGCAAGTCCATATGGCATTGGAGCGATGCTTTCTCATATTTTACCGGATGGTAGTGAAAAACCTATTGCGTATGCCTCGCGCACTTTAACCAATGCTGAAAAAAATTATGCACAAATTGAAAGAGAGCGTTTATCAATTATTTTTGCTCTGTGTAAATTTAATCAATATTTATATAATAGAGAATTTATTTTAGTGACAGATAATAAACCGCTTATATCTATTTTTAATCCTGCGAAAGGTATTCCTCAATTTTCCGCGAACAGATTACGTCGTTGGGCAGTCATACTTTCAAATTATAGATATAAAGTGCAGTATGTTAAGTCAGAAAATAATCATGCTGATTTTTGTCTAGATTGCCAATGAATAGTGTCGAAAATGAAATCTGGGAATCAGTAGATGTAGATTACGTTAATTTTTTCGAATAATGATATAATTTCAACAAATTTTGAAGAAATTAAAAATATTCTATTGCAGATAAAATTTTACAGGATATTAAAAATTCGTAACGCAAGGTTGGCCAAAGTATGCTAAAAATGATAAAAATTTAAACAATTTTATACAATTCGTAACGAGCTTACGATAGAAAATGATGTTTTAATGTGGAACAATCGTATAATTATACCACAATTATTAAAAATCGAATTTTGTCTCAGCTTCACATGTCTCATTTAGGAATTGTAAAAATGAAGCATATTGCCAGATCGTACTTTTTTTGGCCGAGCATTAATAAAGATATTGAGAAATTTGCAAACAGTTGTGAATTTTGTTCGGTAAATAAAAAAAGCCCGCCAAAATCTGAATTAAATCCCTGGCAATGGCCAGAAAATGTTTTTTCCAGAATCCACATTGATTACATGGGTCCCTTTTTAAATAAATATTTTTTTATAATTGTAGACGCACACTCAAAATGGGTAGAAGTTTTTCCAACGAATACAATTACATCTAGTTTTACCTTATCAGCTTTACACAGTACGTTCGCTAGATTCGGTTTACCGAATGTAATAATATCAGACAATGCTAGGAGTTTTACCAGTCATGAATTTAAAAATTTTTTAGAAAAATATCAGATAAAACATATAACCACTGCACCTTTTTTCCTCAGTCTAATGGAGCTGCCGAAAATGCTGTAAAACAATTAAAAATGCGCTCAAAAATAGTTTAGGTCGAAATAAAATTTGAAGATTTCGGTCGCATTAAATAATTTTTTGTTTGATTATAGGAACACGGTACATAGTACGACAGGAGTGTCACCCTCATTTCTAATGTTAAATCGGGACGTACGAACTCGTTTTAGTTTATTAAGACCTGCTATTAACAATGAAATAAAAATAAAGTTAAGAGAACAAAGCAATCAAGTTAAAAATTTTAAAGGAAAGAAAACCGATTTTTTAACGCCAGGGACAAGGTAATTGTTAAAGATTATCGAGTAGTGAACAGGGTTACTTGGATACCAGGGGTAATTGAAAAAAAAATTGGGAAATGTACTTATTTTGTACGAATACCTGAACTGAGAACAACATGGAAACGTCATACTAATCAGATTATAAAATATAACGCTCAGAGTGGCTTACATGATACTGAAATTTCCGAAAATCATACACAAAATTTTGATGGGTCACACACATCACATGATCAGGAAAGTATCCAAACTCCTTCCTTTTCTGATACTGATAGACCTAAGAGAGTTGTTAAACCTCCAGAACGTTTAACCTATGTATAATTAGTATATATATATTTTTTAATGTAATTGATGTTTTGGATTGTGTCAAGTGTTTTGTAAATTTTGTAACTTTTTTTATGGGGGGAAAATGTTATGTATTTGACAAACATCTTGTATATAAATTTATGTAGAGTAGTGTATGTTTTTCTAGGTCAGATATTGTTTTTGTATATTTATTTCTTTTATTTTTTTGTACAGCGCTCGCTATAAAAGAGCCAATTTCGACGTTGTTTTATGTTATCTCTGTGTGCGTTAAAGAAAATAAATAAGTAGCAAAATCTACGATTTTCATTACTCCAATATATCACAATTATTATTATTAATACTATTATATTATTATTATCATTATTATTATTATTATTATTATTATTATTATTATTATTATTATTATTATTATTATTATTATTATTATTATTATTATTATTATTATTATTATTATTATTATTATTATTATTATTATTATTATTATTATTATTATTATTATTATTATTATTATTATTATTATTATTATTATTATTATTATTATTATTATTATTATTATTATTATTATTATTATTATTATTATTATTATTATTATTATTATTATTATTATTATTATTATTATTATTATTATTATTATTATTATTATTATTATTATTATTATTATTATTATTATTATTATTATTATTATTATTATTATTATTATTATTATTATTATTATTATTATTATTATTATTATTATTATTATTATTATTATTATTATTATTATTATTATTATTATTATTATTATTATTATTATTATTATTATTATTATTATTATTATTATTATTATTATTATTATTATTATTATTATTATTATTATTATTATTATTATTATTATTATTATTATTATTATTATTATTATTATTATTATTATTATTATTATTATTATTATTATTATTATTATTATTATTATTATTATTATTATTATTATTATTATTATTATTATTATTATTATTATTATTATTATTATTATTATTATTATTATTATTATTATTATTATTATTATTATTATTATTATTATTATTATTATTATTATTATTATTATTATTATTATTATTATTATTATTATTATTATTATTATTATTATTATTATTATTATTATTATTATTATTATTATTATTATTATTATTATTATTATTATTATTATTATTATTATTATTATTATTATTATTATTATTATTATTATTATTATTATTATTATTATTATTATTATTATTATTATTATTATTATTATTATTATTATTATTATTATTATTATTATTATTATTATTATTATTATTATTATTATTATTATTATTATTATTATTATTATTATTATTATTATTATTATTATTATTATTATTATTATTATTATTATTATTATTATTATTATTATTATTATTATTATTATTATTATTATTATTATTATTATTATTATTATTATTATTATTATTATTATTATTATTATTATTATTATTATTATTATTATTATTATTATTATTATTATTATTATTATTATTATTATTATTATTATTATTATTATTATTATTATTATTATTATTATTATTATTATTATTATTATTATTATTATTATTATTATTATTATTATTATTATTATTATTATTATTATTATTATTATTATTATTATTATTATTATTATTATTATTATTATTATTATTATTATTATTATTATTATTATTATTATTATTATTATTATTATTATTATTATTATTATTATTATTATTATTATTATTATTATTATTATTATTATTATTATTATTATTATTATTATTATTATTATTATTATTATTATTATTATTATTATTATTATTATTATTATTATTATTATTATTATTATTATTATTATTATTATTTATTATTATTATTATTATTATTATTATTATTATTATTATTATTATTATTATTATTATTATTATTATTATTATTATTATTATTATTATTATTATTATTATTATTATTATTATTATTATTATTATTATTATTATTATTATTATTATTATT